>RHPI01000260.1:196202-253914 GCA_009103225.1 Chlorokybus atmophyticus | reverse complement strand
GTGGGGTGGGGGGGGGGGGGGGGGGAGCGTACGTGCGTGCGTGTATGTGTGTGTACACCAAGCTCATCCACACTTACCCGAGTGCAAGCCCTTTCGTGCAACAGCGCTCCAGCGCTGCGCGTGTGCGGACGCCCCTCCTCCCCCTTCCCCCCCTGTACCCAACCCGAGCAGCGCCCGCGCCGCCGCGCCCATCGAGACCGCCCGCGTCCCCGCCAGCCCGCACTCTCTAGCCAACCTGAGCACTCATTTGCTGATTAGAAGAGTGAATGTTGTGAGGGTGGGAGAGGGTGGAGTCTCTCTTATCACCTCCAGAACTGAGCCATGGACATGGTAGGTGTTTGTGTGGTGTCGGTTTGGGACACGCGATACAGCAACACGTCGAGCTGGCGGTAGTGGTCAAACACCTCCATGATCAGCTGCACAAGAGAGGAAAGGGTCAGTTTCCATGCACTTTGTCTTAGGTGATCACAATGGGCAAAGGTCAGTCCGCCACTTTATCACGTATACTTGCATATGGACATGCACACACGCACGCACGCGCATGCCTGCGCGTGAGCATGCGCGCGTGTGTATAGGTGTGTATAAGTGTGTACGCGCGCGCACACAGCAAGACCAACCTACCTTCATGTACGCTCCCACCGTCTGCTGCATCTGCCTCTCCTGCTCCCCTCTCTCCCCTTCCGCCACGCTCGAGTACTTCCCGTTCACCACCCTCGCTATCATGTCCATCCATGCTCCACCCAACACGGGTCCCACCGCCCTCCGCACTCTCGGTTCCGCGTTAGGCAGCTCGAGCCACGCCTGAGTTGGACGACACGAACCCGCAGAAGTGAAGAACTTGCGGCCCTTGCGGAGGTTGTTTAAGGAAGTGCGGAAGCATTCGAGAGCGTGGGAGTCGCCCGTGGCGCAGAGGGAGGCCAGACTGCGAGGGGAGAGCTGGTCCTGGGAGCAACATGTCGTTGTTGTGGTTGTTGTGGTGGTGGTGGTGGTACCAACAGATGCATGTGAATTGACATTTCGTACTAAGCTTAGCCGTGTGGTCTTCGGGGAGTTGATGTCTGTTTCCAATGCAGAGTCCTTCTTCTCCTCTGGCTTGGCTTGCGCGCGCATTTGGTCTTCGCTCTATCAAATGCAAGTAATCAACACAACAGCATCAACCTCGCAGCTCACCATCCAACCAACCTTCTATGCAAGTGTGCATGTGTGCGCACGAGCATGCGCGTGTATGTAGTCTACTGTGCATGTGTGCATGTGCGTGTGGTTCACTTACTCTTGCAACAACCTCAGCATCCTCCTCCTCTTCTGCCTCAACCTGCTCGTGTCTGTCATACTTACACGAACAGATCTCCCACTCGCGCCCGCCCACCGGCTTGCACTCAACGGCTCTACTGCTGCCATGGATGCTGCGCCAAGTATTTGTTGTTGTCACTGGCACCGACTGCGCGGGCACGGGTGCCTTCAAAGGAAACATAAATGCCATCCCCTGCAACAGAGTGTAACGCTAGTATCATAAGGGAGAGTATGCACAAACACATACACGTACACACACACAAACACACACTTACGGGTAGCGGTGAGTTGGGTCGCCTTTGCTCCATCGACCCCTCTCTTTCAGCCGGTAGCGGGCAGCTTCCCGGCCGCACCCTCGCCCACCTTTGTTGATGTTGCCTATCATCATGTCCATCACACACATCAACATGACGCCCAACTTCACCAACTTCTCCTCTTTTGGTTGTGCTTATCGCTCCCAACGCCGTTGCGGGCCGCCTCGAGCGTGCCTGTGTTTGACGTTGACGTTGATGAGATGCACAATCTGCTGTGCGATACCATCTTCATGTGTACTTGTAGTTGTTGTGTCGGCACCTGGGGCGTGCGGGGTGCGAAGGAGTAGAGGAATGAGTAATTGCCTGGTTGGAATACCGGTAGAGAGACTTGTGTGTGCAGGCGTGCCCGCTTCTCACTTGCGGGCGAGTAACCTGCGTCTGACGACAACATGTGCTACATGTAAGATCAGGCCTTGTGGAAACAACATCAATAACGACAACAACAACGATGCCATCACCAACACCACCACCACCAACAACAACAACAACAACAAAGAACCACAATGATGGCACACAACGACAATCACATTTGCCACCACCACCAGTACCACAGCCACAACAGTAACGGCAACAGCAACAACAAGGACCACGCTTACCACAATGACGGCACACAACGGCATTCGACACCAATACCAACAACGACAACGGCAATGACAACAGTAGTACCATCCGGTGCGCTAGCCCTCAAGCGTGTGCTTGGAGAAGCAGCAACGTTGTTGTATCGGCGCTGCTGTGGTGAAGGGGATGGTTGGGGTGAGGCGAAGACGTCATCAGGTGGTAACTCTATTCGCATCTGAAACTCCAACCCGCCGCTACATCACAGTGATAATGTGTTTACGAGATTCTCAACACCAACAACGCGCGTGTGCGCACGCGTACACACACTTCTCTGCCTGCCACACACAAGCACGTGCTCACTCCCCTGTGCCCAATGAACGAACAACTGCTGTTGGTGATGAATCCACACTCCCACACTTCTCCAAAAGACAACAACAAGAGCAAAGCAAACAAAACCTATTCACCCCCTGGCTCGCCGCTTAGCCCAACACTTGGCCTAATCCCAGTCCTTGACGGAGTCCAAAGTCACAATCACTTGCAAGTACACTTCTACGCACGCACGTGCCAAAAGATACGATAGAGAGAGTGGTAGGGTAGAGTCTGTCGAGCGCACAATACCGCACAAGCCCGCACAAGAGTTTTCGCCCGGTCTCCCGCGCGCGGGGCGCGGGGTTTCGCGTCCGTTGGGCCGCCGACCGAATGCGACCAGACGCACTGTGCAACTTTTGGTGTTTTTGATGCACATAGTGACCGCTTACTCACTCTTGGTGGTCGGCTACTAGGATAGCTGTGACCGGTTCAGTCTGGAATGCCGGTTTGCCCCTCGGGCTGCTACCGGCATTTGGGTCTTAAGTTAGACGTGCTGCTTGCCGTTAAAGTTAACTGCGGCGGCGGCGGCGGCGGCGGCGAGGTGGGCGGCGGCGGCGGTGGCGGGGTTGGGGATGTGTGCGAGGTAGGTTTTGGGTTAGGTGCCATCTACGAAGGTACGGTCAGCTGGAGTGCTTTAGCGGGGGGTGGCTAAGAGTGCAGTAGCGGTGGCCAGGGCGGCGGCGGCGGCGGCGGCGGGAGGGCGGCAGCTTTATGCGGCGGCGATGGCAGCACCGGAGCTGCAGTTGGCGGCGCCGGCGACTCAGGGTTCTGCAGCAGGGGGTAGCTTGGGGGAGCTGCCCACGCCTTCCTCTGCGCCAGCAACGGGAGGAGCAGCCGCCGCCTCCGCAGCAGCAGCCGGGCCAGCTGGAGCGCAGCTGCTTGTGACCCCACGCTCTGACGCCGCCGCGCTGAGCCTCATGGCACTTCAACATCCCGACGCCGTCGCCTCCATCCCCGACCCACTCTACGAGGTGGGCAGCCCCCCCTTGCCCTTTAACCACTCCCCGAGCGGTGTGCCCGCAGTGGTGGCTGCGGCGCAACTGGCTTTCAGACAACAGCAGTACGGCAGCGCAGCCAAACCCTTGCACCTCACCCACGACATACCTGACCCCGCCCGCGACATACCCGGGCCGCCTGGAGAGTTGCTGCCTTCCAGCTCCTCGCATTTGCCAGATATTCCACCTCGCTCAGTCCGTCCCCACTCAGGGAGGATTCCTCGCTACCCACTTGCGGAGTTTGAGGTGAGCGTTGATGGGACACTTGCACAGGACCGTTGAGCTTAGTTCACCTCACAAAGAGGCAGCATTGTCAGCCAGGCACAGCTGCTGGGGTGTCCAGTCTTATGTGCGCTGCTGGTAGCCTTGCCTCGTGTTGAACATACGCAAAGCTTGCGTCAGTCCTTGAAAGACGCACAACCAGTTGTACGCTTGCATGTGGCTAGCGGCTTGAGCAACTGCTGGGTGCACGGCATGTCAGCATGCTACCAAGGGCGTTCGAAGTCATTGTGCCTATACGGATGACTGGTGTTTACTTTATGTGCTGGCGAAGCTTCACTGCGTTCTTGGTTGAGTACCTCAACATGTGAACCACTTGTGTATTGTGCACTTAAGGTTAGGTCTGTGCACTCAGCAGCTTGCTTCTCCTTGCTGTCCCAGGTTGGTCAGGTCGTTTGGGCAAAGTCAGGTCTGAGGGACGACCCTTTCTGGCCGGCTGTGGTTTGTGATGCCAACAGTAATTTGCCAGAGGCTGTGATGAAGGAATCGACGCGCAACACTATCGTTGTCATGTTTTTTGGACCACCTCTAAACAACAAGAACGAATACAAGGTGAGCGCTCTGTTGAACCTCCTCATGCACCAGGGTATTATGCTGCGAGATTGATTGGGGTTCTGTGTGGCTGTGTGCACCATCGCACAACATCTTACTCGTGTGGTTTTGCTTATGATCGAGCAGCAGGATTATGCTTGGGTTCGTGAGGGAGCCATCCTGCCTTTCCATGAATACATCGGCGAGTAAGTGCTTTGCTGGATACATGCATGCCACGTTTACCTTCTAAGCTTCCATGTTGTGAGCTCTGGAAGTCCAAGCACTCATGCATACCTTGTTGTGCATTATATGAAGGTGGAAACCGTACCATGAGTGGTGGTTTTTGACTCACTCAATGACAGTTAGCTATGAAACCACTCTTTGTGACCACTGTGTTGAGGCTGTGTGTTGCTTGTTACCATTCAGCATGGGTGACACGGACTTGCTTTGATTGTAGTTTGCAATGCACCTGTTGACGCACTTATAATATAATATAATATAATGTAAGTGGTGCTTTACATTTTTTTTGGGTTCTCTGCTTGATGTCCGCCAACTCAACTGCTCAGCAGGTCTCGATGTTTGGTGGAGACAAAGCCGCTGCCGCCTGGCATGCAGCACAGGTTTGCGCTGGCCATGCAGGAAGCCTTAGTTACAGACGCTGGCCTTCCACCCGAGAGCGCTTCAGGGCAAGAGTTGGGCAGTCCGCCACCAAAGCGCCTTTGCGTGCGGTGCTGTGGATGTGATAAGATTTTGAAACCAGACAAGGGCGAAAACATCAAGAAGCGTCGCTGCACAGCTTGTGCCAAGGTCGGTCTCAAGCTTGAGTGGCGATGTTATCAGCATGTCATATAGTACAAGCGCTTGTTATGACCCTATTCGTGTTGAATTCACAAGTATTGGTTTGTTCAGGCGTACAAAGAAGGACAGTTCTGTCCTGTTTGTGAGAAAACTTGGATCAGCTATAGCGACAGCGACCAGACTTGGGTGTGCTGTGACAACGACAAGTGCGGCTTGTGGGTGCACGCGGCATGTGACAATCTCACGCGAGATGATTTGCGGGATATGGAGAACGGGCGGCACTACGAGTGCCCAAAGTGTCGCAAAGCAGCGCTACAAGCTCGCATGTCCCAATCGCAACCGCAGTTGGTGGTCCAGGCACCAGCAGCAGCCCCAATCAAGATGTACGTATCGCAAGCAATTTGCATGGGCAATGTACTGACCAACCGCACAACATTGCATGCTGCACACGCGCTAACAACATTGCTGTTCGCAGTGATGGAGCAGTGGCACCACACTTCTCTTATGGGCCCGGACCGAAGTCTGTCATAGATCCATTGTCCGAAGAGAATGCTGCAAACAGGGTTCCAGTAGTGTGCAATGGCTTCCGCGGGGAGTACTTGATTGCCAATGCAAAGTAAGTTCGTGCTTGATGACGCGGTAGTTGGCTTGAATAAGTGCTTAGCAGGCTTGATGAGCCGCATCCAGCAGGCTACTGACTCGTTGTTGCTGTAGGGTCATCTGTCGCTGTGACAAGTGCAAGGGCAAAATTACATTTGCTGGAGCAGACTTTGAGCGGCATGCGGGCAGTAAAGGCAAGAAGTGGAGGAAAAGTATAAAAGTCGATCTTCCTTCACTTGCGCAGCCCATGTCCATAGGAAGATGGGTAAAGGAGTTGCGCACAAAAACCGTATGCTGTGGTTTGCGTGGTTCATGGCGCGCTTGGGTGCTTTGTGTTGGTGATGTATTGCTGATGGGGTGTTGTGTTTCAGCTGGAAAATGGGGCTCCAAAGCCTCCTGGTTCAGCAACACCAACAGCCGCAACACCTGCCAAAGAGAAGAAGGATGCACCCAAAAAGGAGACGCAGAAAAAGGAGGCAGCAAAGAAAGAACCGGCTGCTCCAGGTAGGTACGTCCTCAACCCCTACTGGTATTTCACCCTGTTGTTGAGCACAAGTTGTGCTGTGTTGATCTGCTGGTGCATGCAGTGGAACTCCTCCTCCAACCAATCCGAGTCCGGTGGCCGGCGGAGAGGTGCGCGATCTGCTTTGAGATTGTCGACCACGAGAAGAACATGCTCATTACTTGTGATAGGTAAGCATACGCAATGTCTCACTGGAAAAGCGGTTGAGTGCAGCTGTCCTAATTGCTTGTCTGCTGCATCGCAGGTGTTTGGTTTCTGTGCATGAAATGTGTTACGGCACAAGGCTAGATAAGGCGCAGGGCACGTGGCAGTGTGATGTTTGTCGGCATGTTCCATACCAGCCGCAGCAGTGCTGTCTTTGTCCAATAGCGGGTGGTGCCTTGAAGGAGGCCTCCCTGGCTGGCTTGTGGGCTCATCTATCCTGCGCGCAATGGATTACAGAGACCTACTTTGAGAACCTGGACAGGATGGCGCCTGTGTGTGGGATTGAGTGCATTCCATTAGATAGATGGAACTTGACGTGTTCAATCTGCAAGCGCAGACAAGGCGCTTGCATACAGTGTGCAGGCAAGAACTGTGCGGTGCCTTTTCACCTATCCTGCGCCCGCATAGCTGGTTTGAAGCTAGAGCTTAGGTTGAAACATGCACATAAGGATGATAGCGAGTTGCTGAAGCTAGCATACTGTAGAAGGCACGGACAGCTGTTGGACCCTTGGCCAGATTGCCCTTTCCCACAGTATCAAAGCAAGCCGCTGATGCAGCTTCAGCAGCCAGCTCAGCTGCCGCCCAAGCTGGCCTACAAAGCCGAGAGCCCTCGGCTTGTCCTTGACGCCCGCGCAATGGAGGGCAGCACTACCAGCAGCGATGATCACACGGAGCCGATGGAGCTGCTTGAAGTGTTGCTGCCTGCGGCCAAGGAGCGGCGCACAGGTGGCGCGGCACGCTGCGATGTGTACAGACGCGGTAGCAAAGTCCTTCGCATGGGCGAAGTGGTGTCTCCCAGGAAGCCCATCCCTCAGATCCCATCGGGCCTCGCGCATCACAGCATGGAAGAATTGGGCATGCTCATGCCGTGCAGGGTGCCCTTGAAGGAGACCATGGCGGAAAGAGTTCGTCACCTGCACGACACGCTGAGGCCGCTGCGCGTGTGCATGGGCAAAAGCGCTATCCATGGGTACGGCCTCATTGCCAGGCGGCCGATCCAGGAAGGTGACATGGTGATAGAGTACTTGGGAGACTTGGTAAGGCCCTCGGTAGCGGACTTGAGGGAGCGCAGGTATCGCGAGCAGGGCAGGGATTGCTATCTGTTCAAGGTGGACGACGTGCAGGTCGTGGATGCCACCATGTTTGGGGACATCTCTCGATTCATCAACCACTCGTGCCAGCCCAATTGTTACGCCCGCGTACACCCAGCTGGCCCTCAGAAGCACATTGTCTTTCATGCGCGCCACAACATACTGCCTGGGCAGGAGCTCACATACAATTACCTGTTTGTTAATGAGGACAACAAGGTGCCCTGCTTGTGCGGCGCTCCAGGGTGTCGTGGCTCAATGAACTAGACTGCGCAGTTTTGCCGTTTAGCTTGCTAGCATTAGCTCTGCTGTCACCAGTGCGCGTGAAGCAGTATATAGCATATACTAGAGTGCATTTGTGGGCTTGTTAAGTGCGGATCGTTGTTGTCAATTGTACAAATTGCGCAGGCGTTCATGACCAATGTGATGATTGTGCGTGTCGGCTGCATGTCTGCTGTGATGTATGAGGGACAAGTGGCTGTCTTTGCAACAGCCACAATGCAGTCACTGGCTGGTGTAGCTGACATCACTCATTCTCAGTTGTAGTAGTTTGCGGTTGTGTATGGTGTGCGTGCGGTGTGTATAAGGTGCGCGTGTGCGTGACCACATGTGAGATAGAGCAGCATAGAGCGCTATACACAGACTCTGAGATTTGTGTACACCCATGTGCATATGTATGTAGAGTCAATGTCGTACACTTAAACCTGTTGTAATTGGTAACCCATGTAATACCACCACCAGTTGGTCTGAGGTAGTACAATGTCAACGCCGAACATTTGTGACACCCTTATGTGCTTGGAGAGTGGCAACTTCTAATTGTGTGCTTTGCATGACTGGAGTTGCGGGACGATTTTGTCACGGCTTTTCAGAGACACTGTTGCTTGGGACAAGGAAATCATGGGTAACACAGCCAACCAAAAGTACATGGTTGGTGCTGGCAGCGCATGTCTGACTATGTGTACAAAAGATGCAAGAGGGAATTCGTACATGCAAACCTACATGTGTGGTGATGGCAGTACGCGTAGTTAGGCAGGTAGAAGTACCTGCCAACTGAACCATGTACACTTGTACATACATGTTGTTACACAGTGGTACACAGGCATTGGAGCTGCAGCAACAAGTGCTACGTGCTCAAGGCTTGTGCAGGTAGCACTTGTCACCGAAGTAACCATTCATAGCCGTCCTTGCCGCACCTGCTGATCCATCTGGTTGGCATTGAGGGTCCCTGGCAGCTCCTCAAAGTTCTCATTGAACACCGAGTATGCACTGCAGGGCAGAAGCACTGTCATTAAATTCGACCGCAACTCTCAAATTCACAAGCACAGAGTCATGCATGCCAATGTCACCTGCTCTCGCCAGGTTTCCGGTGGCCCAGGTTGTAGAAAATGACAGCTACGATTGATGCAAGCACCTGCAGCGCTCAAGACAAGAAGCCACTTATGATATAGGGAGATGACAACAGCTGGTGCTGTATGTGCACATGACTTACATATACTGGCCCAAAGTCCCAGCGTGACGCGTATACTGATCCCGCACACCAGAGCACCAACGCGAGCAACAGCCGCGCCGGTATGGCAAGCATTAAGTCTATGTATTTTCCTGCGTATGATAGTACCCTGATAAGTAACAAGAACATGGTACTGATGGTTCAACATCTCACCAGCAACACATCACCACACCTGGCACATGTACACGGTGCCGCAGAAACGCAGTCACATAGTCTATTCTTGTGCGTCCCGAAGTGCTCCCAGCAGGCTCCTGAGTCACGGAAGTAAAATGATGGCAACCAACGCGCATGCACATAACAAGTGGACATGATGTATGTACCTCTGCCCTGTTATGTTCATCAGCGTCCGAATCAGCGTCACCTTCCCCTGGAACCACCTCGATTGGCTTAGGCACATATGGTGGCGGCGTGGAAGGTGGCACGAATGCCAATATTGTGTCTGCATGGTCGCATAGTCGGATTCTTGTTGTGACTTCTTGAGTATACATACACACTTATGGGAAGTATGCTCAGTGTATTTAATCTGAAATCTCACATGCTTGTCTCTCACCTCCCTCGCGTAGCTCGATGTCAGTACCATTGGCGCCAGCATCACCCGCCGATGAGGGCGATATCAACCTTCCCATGTGCACAAGCTTGACAGCGGAGAAGGGCGCATACCCAGCAGACGCCGCCACAGCCTTGCAGAGCTCCAAGGCCTGTGCGCTGTTGACTGACTGACTCACAACTCAAGCAAACAAGCAACAACATCAACCACAACAACAGCACACACAAGAGCACTACGACCCCAATTCACACTAAACACAATGCAAGCCAGACTAGTAGCGGTTCTAGTAGCCTATGCTGTGCTTTGCTAGGGAACGCTTGAGACTAAACACACAGACTGCACTTCAATGCTGAGAGAGCGGCGCTTTCTGTAGCGGTTGCATGCAGGACGATCCCAACCAGGAACAGCGTATTGAAAGCAGCCGCAATACAACTCCCAAGATAGATGCTGCTTCTATGGGCTTGTAAACAGAGACATGAACTCAGCTAAGTTGACATGGACGTCACTGACTGAAATAACTTTACCACATCCGCTTGGGTGTGGTCCAAGCACAACAACATTGTGCGCACCGTGAGCTTGGTGGCTGGCAGAGCGAGCGGCAGGCGCCGCCCGCTGTTCACGCATTTCACCCACACCGCCGCCGCCGCCGCCATCAGCAGAGAACTCCTGCTCTGTGCTCCTCTTCGCGGTCGTGCTCGTTGTTCTGGTCGTCGTTGGCAGCAATGCTGCGGGCGGCGTTGCGCCTGGCGCCGCCACCCTTACAGCAGCAGCAGCAGCAGCTGGCGCAGGGGAGGGGTGGCAGGGTGGCGGCACGGGTGTGCATGTCGTCCACGGCGTCGCCGTCGTCGTCGGGGCTGTCGCTGGTGCTGTACTCCAAGCCCGGCTGCCACCTCTGCGAAGGCCTTGAAGAGAAGCTCCAAGCAGTGCAACAAACCGGCCAGCTCAACTTCACCATGCATGTGAGGACGTGTACTTGTGACTGCTGCTGCTGATGCTGTCTCTGTTGTGATTTCAAAACAGCTGCTTTGGTCCAGTTGTTGTTACGGAACGCTGCCTTATTCTGCAGCGTAGTTTTTGGAAGTTATCATCAGAGTTTTCTTCAGTACAGTGGATGTCAAGTTGGCATCCTGGTTTCGGGCTGCAAGTTGTTTACTTCATCTTGCTTCCTTGCGCGCACATGCACGTTGTGCATGCATGCAATTGCATACAGCGTGCATGCTAGTGTTGGTTTTGTCGTTGGTTGCCAGCTGGTGCGATGATGGACACAGTAATCTGCAGATAATGTAGCGGGCTGCGATGCGCTTGCGGAGAGAGGTTGACGTGAGTACGTGTGCGTGACAGGAGCGCAATATCACAACCAATCCCAAGTGGTTCGAAGCGTACAAGTACGACATCCCCGTCATGACTTGGCTCCAAGGCGATGGAACTGAGGTAAGGGAAACAACGTGTCAAACCAATACCACCAACAGCAACAACAACAACAACAACAATGCCTGGCATTGGTGTAGGTGAAGGTCCCACGGGCGTCGCCGCGCTCGTCAGTGGATCAGCTGGCTCGTCATTTGCAAAAGTCGCTTGAAGCAGGTCAGGTGGCGCAAAGCGAGTGAAGGGGTTGTTCAGACGTTTTGGTTGGTAGAACTCGCTTAGACTGCTGTGTTGTATAGTTACTTGCATGCGAGACGCTCAGCTTAGCAAACGGATAGCAGCAGCAGGAGTTTTGTATTTTGTTCTTACGGTAGACAGCGTGTTGTGGCCCAGCCTCTGAACCTGACCACCCTGTCGGCAGCAAACTGCTCAATTGCTAATAAACGCTTGCCCACAGAAAGTAATTGCTTGTGAAAGCCGGTGTTGTGAACTCCTGGCAGAATGAGCTGTTCTGGCATGTTATGTCACTGCGTGTAGTGAGTAGCGCATCAACAACTGTACACTTGCTGCCTGACAAAAGGAAAACAACTCGTTGGATACGGATGGACCTCTCTGGCATGATGTATCACACTAGCAAGAAAACACTAGCAAGTGGGCGAGCTCAACGCCATAGTGTGGTAGTCCTGTCAGCAACAGCAGTCTGGTAACCGCCATGCAAACTCAGGGACCCCGTGCGAAACGGCTTTATGCTGAACGAAGCCAACCCAACAGCAGAAAGCTCTTCAGCAACCACGTTGGCTCGTCTCTCCGCATCTCTCAACCTGCTCTCACATACTTCAACAATTGCCACGTTGCCCGCAAGCATGCGCACCCGGAAGTCTTCTGTGGGTTCAATACCCAACTTCACCTTCAGCCTATCCTCAGCTTCCTCCACGAGCTGAAGGTTGGATAATGTTGCTTGCACCCCGTATGCGAGCCGGCTTCGAAGGCAAGGTGAAGCGGCCAAGTCCCAATTTGACAAACCGACACGTTTAGCCAACATTCTTACAGCGCTCTTCGGCAAGCGAGCCAACGGACTCGCCACTGAGTACTCCTTCGCGGCTATGAGGCCAAGCCGGGTGGGGTCGCGAAGGTCGTCGGCGTTCGTGCCGTTGAACAATACGATGTTGTGTTGGGCTTGGGACTTGTTGAACTCTGACACGATGCTGCTTAGCGTACTGTAGAGTGTTGTCTTGCAGTGGTAGCAGCTCTCACCCTCGTTCGCAATGTAACCCTCCAACTCCCCCTCTCTTGTGTCCAGCTGCACACGGGGTGTTCAACATGTTGGCTTCCATTCATGTGCCACGTCGCATATATACCAGATGTGCAGCTGATATGCAAAGAGCATTGAGAAACTTTCCAACATGATACCACCTCTCGCAAGTCCATCCCGATGTGCGACGCAACTTTTCTGGCCAACTCCAGTTGTGATGCTGCCAAGGAGGCGCTGCGGGCAATGCATGCAACCGAACGCAAAGGAAATGCTTGGTGCACCTGCCCGTTGGTCATGTCCACATCATGTTGTTGTTGGTCGTTGGCATGGAACACAATAGAGCAAACCCAAAACAATAGCACCTATTGCCTCACCATCCAGGCTGTGAGTGACGAGTCCACACCGCCCGAGAATGCGACCACATTGATCCCGTCCTCAGTGCCACTTGCGCGCGTGCTCTGTGCACAAGGCATTCTATGCCAAGCCGCGCATACAGTGTGATGCTATGTGATGCTAAACACACGCATTGCACGAGCAGTAAGGTTCATGCAGCTGAAGGGGGCTGTAGCTTACTGCAAGGATGCTGTCAGTCAGGGCGTCTGTTTCGGCATCTGTTACGGGTGTGGCCAACACGGCACCAGACTCTACTGCTCTGCACCTGACCAGCTTCAAAGCACAAGCTCGTCTGTTATGTAAACATAAAGAAACACAGAATCGACTGCAGCTGAAAAGCGCAACAAGTTGCTTGCACGCACTCTCTCATTCGCTTTTAGGGTGTAATGCACGTAAGCGGTTGGTGCTTGCACCACTCAACGGCTATGTGCAGGTAGTCACAAGCAACATATAGCAAAGAAGACTGCATGTGGAACATGTCTTAGCATGCTAACTGCAGCCACAGCCAAGCATGCTTGAGCACCGCTGCAGCTCACCCTGGCTGAACTGGAGGCGCTGCGGGCCGGAGCAGCAGCGGCACAAGGAGCAGCGGCATGAGGAGGAGGAGGAGGGGGAGGAAGAGGAGGGCGGCGCAGACTGGATGGACAGGCAATGCACCTTTGCGTATGTGGCAATCGCACCGCCACCAACGCCGTCATGGCTGACATGATGCACGATGTTAACTTCGAGTGGAGCCCTGCAGGCAAAGCTTGTTTTCCATGCAGGCGGCAGGGGCGGCGGCAGCGGCGGGAGCGGCGGCGGCGGCGGGCGGCGCGGTGGCGGAGCTGGGTGCTGGCCTGCTGCGAGTCGCTTCGCGGGTTGTCAGGCGAGTGCCTGGGCCCTTTCTTGTGTGCGTATGTGCGTGAGCTTTGCACCAGCTGGGCTTGCTGCTGTGGCCCTTGCTGGTTTGCTGAACAGGCTGTGCATGACTCACTGTCGCTAAGGTCTCCAAGCTATATGGAAGTGTTGGTCGGTCTGCTGTGTTAGCTGTAGTTGCCGTGATGCTGCTGAGTTGATTTGACTGCTTGCCAATTACGGCTGATGTGCGGTACGGTTGATGGCTTTGCACGCCGTTGACGAAATGTCACTGACTTTTTGTGTCTAAAGTGATTGCTTCCCTTCTTTTGAGAGCACGCCCAAACTAACCAGTTGTTGCTAGCTCACGTTGCGCAGACTTTGAGTTCGGAGTTGAACATTGTTTACTGTTCTTTCATGTCGTTGGACATGGTGTTTTCGGGCAATTAATAAAGCATACTACTGGCTCACTAAGCCGCTGCAAGTAGCATGTTCTGCTAGATTCCTTGGCTTGCGAGGAAAGGAAACAGTGCAGCAACATTAAGATGGTTGGCAGATCGCACTTGAATTGAATGTAAGTAGCATGTGTTGTGGGCCCTGATGATGCATAAGGTTTGACTGCAGGCGGGCTGAGCGGCAAGCGCAGCCAGTGGTGGACGTGCTAGCGCCAGGACCTTTTGGTCTGAAGCAGGCGGCAGAACTGACACACGCGGAGCGGTTGAAGGCGCAGGACGCTGCCAAGCGCGCGAGGGACAACTGGCTTCGCCCTCGTGGCACGCGTCCAGCAAAGGAGAATACCCAGTGACAGCAGCTGGTGAGATGTTAGCATGCGTGCTTGCTCGTGCACACGCTCGTCAGCACACGCACATCAGTTTCTTGTGGTTTGCTGGGTCATAATGCTGGGGTAGAACAACATTGTCATACTCATCAAGTAGGCTGCCACAAGCTACTGACAGCAGCCATGTCTGTTTGTACCACATTTGTCTGCACTCTTGGGCCGCTTACATTGTGTTGCTGTGCACGCAGCAATGATTCTCCCACCCTGATCATATGTCAATGCGCTGGCCTTGGTGGTTGCAGCAGGCGCTATGTGTATTGCTATTACTGTCAAGGCTACAGGTACGTGGTGTTGTTGTCGTCGTCGTCGTGGTCGTCGTCGTCGTTGTTGTTGTTGTTGTTGTTGTTGTTGTTGTTGTTCCTGTAAGTTAAGTGATGCTGAGCATACCTTGCATGTTGTCGCTTGCGTGTGTGACCGCAATTCTGTATCCTTGTCGCAGGTCTCAGGTTACTGTGCTGTGGCTCCATCCCAGTTCGAGTTGCTGACTTCTAACAACTTTAGCCAAGTTCTAGCCGGAGAAGCTAGCGTACTATGCGTGTTCACAGTGCCATGTAAGTGGTTTAGGGTGTCACAGTCTACCTTCCCCTGGCCTGAAGTTCTTTGCATTCTATACTTCCCTTGGCTAAGTGGCTGCGTGCAGGGTGCGGGCTGACACGCAAGCTGCTAGGTGACATCAAGAATGCACAGCGCACAAAACCCGCCTCACCGGGGTTGTTGCTTAGAGCAGTTCACTGTCATCAGGTGATTGGAGCTTGTCCGTGACAGTTGCCATGCGTAGTTTTAGAATTTGGGTCAATTTGTCAAGGTGCTCACAACGATGTTGTAGTCTTCTACTGTTGTCTGCAACTATCATTGACATCGCGTGTCCGGCAGGTGATAGACGATCCGTTGTTGAGAGAGCATTGCACAATAGTTCAGGCCCCCATCCTCAAGCTGCTGCGCAACAATAAGTCTTATGAGTACTCTGGTCCTTATGTGGGATCTGCTGTCCTGTCGGCATTTGCGGCTGCAGCGTCCCTGCAAGGGGAAGACATACCTACCAAGTACATCAACTCTGCTCAAGAGCTGCTCCAGCTGGTCAGCCAAGCTGACGTGGCAGTTGTGGCCTTCGATCGGTGTCAATCGCTCGCATTGTTTGGTAATGGCGTCCTTGGCACATCCACCGCAAACTGTTGGCAGGTGGGGGCTGTTTAGCAGAGAGATGTTGGCTCAAAACTATTGGTGAAACTGTTGGTGTCATGTTTGTGTGCTGGTGACATGCAGGCCAAGCAGCGTCGAAGTTTGATTGACGGTCTAGCCGCTGAGTGGCTGCTTCGAGCGCATCATTTTGCTGGCCAGGTGTGCTTAGACGAACGCTGCCTCCTAGCCACTGGCGCATGCAGAAGGCTTGCATTCATCCTGTTGAGCAAATTTAGTGACATGCTATGTGTTGGTGACAGGTCACTGATTTCAATCTTCTCCAAGAGCTCCAGATACCCCCGTCAGTCTCCCATGCAGCCGCAGTGTTTCGCGCGGGTATGCGCCCGCTTGTTCACATGGGAAATGCCTCGTCACTTGAGACATGGCTGCGCAAATACGCGACTCCTTTGCTACCTGAGGCAAGTTTAGCAATACTGTGTGCGCAGCTACCTGCATTTGCTTGACCTCTGGTAGTCAGTCTAACCCATGAAAGCTGTGCGATGGCATTCTTGCAAGCATAGTGCATCAAATGAGAGTGAGTTGGTGGTCTGCAGCTGAGGCGAGAGGACTTTGCCACTATATTCCAGAAGGAGAGGCCGCTGGTGCTGCTTTTCGTCAATCGCACAGCCGAAGACCATGTTGGCACAGCTTCAAGCGCTGCAATGGCTGCGGTACGAGAGGTTGCAGCGGCGTATTTGTCAAAATCAAGCGAGGAACCTGAGCATCCACCCATGCATCACCGCCAGCGACAGAATGCTACAGGCACAACCCACAAGGAGAGAATCAGAGCTGCTGACTGCAGTAAATCACCCCGGTTCATGCACATGGATCTCCTGGAGGAAGATCCATTGCCATCTCGCTTAGGCGTTTTGCCTCCATACCCAGCTGTCACGCTCGTAGATATCCCAAGGGAAGCACATTACATCATGCCTAGGATGCTGCCCATTACAGCAGCTTCGGTCGGCACGTTTGTCAATGAGGTCTGTTCTGGACACGCGAAACGATACGTGCGCTCTCAGCCCGTCAGCGAAGCCAGGGCACGGCGTGCACTCGAGTCTGGTGTGCATTACATCACGGCACGCGGGCTCAGCTCACTCCTTTCTGGCGGACCGACACATGGTTGCAGAAGTGGAGTCTGGAATGCACCTGTGGCTGATGGGGAGGCATTCATTGACACATGCAATGCACAGGCGATGGATCGAGACATCTTTGTCATGTTCTACATGACATGGTAAGTCGTTGAAGCTGTAGTACCATCGATTGTGATTGAATCATTAAATTAGATGTAATTGGAGGCCGTATTGTAGACACTGAGTCACATATTGGTCTTGAAGATCGTTGCTGTGGGCGCAATCACTGAATGTTGTGGTCTGGCTTGTATTTATACTTGCAGGTGCGGTTACTGCAAGCGCATGGATTACGTTTTTCAGCAGCTGCAGCGAGAGCTGCTGGCTTGCGGCACACACGCCGCACTGCAGACAGGAGGTGGAGGCAGAAGCTGCTGGCAATGCGCTGCGCGAGGCATAAATGCCAACAGCCAGCGCTGTACACTGCAGTCGTCAGCAGGGCCCTTCAAGCAGCACAACAACAATGCGACTGATGACGCTGTTGTCAGTGTCATCCACGAAGATGCCTCCTCAGAGGTGTTTGAGATGCCGCTGCTGCTGAAGATGGATTGCGATGACAACGAGTGCACACCCCCTGGCCTTGAAGAGGTTGGCGAGTACCCCACCCTGGTGCTTTACCCTGCTTGCAAGTGGGAGCAACCTGTGGTTTATTTCGGGCCCACAGAGGTTCAGTCCGTGCTGGCCTTCCTGGCCAAGTTTGCATCGGCCAACCAAACTCTCACATCTTGTCTGCTGTCAAATTACCACCATTGAGTCGCAAGTTGACCCTAACCCATTGTATGCTGGACGTAACAGGCTTCCCACTCTAATATCGTTGTTGCTGGTTCCAGCCCGTGCTTGCTTGTGCTTCCATCGCACTGTCAATCTCTTGTGGTCTCGTGCGTTGTTGTTGGATGTATGGTAGCGTCGCTGTAAGGATTGGCAACGGTACCTCTTATGTTCTCAACATTATGGTGTGCTCACAGTTATCGTAGTGCACAGCAAATGTATCATACACGGCATCCGGTTCAAAGATGCGGACGCAGTGCCTGCTGTGGTGCAGGGGTCGTGTAGCCCTTGCATGCCTTTCTCTTATTGGTTGCAACAAAGCGAAATCTTGTGAAAAGGATGTGGCATGTTTCCAACATAGCATTGGATGAGTTTGACATGATCAGCCAGATTGCTGTACGAGTGCAAGACACTATTTTACACACTGGAGCGAGTCAGCAGTTGGGCTCAGCGCAATGCTGTAGCCCTCTATTGTCATTGATATGCATTGTTGGCTGTCAGCGAAGCCACCGTGCCTAACCGTTCACATCCCACAACTCAATCGCATTTGTTTACTGGACACCCAGACAAGTTGCACGGTTCCCCTAGCAGTAGTCCTTATACAGTTTGAATCTTTTCCTTGTAACTGGTGCATGACATTGAAGCAGCGCTTGCCTGAGGTATGCAAACATGCATGCAGACCCGGCAAGCAGTGCATGGTGACAGCGCTGAAACCTTACACGACACGCAACCTGAGTGGTGATAGAGAGGTGGCTAACTGAGTTCTACTCAGCAGTCCAAACAGGAGATGGGGATGCGAGGCGGCGAATGGCGAGTTCACCAACAGCCCTGCGCATATCCTGTGCCACCAAAACGCGTGCACATTTCACGTCACCACGATTTGGCACACGCAACTCACGCAGTATGTGCTGCAAGCTATCACAAGCAACATATGAAAGCTGCAAGCGCTGAAGATGTGGTACAAACAAGGTGTCGGCAGCACTTGCTTATGTTGCGGCGCTGCGCAGATCAACTTGATGGACGGCAAGAACATGTTGCCTTAGCGCCTCAAAGTCCACAAACCGGCGCGTGCGACGCTCACTACCTCCATGGCAGTAAGGGCAGCGATGCTGATACCCCTCCGTCGACGATGTGATACGAGGGCCCAAAGCTGGCGGCGGTAGAACCAAAGTTTCCTGCAGCTGCTCCGCCAGCAGATAGCTAACATCATCCAGGGTGCGTTGCCGCGGATTGACAGGCAAATGTCGCCTCGCCGTCAACTCAGGGGCTTGATCCTGTGAGCCACTTGTTCGCAAGCGGTCCCGCAGAAGAATCTGTGCTGCAGCAGCCAGTGCTTCTGCCTCCCTACCCAATGCTTCGTCACCGCGCGTGGCTCGCCGTGCTTGCGATGATGGTGGCGTCTGGCTAGTGTCTACTGTTGGCTCGTGATGGCCACGATGTCGATGGCGCCTGCGACGCACAGAAGTGCTGGGCAACTGGTTCTCGCCAGTCATGTGCGCACTCAGACTTGGCGGGCTAGGAGGCACTGCTCTTTGATATGACAATGGATAGTGCGAAGAGAAAGGTGGCAAGCTGGTGTGGGCTGTAGGTTGGACAGGGCGAGGTGAGCCTGAGAGTGAGCGGCGCTGTCTTGATGTGGTTGGCTCACCTTCGCACATCCCCATCGCGTGAAATGAGGAGAACATTGGCACCTGTCCTCTCACTTCACGCCAGCCACTGAGGTGACGATGCCAAGTCAGTTCGACCTCAAAGCCATTACATGCAAGGTCGACTAATGGACTGAGCATGCACGTTGAGTGCATGTGCATGCAGGCTTTCCATGTGTGCGACAGCTGGATGCGCCCAGTAATGACCTGCGCACCTGGACCACAAGAACTGCAGACCAACCTACCGAGCATGCGGCATGTAAGGGTGAGATGAAGAGGGTCCCTCCATGTGTTGAGGGGCTGGAACTCCAGTGGCCCAAGGCTGCAGATATTCCCCGGGCTCCCACGAGCCCCGAAAGTCCTGGCTCCAAGCGCAAGCTGCATTAGGCATAGGAGCAAACGGCCCCCACGGCATTGGAGCATTAAACAAGCTTCTTCGCTGGTGCAGCTGTTCGTGCATGCTGCTCGGACCGGCAGCGGCGCCATGGTATGTGCGGGGTGGCGTCCTGAAGGCATTCTCGCCATATGCTGCACCGTGCATGCCGCTGTAAGCCTCGTGGTACGCGCGCATCATCTCATCATCCTCGTCCTCATTTGCACTGCTGTTGCCTTCGTTATCTGCTGATCGTGTGTGCATGCTGTACCCCGCAACACACATACACGCGCAGCAGCGCTCGTCCTCCGTCAAGCACTGTTCACACCTGCACAGCAACAACATAGGTGCAATGACGTGTTGAATCTCTCGCTACCGAGCTAGCTGAGTTGCATAAAGCGACACCGACAGTAATCTGCTGAGAGTTTAAAATTACAACTAACCAGAAGTCTGATGTTGTTGGAGGTGAAGCAGCCCCAGCAGACACAGGAAAGTCGCCGTCGTCATCAGCAGCAAAAGTCTCTTCTTCATAATCTTGGTCATACTCCAGCTCATCCATGTTCGTACCCAACGAGCCGACACCGTAAAGCCACATGCCATTTTCAACGTGCCTGCAATTTGGACACTCCATGCTGCCTTTCACGTTGAATGCGGAGCCAATGCAGTCTGCAAGACCACAGCGCACAACCGTTAGCAATGCTTGGCAATAAAGCAGTACAACTTGTCATACACAATAGTCGGCTACGTAGCCTAGGACAATGCCCCCTAGCTTGTTAACCTCAAACATCAGGCGGTACTTTCACAACAACACGCTTTCTGCACTGGCTCTAATAAAGGATGGATCTGATTTGCCAGCGTGATGCTCTGCACATGGTTTGACGCCAACTATGTGTGTTGCACCATGCTATGCTCAACGCCTGGCTGGCTAACTACGCAAAGCAGCTTGTAATGCTGATATTGCCTTACGCAAACAAACGAGATCATGTCTCAAAGAGCCACTTCTCTGAGATAGGGCTGCTTCTTGTTCCGAACATGTGTATGTGCATCGCCTGGCTAGGAGAAGAGGTTGAACATTCACGCATTGTTTAAGGCAACAGTAGGCTGACCTAGATGGAACTGATGACCACACATAAGATGCGCCATGCCACGGGAAGCGCCAATGCGCTCGAGACAGACGGTACAAGTGTGCTCGCCACAGCCTCCGCCTGCTGCTCCGCCGCCCACACTCACGTCATCCTTGCTCCTGCTGCTGGCCAGCTTGTCCTTGTCCTTCTCTTTGCCGGAGGCCACCTGCCGGCGCTCCACGGCGGAGCTCATGCTGAAAATGCGCCTCTGCGCCTTTCCCTGACTCACGGCGGGCGGCCTCCCACAACGCTACAACGACCGACCCGGCACCACCGCCGCCGCCCACACCACCGCCGCCTACGCCTACGCCTGCAGCATTGTCCCGCTACCGTGTCATGTGAGGGAGCGCAGCGTCACACTTACCCCTTGAATGTCACGCTCTAATCTGGCGTGACCGTGTAGCGACGCGTTACACATCGCACGCGAGTCAGCCAAACGACAAACACGTGGTACGTGGCGCCTTTTCCCGGTCTACTGTAGAACACTAGACTCTGGCCTAACCTTGAATTGTGGTTATCCGTTCACCGCGGTCAGGAGCAGACCAGTACTTTAGGCCTAACTTACAGGTAGGTACCGTACTGCCAGGGATCATCCGACAAAAAAAGAACTCAAAATTTATTGTCCGCATTTGTAATGAAGGCCAGTATCAGTGGATCGGATGCTTGCAATAAAACTTACGATGTTGAAAATGGGTAAAACCGTGGACGGCTTGTAGAAGGCCGGTAGAGGCCTTCCGCAGGGCTAAGATGACCATTGTATGACCAATTAGTCGAAAACCTGGACTAAACGACTTTGCGCCTGCCTGTCGAAAGCAAAACCAACTCGACAATCTGAAAAAGGTCGGATTGATTGTGGCGGTACGTTATAACTTATAAGTCATGTCAAACAACTCGTAGTACGACTGCTAACCTTCCCGGTATAGTCTACCTCGATAAATGCATATTTGATAAGTGCATATTCACGACAAGTGCATGGTTTTGCCCGACACAAATGCACTCAGTTGGTAGTATAAGGCAGTGTAAGTGCATATCCGCGATAAGTGCACAGAAAGAGGTGTTCCCGATGGTATGCACTTATCGAGGTTAGACTGTAAATGGTTACAGACTGTACCGCCGCGAATTGCAACTTGCAAGACATGAGTGGCGCCACACCGTCAACTCTAGCCGAACATGGCTCACATGGCCTGATGAATAACCGGTATCCAATTGCTTTGTGGGGGTGTAAACCGTGCATGGCTTGACGCAATGCGCTTACGCTATCGGCGTGAGTTTGTGCATAACATATTTCTTGCATGTGATTCACATGATGTGAACATGAAATGACGGGTAACGATACCGTGCAGCTTACTGGATCAGTCAACCCCAAGCTTTACCGCCAATTTGCTTCTCATATGACACTGAAGCTTGGCCGTTACCGTGTGCTCCGTTTGGCCTGGCCACGCCAAGCCAGGTCCAAACGGAGTGTGATGGACGACAATGCTGCTGCTAGCAGTGCAGGCGAGGAGATCATGCGGACGTTCCGTAATGAGCGTACTGCCCTGGAGGTCCTGCCTTATGCCGGCGAGCTGGTCGGCGGGCTCTTACAGGACGTCTCTGAGCAGGTGGGCCATGCAGCTGCATGTGATTGTACTTGTGCTTTGCCTGAAAGTTGGTACTGGTTTAAGCATGTTGTTGTAGAAAGAATGGCTGGGCGTCTTCCTGACTGTTTGTGCATATGTGCGTGTCTCTTGCACACATGCGGCTTTGTGCACATAGAGACGCCTGCACGCATCATACAAATTCTCCTTTCCGCATGTGCATGCATCACATCGCAATGCTGGTTGTCGTATGTACGGTGATACGAGAGATATGTGTGCGTACATACGCACATCTTTGCAATGATGCCGCAACATCCATCACACGCATAAACAGCAGCAAGTGTGCTGCTGTTGATGCCTGTGGCGATGATGCACTTTACAGCCAAGCAACCGTTAAGCATGCACTGAGTTTAATGGTGAAGCACACAGCGTGCGCACGATGGACGATTTCCATGAACAGATGTGATGATCGTGACAACATAAACATGGTTGCGGCATATAGGCATGTTGGTGTCATGTGTGATGACGGTATCCTGTTGCGGTCACACAGGCAAACATTGGGTAAAGGTGTGCAACCGATCCACCAAAACTCCGCGGCTACCAACGTCAACAACACATGAAGCAGCGATGACATGACATTGCTGAACTCTCGTTGATATAACAATAACAATGTCTTCAGCATCCAAGCGGCCTCAGCATGCACCATCATCTCGAGTATTTATTCGCTTTTCGTGCTGTCTCCTCTGTGTGCGGTTGCGCTGGCGTGTGTTTGGTCGCGGTGGCTTTGAGCAGCAGTGCCAGCGCGGCGTCCTCCGGGCTGCTTTCTTTGCCCTTACCCCTTGCTCTTGTCAGACGACAACTTAGCACAGACCCGCCTTCTGCGGACTTGGACGCGGCGGTGGCAAGAGTTTCAGACTGGCGAAACATCAGCAAACCCATGTGCCGCCCCTCACCTCCACCTCCACCTCCACTACCACTACCACTACCACTACCACGACGTTAATCCCTCGCGGCGCATCACAACCAGCGAGCACACCTGTTAAGGGAGATAGCCAACTCCCCCTTAAGTCCTCTACCCCAGCTCCCACGCCAACGACCCAACCCACGCTGCCGGCGTGACTGTCGTGGTAAAGAACCGACGTCCCACCAGTCACTATCAGCCATAGCTTTGACCAGTCTGGTTGGTACCCACTAAATAGGGTAAGAGTCGTGGATATTACCCGTTGGGACTCATAACTTGAATAAGACTTGTAAAAGAGTCTTACTAAGTATAGAGCGAGGAACCAATGGAGCTTGGCATGTAATTGACCAATGAAGGTCATAAAATCCAATATCAAGGTGAAAACCTTAAATATGGGAAAAGCACTTGACAACACCACTACCGCCGCCCAAGTGTGCTCGTCGCTGCTACTGGCCTTAAAGTGCGGTTTTCGCGGGCGGTGAAGACAATTCTGTAACGATTCGCTACTAGATTATCTTATAGTTGATGATATGTGACGATCATGTATCGTTATAAGATAGGTACGACAAGTTTGCGAGTACAGCTTATCGTACGCATCGCAATGGCACGTGAGCTGCACTTGGTTTGCCTAATATGTGACACGTGTGTTATTGCAATACAATAGATCAGACTAGATCTGACGATCGAGATTGACTTAGCAGTATATAAGCAGGCGTGACAAAACAGTAGTTGTTGCACACATTATCATTATACAATGTAGCGCTGCTAGTTGACATACGCACTGTGTGTGTTGCTGTGTATAGTGATGTTGATGATGTTGCTATAAGCATGCACATGGTATAGTTGTGATCACATAATTATAGTAAAAGCATCTATTTGTTACAATTCCTGCTACCTCTCGAGACTTTGAGGGTAGAGGGGGGATTTTAACACACTACCTAGCCTACCGCAACAGCGGCGGCGGCAGCTATTGGTGAGGAATTGCTGTAGGAGGACGTGCTGTGCCTCCTCCTTGGTGTGACTGGGTTGAACGGCGTCACGTTAACAGCAGGTGACTGAGTGCGGCGAAGAGCGTTGTCTCCCGAAGGCTGTGTGCAATCTACTCCTTGTGTCTCGCTATTCGCACTGTGATGCGTCTGTGCCATATATGGTGACGACCATGTGATGCGGAAACGGCTTGGCAGCTGTCGTGGGTGCTGTGCTCATTGTCAGCCTGCGTTGTTGTTTTGGTCTGGTTGGGATGTGTGTTGTGTTTGGCATCGCGGAGTAAGGTGAGCTAGATGGTGAACGCAAGTGTGAGAATTATAGAGGGTAGTATACAATAGGATTATTGCATGGTCACTCAGTTTAGGTTGCTGCTGAGGATCAGTGATGAATGCCCCATTGCTACCGGGCTGAACCAACCACTAACCGGTGGGGTGTCTAACTACAACCACGTGCATGGGCTTGCTGGTTGCTCCACGCATGCACACCTGTTGTACAAAGCAAGCACAGGTGAGCGCGAGTGTGAATTGTAATTGTTGACTTGCACGCTGTGCGGGCGCTTGAGGAGGAAACTGTGGCCCTGCGCCTAACCCTGTGCGCCGCACACAAGCTCAGCTACCTCCAGGCAAGTGTGCGCACGCACCAGCATGTGTCGTGCATGTGCGCATACAGTACACATAACATTACTACCATGTTGCAGAACGAGGAGCAGATGATGCAGGCCGTGCGCGAGGGAGGGAAGGAGGCGCAGGTCGCCGCACACTACCCCTTCAATGAACCTATCACCCTGCCACCTCGAGACGAAAAACCCGCCCGTCACGTGGAGCAGGATGAGGGTGGGGATGAGGATGCGGCTATGTGGCTGGAGCGAGCTTGAGATGGAGATGAAGCCGCAGCAGCAGCAAGGACAACGCGGCTCGGCAGGGGATGAGGATAGTGGTCACGGGGCAGTGATGAGCAGTGTGCGTCAGCAGCCGGGATAGACTCCCAAGCTAGTTGGTGTATGTTTTTGGCAGGAGTAGCGTTTGGTTACGCATTGCTGCCTGACGTTGTGACTGCCTTGATGTTGTGTGTGTAGTGTTGGCAGATATGGTCGCGGACTGTTTGCCACGTGCTTTCGTTGAAATATTAGTGTTTGACGAGTATGGTTTTGCCTTGTCTCACTGGTCATTGTGTGACTACACTTGTACATCTATATCAGTAGTGGTAGTGTTCATTTCATAGCGCAGGGTTACAAGCATGTGTGTGCTGTGTACAAAGAATGCAATGGTGATAAGGACATGCATAGGTGTAACACATAACCAATACACAACAGCATGTCAACCATGCTAATAAAACTTTCTGCTGTTCACAGTGGTCGGCACAGTCTGCTGCTGTGAAAGGAAGCTGAGTGTTTGCAACGCATTTGATCATACACACGTTCAGCTTCGGCTGATATCGCATTGAGGACTCGGCATAGGAGCTGTACGAGAGGCCGGAAGCATACCAGCCGAGTGCACACCACGCCCACATACGATAAGCAATTGCAAATGAAACACGAAGCTTTAGAAAGAACAAGTAGTTGGGTTGTTTACGCACACGCATGTTGGCAAGTTTCAAGTTGGATTGACTGCAACTGGCATTTGCCTTTCAAGTACCAGCTGTACTTAGAATGTATGTGGTCATGTTGTACTGTACGATGTGCACACATGCGAATGTTAAAGAAGAGGCTTGGCACTAACAGCAACATTGCATTAGAAAACAAATCCGCTTATGACAACAAGACAGTACTCACAACTGACAAGTACAACATACAACCTACCCACTGTCACATATACCTACACTGTACACCGATACGTGGCTATGTACATAACCCATGTCACACAGGCATCAACGACACTACACAAAGAGGACAATACGCACAGTGGCGGACAACTTCCAGGGCTGAACACAACTTCGGCCATCCATGCACAACCAGTTGGACAAGAGCGGAACATGTCAAAGCCAATACCAATCCTGCATAAAACCGTTGTAATTTAGCCAGTGCGTATTACATGCATAAGCTAACCATTGTGTCGTGAGTGATGCATGTACATGCACAACCTTACTATTTCATTCCGACAGAAACAACCTTACTAGCAACTTGATTGGTACAGTGTGATTGAGGTTTGCTGATCGGATAGCTTCCTAGTACTCACACTGCGTAGATGCAGGAGGATGCCGGAAGGGAGTTTCATTACAGCCATCCCCCGAGGAGTATCCAGTTCCATTGGGGAGCCATATTTCCATGTTATGTAGGCGACACAGAGTGAACAGTGCTCTGCGGTTCAGAACATTATCGGTGATGCAGTCGCCGCATAGAACCAGCAACAGACGGCGGCCTTGCAGCTGCTTGACTGACGGTGCATTGTCTTCCAACATAATCCTGTAATAGACAAGTATAAACACACAGCGAACAAGCAAAAGCAGTAGCACCATATCAGAACTTACAGAATGTTCACATATTTGACGAGGAACTTGCTCGCATCATCGGCCTCCAATAGATGCTTTGCTTCTATCAGCACCGCCACACCGTCGGCCAGGTCAACTCCGTCGATCTCGCACTTCAACTACAAAAGAAACAATTACTTACAAGTAATGGCTTCAGCAAATTTGGGTGACATACCATTCCATCTTCACTCTTAAAGATTTTCTGGCACAAACGATGCGGATTGGTGTATCCATGATCACGTAGCCAGGGGATACCGTGCTCTGCGCATTGGTTTTCTTGCTGTACTGCGGCCCGTTGAACAAAACCTTCATGACCCTTCACCTGTATGCAAAGAGAACATTCGTCCAACTAAACGTTGTACAAACAAACATACCCGCCGAGCATTCGTACCGTAGCATGAAGGGGGGTAATGCCGGTGAGCAGGACATACCGACCATTATCTTGTATTGGCACCTCCACCTTGCAGTCAAAATCTCCCCCCTCCAAGTAGGCATCCATCTCAGCAAAGCCAAATCCACCGTTCAATGCCACAACCTTTTCAAACTGCACGTTGAGGGACATGAATCAACTGCATGATATACAATCGTACGCAAGGCAGCGACTGGAGAACGTACTGCGCGTTGAGAGATAGACGAAAAGCTGTAGCGCCTCCAGTCGGCTGGGTCTTGATCCGCAAGTGGAATAGAGAGGGCAATATTCTGATACTGGACAGCGCGCCTGCTGCAAAAAGGGTGCAGATAGCCTGGGCAGACTGCATGCATACAACACACATACACCTGGAGTCCTAACCTTACTCCACCATCGTCCACCGAGGCAAGGGACACTATGGACATAGAAACTGCCGTCAACGAGGCAGCCTGAGAAGCCTTTTGTGAAAAGCCCGCCGACCTACGTACTGAGACAGCCTTCTTTGCGCCTGCACACAGAGTTTGTACCATGCCACGACAACACATCAGCGCTTCTGACAACTACTGCTGCACAGAAACCGCAACGCACCTGCTGAGAATGAAGGGATTGCCTGGAAACATGCGACTCTAACGTGCCCAGCAGGTATCGAGGATCGTCCCAGCCGGTGGCTAGGCGCTGAGAGGCGTTCAGAGCAGCCATCTGCACAACCACGCACACAAAGGGTCTGGAGCAAAAAGGAAACGCTCAATTCTAGTGCAAATTTTCACGTGTACAAATTCAGCATAGTCAATACACACAAACACACACAAATTCCCTCTTCACGTGTGCATACTCAACAAAGTAGCACACACCAGCAAACACACCAGATATACATGTGCACCCATATAAACCAAATGCTGGTCGAGTAGCAGGGCATGGCAGGCACGAACACACATGTGGGCACACACAAGCGCACACTGCCGCATCCACATACACACCTTCACTCCTCGGCGTCGCCTTAGGCACTCGTGCCGGCAATAAGACACTGCATGCCGCCTTGCCCGCCGGGACTGCCACCAAGCTACGAATTGCCGCCATCTGTGACTCCGTGGGGCAAAACTGCCGGCTCCGGCTGCCTGTGGCCACTGATGCTGGTACATGAGTTTGGCAGCCGGTGCATGCACATACATGCAGTCTACCCTCATCAAAAGACTTCGGTTTAAGAGAATAACCCCGTTAAGATCATCGGACTGTAAAAGACCGATCCTCCAACAGGCAAATGTCTTCGGTTAGTGGAATAGTCTTGTACGTAATAAGACTAAGGTTGCCGCATGAAAAACCCGGTGGTCATATGCTCTTATCGGGGCAGCGGTGCTGTGCACAAGGGCAAAAGCCAGCACTTGCTTGTGCGTTTGAGCTGATGCAAGTGCTTCTTTGCTTAAGCCGCAACCCCACAGTTTCAGAGGACACTGGTTAGCCATGTAGTCGCGGGAAGGCGGCGGCGGCGGTGGCGGCAATAGGTGTAGGCCCAGATGGGTAGCATTGGATGTCTTCGTGCTGGAGAACGGCTGTTCAAGCGCTGAAGGGTTTCGGCTAAGGTGTGTGCATTATGCACATGCGCGTGTGTTTGTGCATGGTTGTAATTGTTCGTGTATATAAAGGACAACGCGTGCGTCTTGTAGGTCATCATGTCCGCACCACAGCCCGTTAAGCGCTCCAACATCACACGCAAGGATTAAAAGCGCATTCTAGAGTTGTATGATGAGTTGTGTGAGACTACCAATGTTAGGCAAGCGGACTTCATTTTTAGCATCAAAATTGAGTTAAAGTTAAAGTTGTACATTAAACAGAGTGCATTGTTCAAGTTACTAAACACCCGTAGTAAGATAGTGGACACGCGAGCCTAAGGTGGTAATTTTGCTGCAAGTACCAGGCGCATGTGGCTTGCTGCACATCCCAAGTTCGAGCAGGCCTTGTATGCATGGTTGATTCAAGCTCGGGCTCGCAACCTCACTGTCACAGACACAATACTGTTGGAATAGGCTCTAGACGTTGCTAGCAAGTTGACTATAGAAGACTTCAATGCATCGCATGGGTGGGTGAATCGGTTTATGAAACGTCATGACATCTCCGCCTAAGCACTGCACGGTGAAGTTGATGATGCAGATGAAGATGGAGTTGACATGGCTCGAGCGGACTTGCAAGAGATACTTGAAGAGTACAGTGCTATCAACACCGTAAACATGGATGAGAGTGGCATTTTCTACCATGCTCGCCCACGCCGCACATTGGTCGCTGCAAATGAAGATTCTAGGGGGGAAGAAAGAGAAGGATAGATTTACAATGGCGTCGTGTGTGAATGCGGATGGCTCCGAGAAGTTTCCGCTTCTTCTCATTGGCACATCCAAGCGATCGAAGTCTTTTTGCAGCACATGGACTCCCATACGTATCGGTGTGGAGTATGAGAACAACAAGAAAGCTTGTATAAACGCGGAGGTAAGATGTTTATAAGCATTGCACAGTTTTTGTTCATGTCATTGCAAGTTCCAGCCATGTGTTGTTGTAAGTCCGCGTGACACTCATGTTGTTGTGTCATGCAGATTTTCAGCCGCTGGCTCTGCTTCGCCTTTCGGATGAAGTTGCAGAAGCGCAAAGTCTGGTTGCTGCTGGACAACTCTTCCACCCACGCCTGCAAGTATGGATCACCGGATAGGAGAAAGGGTTCAAGACGCTGTAGGTGGACACGGTGTAATGTCTGTTTTTGCCTCCCAACACAACCAGCAAAGTTCAACCTTTGGATGCAGGCATTATTGCTGTTGCTGCGTTGCGCATGGTGATTAGGGGGGTGCTAATTTAGTAAACTTGTAAAACAATTTGTGGGGGGGCGCACCAGCATGTGTNGGGGGGGCGGACCCCCCTTGTTCCTTCACAGATTGTTACGCTTTCTCACTTTGTTTGTGACAACTACAAGCGCAAGCTTGTTGCAGCAGTACGATGCCGACCTCAGCACCAACTTTCGCAAAGTTAAGGTGCAAATGAAAGAGGCAATCACATAGTGTCGCGAGGCATACGAAAAACTCACCGCACTCACCATTGCGAACTATTGACGCGAGAGTGGCATCACCCCTTCAGCCTGGCACGTTGCAAAATGTTTCCCCTGCCGGCCGAATAAATACTGGTAACGGCCGTGCACTTGTGGATACTCATTTGAAGTGTCGTGGCTCAGTCCACCTGTAATCTCGATACAGAGACCTGAGTATAACGGCCGTCCCGGGCCGTTTACACAAAGAGACTGACCTAGACGGACAAGTACCTGTCAGGTATGTATCAGTCAAGGAAAAGGGACTTGACCTAACTAACCGGTACCTGTAAGATACTTATCAGTCAAGCAAAGGTGACTTAGCCTAACTAACAGGTATCTGACTGGTACTTATTAGTTAGATTCCGGCAACTTTGTGGTAAATGTCCCTGACTGTCAGGTAGCTAGTTATGACTAACGGTACCTTAGAGTGCCGACAGTGATGAGTGGGTACCGCGTTTATGTGACATCGACTGTGCAAGACGGCAATCATATATCACAACTCGATTACATCACAGTCATATACATGTCACCTGCACAGTACAAGCCCCACCACCGACATACTACGCTATACTACTACACTACTACGGTAGTAGTACTACCTACTGCACTACAGTCTGCCGCCGCTAAGTCTTGTGCTGCCGCTTGCCTGCTGCTTGCGCCCTCTTAGCCTGGCCGTCTTGAGGAAAGAGGGGCGGTCAGCTAGGGCGGCGCAACACATTATACCACCACCACAACCACAACAACAACAACAACAACAACAACATCGCACCTGCTGGCGGCCGCCGCTGTAACAGTCAAGGCCAAATTTCGTGATTTTCATGGCCATTTTAGGCCTTACTTGTAAGGTACCATGTTTTTCATGACTTGTAGCGGATATCGGCGAGTTATGAGTCTGCCGCGGATATCGACCGGGGCCCCAGACCAGTCCGGAAGGTGCCAGAAAACGGAGGGCCAGTCGAGAAGGGCTCGACCAGATTTCTGGAAGGGCCTGGCGCCAAGTAGTATAACTTGACCATTTGAGCAGCAAATTAGGAGATTTTTGGTGCGTCGGAAAGGTCTAGAAGTGTACCACAAGAGTCTGCAAGATTATCTTAGCTCCTAGCTCCGTCTAGCGCTAGAATTGTCTAGACATTAGCATGTGCAGACTGGTAGGTATAAAAGTGACATTCTACAATTTGCAATACAACCTTTAGCTCTCTAGTTTCTTGTTTGCAAGCTTGGTGGTGGTGAGCAGGGGTTGCTAGCGTGTGTCCACTAGTGTACGCTTGCTTGTGCGACGATCAAGGCGCTACACAAGTCGGTGTGTAGCTTCGAGCGCATGCGCGTGCGTACGCGAGTGGCGGGGCGCGCGTGTGTGCTTGGCAGAATGGGCAAGGATCCGGTGTGAATACCGTGCCTTGGTGAGAGGGTTGTGGATTGAGCCAACTCACAGGTGACAAGGCACGAGCACCGTCACAACTGGTATCGGAGCACGGTTTACGAAGGTGAGAGAGGAAGTGTGTGTGCGTTTACACTTTTCATTCGGAAGCGGTGTGTAGTGTGTTAATGGAGATGGAGGATGCTCGCATGGAAGAGCTTCAAGCTGCCATTTTAGAATTGAGGGAAGAGCTTCATCACACTCAAGCGGCGGCTCAAGCACAACGTGAAGCGTATGAGCATGCGATGGCGCGTGTACAAGTTCCCATGGCATCAAGCTCGCGCGTGCATGTGAAGGTGCCAAAGCCCAAGCCATTCAAGGGTCAACGTGATGGAGATGCAGTGGATGAATGGATTTTTCAAGTATCGTCTTGGTTGAAGCTCACGGAGGTGCCCACGCATCTGCACGTGGAGGTTGCAGCGACATTGCTTGAAGATGCAGCACTTGTATGGTGGAGACATCCTTGTACGCGTGTTGCAAACGGGTTGGCGCTACCATTGACCACCATGAAAGAGTTGGCACTAGAGGTCAGGCATCAATTTGTTCCCGTTGAGAGCGTAAAGGCCGCACGCGACAAACTTGCAGCCCTTGTGCAAATGGGGTCGGTGATGGCGTACACGGCCGCGTTTCAGCGATTGGTGATGTCCATACCCAATATGACCGAGGAGGAGCAGTTGGACAGGTATACACGTGGTTTAAAACCTTTGGGGCGTAAAGAAGTGGAGCTACGGGACCTGAAGACACTCGCGGAGGCTATACGCATTGCGGAGCGACTCGACGCGTTGTACTTCAAGTCCACCACAAGAAACACTGATTGGAGGTAAAGGCATGGTGATCAGCCCCGGGGAGGCTTTCAACAAGCATGGAGACGAGGAGAACTAAGTTTAGCGCTTGCCAATGGAGGTGGAGCTGACTCTGGGTCTGCACCAATGGAGGTGGGTGCCATATACACGCATGGAAGTGAGACAAAGTACGGCGGACGTGGTGAAAGAGGTAAAGGTGTGCGCAAGTGTTATGCGTGTGGGTCGACGGAGCATTTGGCGTACGGATGCCCAAACGAAGCACGCAAAGGCTAACACCGGATGGCAACCCTCGCCATAATCGTCGCGTCAACACCATGGAGCAAAATGGCGTGGAGCAAGGAAAACGACTTTCCCCAGTAGGTGAGGAGGCTACTGCTGGGGATAGGAAAGAGCCTCATGCACGGACGGATGCTGTGACATTTCCATTAGAAAAGCAAGAGGAGATGGTTATGAATGCGCCAACGGTGGTGAGTTATGCAAAAGAGGAGACAACAAAGTACGTCGGGCTTCCAGCACACATTTGCGATGACCAAGGACGATGGAGAGAGTGTAAGCTCATGATTGATAGCGGTGCCAACAGCAATTTTATGAGTATTGATATTGCGCGGCGTTACGGTTGGCTTTCATCATTACGAGGAGGTGAAGTGAAGCTCGCTGATGGAGAGCCACCCTTTGGAGGTAATGGCGCTGCGTTTATGACCAAAGAATTGTGCGTTCGCATAGGGAAGATGAAGGAGACCATGCAATTTTGCTGCATCACCCTACGGAACGGGTTTGACGGGAGTTTGGGATTTTGAGACTACCGTGGCTATGGCAACATAATCCATCCATCAATTGGAGGAAGCGCGTGCTCACCATCGAACGAAACGGTGGAGAGTCCAATCAAGCTGCGTCGGACGTCGTCGAGGCGCGGCACGCACAATCAGGTGGTACGACAATTGCCCAGATTTTTTATGTGCAATTAAGGAAGTTATTGTCTCCACGGAAGGCAAAGGCTGCATGGTTGTGCGTGGTGCGCGAAAACACTGCAAAGTCAGCACCGGAGCTGAGTGACGATGTTAAGACGGCTACGATGGACCCCGAGGTGTGTAAACTTGTTAAAGTATACCAAGATATCATGGTGGACAGACTTCCATCTGGTCTACCACTTCCACGGAGCGTAGACCACCATGTGGAGCTAATTGAGGGCGTGCACAAGCCACCCTGTCAACCCGTATAGAAGTTGTCACCTTTGGAGCTGGAAGAGGCCGAGAGGCAGGTGGCGGACTTGCTGAAAAGAGGCTACATCAGGCCTAGTAAGTCCCCCTATGGTGCATCTACTTTGTTTGTACGAAAGAAAAATGGGAGCTTGCGCATGTGTGTCGACTACCGAGCTCTCAACAACATCAAAAAGAGGAATTGCTTTCCACTCCCACGTATCGACAAGCTGCTGAAGCAATTGCAAGGTGCGCAGTACTTTACAACACTTGATCTTGCTAGAGGTTATCACCAAATCCGCATCGCGCCCGAGGATGTGGAGAAAACAGCTTTTAACACACGTTATGGGCACTGCGAGTGGTTGGTCATGTCCTTCAGACTTAAGAACGCACCGGCAACACTTCAAACGCTAATGAATAGCGTTTTCGCTGACTTGATTGGTAAGGGAGTCCTCGTGTACCTCGACGACATTCTGGTGTACGCGAAAACAAAGGAGGAGCACGTGGCACTTCTACGGCGCGTGTTGTAGCGTTTGCGCGAACACAAGTTGTACGCCCAGCTACAAAAGTGCAAATTTTTGCTTCAAGAGATGGAGTACCTAAGCCACATCGTGTCGCATGAAGGCATCAAGCCGGACCCCAACAAAGTGCAGGTGGTGCGCGAGTGGGCTTCCCCGACCAACGTAAAGGAGGTGATGTCTTTTTCAGGCCTTGCAGGGTATAATCGCAAGTTTATCATGGGGTTTTCGCGCATAGCTGCTCCCTTGACTGCCCTACTCAAGAAGGGAAAGCCTTGGAGCTGGTCAGCAACAGAGGAACATGCATTTGCTGCGTTGAAGAAGGCGCTGACGGAGGCACCAGTCCTGGCTCACTCGACATGGAAAAGACATCTATTTTTGCTTGCGATGCGTCCGACACAGCTGTAGGAGCTGTTTTGCAGCAAGACCATGGCAACAGCCTTCAACCAGTAGCATTCTTCAGCAAGAAGATGAGTGGTGCGGAGCTGAATTACCCGTGCACGAGAAGGAACTTTTGGCGCAAGTCATGGCGCTACGACAATGGCGTTGTTTTCTGGAAGGCAAAAAGCTCGTGCTTGAGACGGATTACTCTCCACTGAGGTACTTACAGACACAACCTCAGTTAAGTCGCAGACAAGCACGATGGTTGGAGTTCCTTCAACTTTTTAACTTCGATATCAAGTACAAGCCCGGTACGTCAAATGGTGTTGCTGACGCGCTGAGCTGGCTTGATGCAATTGAGGCACTCGCTCAAGTGCAGCCCGAGTGGACCGACCAGACTCGGCAAGTGCTTCGTGAAGACATAAAGGGTATGAAAGTGTTGCAAGAGCTGGAAAGTGCAGCTACGGATACAAGTGGGCATTGGTCAATGCGCGATGGGCTGCTATGGCACCACGGGCGCTTGTACAACCCCAACGTCGCGCATATCCGTGAAGGTGCTGAAGGAAGCTCATGACGTGCCCATTGCTGGTCACCAAGGGTTGGAGAGGACTTTGGCAAGCTTGAAGCAGCGTTTTTATTGGTGAGAGATGCATCCCGATGTGCGCGACTACGTGGCGTTGTGCGACGCATGCCAAAGGGTGAAGGCAAGCAACCAAAAGCCAGGTGGGTCGCTGCAACCTCTCCCTGTGCCATTGTCCACGTGGGAGCAAGTTACCATGGACTTTATCACGGGGCTACCAAAGACAAAGGAAGGGTACGACGCTATACTTGTGTTCGTCGACAAAATCAGCAAAATGGTACGCTTGGCACCGTGTGGTGAGTCTTACACGGCACCGGAGGCAGCACGCTTGTTTGTAAAGCATGTGTTTCGTTCTCATGGATTAACACGAAGCATTGTGAGTGATCGCGACCCGCGCTTTACAAGTAAGTTTTGGGAGGCGCTGCATAGTGCACTGGGTACCACACCGAAGTTTAACACGGCATTCCACCCGCAAACTGATGGGCAAAAGGAGCGGGCCAACCGTGTGATTGAGAACATGCTGCGTTGCTACGTTAACGCGCGACAAGACAATTGGGCGGAGCTGCTTGAGTTGGTGCAGTTTGTGATCAACAACTACCACAATGCAAGCACAGGTGTCACTCCCTTCCTTATGAACTACGGGCAACATCCATTAACACCGTTGACGGCATGGACACCGCGACGACATGACGTGCATGTGGAGGCAGCTAATGACTTCCTCACAAAGTGCGCGGATGTTAATAAGGCAGTTAGGGAGGCGCTATTGGTGGCACAAAACAGGCAGAAGCAGTACGCGGACGCGCATCGCCGACACCTCGTTTCAAGAAGGCGACATTGTGTTACTCTCCGCGAAGCGCGTATAGGTGCGTACGGGAATTCGCAAGCTGAATGAACGCTGGTTGGGACCATTTAAGGTCAGCAAAGTTATCAAAGATATGACGTACAAGCTGGAGCTACCCGACACCATGCGTGTGCACCCCGTTTTTCACGTCTCCCTTTTAAAGGCATATCGCGGACAACCGACAGAAAGGCCGCCCCCCGACGTTGGCACGGATGGTGAACCAAAGTGGGAGGTAGAAGACATCCTTGGTGAGAAGTTTGTGCATGGCGTGCGCAAGTTCTTAATGAAATGGAAAAACTATCCGTTGCATGAAGCATCCTGGGAGCTTGAGGCACACTTGGCTAATGCTCGAGACGTTGTGCGTGCCTATCTTGCTCGACGACAACCTTGCGAGCTTCGAGGATGAAGCTCACCTAGGGGGGAGGAGTGTAACAGTCAAGGCCACATTTCGTGATTTTCATGGCCATTTTAGGCCTTATTTGTAAGGTACCATGTTTTTCATGACTTGTGGCGGATATCGGCAAGTTATGAGTCTGCCGCGGATATCGACCGGGGCCCCAAGACCAGTCTGGAAGGTGCCAGAAAACGGAGGGCCAGTCGAGAAGGGCTCGACCAGATTTCTGGAAGGGCCTGGCGCCAAGTAGTATAACTTGACCATATGAGCAGCAAATTAAGAGATCTTTGGTGCGTCAGAAGGTCTAGAAGTGTAGCATGTGCAGACTGGTAGGTATAAAAGTGCAACATTCTACAATTTGCAATACAACCTTTAGCTCCCTAGTTTCTGGTGTGCAAGCTTGGTGGTGGTTAGCAGCGGTTGCTAGCGTGTGTCCACTAGTGTGTGCTTGCTTGTGTGACGATCCAAGGCGCTACACAAGTCGGTGTGTAGCTTCGAGCGCATGCGCGTGCATACGCGAGTGGCGGGGCGCGCGTGTGTGCTTGGCAGAGGGGGCAAGGTTCCGGTGTGAATACCGTGCCTTGGTGAGAGGGTTGTGGATTGGACCAACTCACAGGCGACAAGGCACAAGCACCGTCACAGCCGCCGCCGCCGCCGGGCCTGGCCCGGTGGCCGCCCTGCAACACGAAGGGTGGAAGGGCGGTCCGGCTGCACTGCTGCGCACTAGGGTAAATAGAGCGAACTTCGTAGGTTTTTTTGTACATTAGGTTATGGCGGCCGCTACGTTGGGTTTTTGGCGGTGATGTGGCTGTTTTGTAGATAAAGTTTTTATCTACACATATGGCCAAGTGACGCGCTGTCAGCAGCGCGCCAAAGTTGAGGTGTGGAGGGTGTATCTCAAAACCGGATTTCACCCTAATGTCGTGAGTGAAAAGTACCTGTGGCAGGCATTTCGTGCACAGTGAGTGGTGTGAAAGGGGTTGAGGGGTGTGGGGCCCTATCAGTGGAAGTATTGGCATGACAGGCGGTGCTGTCGTGCCTGTTGAAGGGTTGCCGTGCAGCCCATTGGTTGCAGCCATTTTTTGGCGGCAAGGTTGCGCGCAACCTTGCCGCCAAAATGAGTCAGTTTGCAAGGTTGTGTGGGCGGCGGCAGCGCTGATCATGGGGTTGAGTAAGAGTGGAGCGCACGCCATCAGCAGCAAGCACAGCAAGCAAGGTGAGGTGTAAGCTAGGGAGTGATGCATGCATGCATGTAATTGTGTTCAGCAAGCTAAGTCACATGTACAGGGTTGCATGCAAGTTGCTGGCCTAGGGTACATACAGTGTGCGTGCGTGTTCTGCAACTGCTTGGCTGCCTTGATGTCTAGGCTAACTACTTGTTCTGTTTTGCAGCTCTCCTCCTCGCCTCTCTCGCCTCGCGCTCCTGCCTTTGCGCTCTCCAGCGAGCTCCAGCTTCCCTTGCAGCTGGGTGGGGAGTGAGGCGGTTGTTAACGTAGTCTTCAGCTGTGTCTGCGAAAGGTTCTCCTGCTTGGTTGTCACACAAGACAAGGTCCCAAACATAGCGCATGAGAATGGCGTTGGCCTCTGCTGCAGTCTTCTCCCTCTGTGCCGTCTCAAGGTGAGCTGCTGCCTCCTGCTCCTCCTTCTGCATGTCTGCCTCTTGCTGCTTCTCCTGCTGTCTTGCCCTCCTCTCATCCTTCTATGCTTGCTCCAGCCTCTTCTTCGCCTCGCTGGCGGCCTTCTTCGCTGCCTGAGCCTTCCCCTTCTCAGCAGCAGCGAACTTCGCTGCCTCAGCCTTCTCTGCCCTGTCTTCTGCTCTCCTAACCTTGGCTTGGCATTTGCGTTCGTTCCCGTTGTCTTGTTCTACTAGCATTGCATGTAGCTCATCACTAGTGAGCAAGTGGGCTGAAGTGACACCTCTCCTTCTCTTGGGAGCTTCTGTGTGGAGGGTGCAGTCCTCCACCTCTGGGTTCGTGGCATCCGCAGCAGCGTTGGCATCGTCTTCTGCATTGATAGCTTCCAGCAGGGCTCCCAGATGGCCTGCCGGCTGCACAGGGGGCAGGTACTTGTCCACACATTGCTTGTCTAGGGGGTAGAGTCTGCATGCACGAAATCCGTTGATGATGTTTTGCGGGGAGAGTTCAACTCTGAATGGTTGCACCATCAAGCCTAGGAACTCATCACGAGACAGGTGGTAGTTGTAGCGCTTGCGCATCCTCTCTTGATATTGTTTTCTGTACTCCTCCTTGAATGGATGGAAGCAACTCACACCTAGCACTTGGAGTCTGTGCGTGGTGTGAGGAGGAAGGATGAGGATATGCAGGCCAGCATCTTTGGCGAACTGTATCATTGCAGGGTTATAGCGGCTCACATGTCCATCAATGACCAGCAGGGCAGGGTTGATAGTAGAGACCCCTCCCGGCATGTGTGCTACCAGAATCTTCTCCACCCACGCCTCAAAGATGTCAGTAGTCATCCATGCGTTTTCTTGTGCCTTGAAGCGTGCTCCGGCCACGTCAAAGATCATGTAGTCACCTGTGAGTCTCTGGCCCTTGAGAATCACCAAAGGTGGGAATACATATCCAGCACCACTCACAGCACACATCAGGGTCACATGCTCTCTGCTGCCAGTGGTGGCAGTTTGAGCCCACTTGGAACCACTGCAAACACACAAGCCATGTGAGTCAGAGTCTACCTCGGTTTGCATTGTGCATTGCATGCAGCATGCCTTGCATCACACAGTGCATCTTACCTTGCCACTATCACTCTCTGATTCTGCATTGCCGTGTCAGGTTCTACACCAATCTCGTCAGCAGAGATGATGCGGTCAGGGCCCACTCCCAACTTGTGCACAACCTCCTCCAACGGGTTGAAGTAATGCTCAACCACTGACCTGCTCAACCCCACCCTCCGAGAGCGATCCAGAGGTTCAGCCTTCCTTGAAGTGAGGTTGTTCCTCGCTTGAAATGCATCACACCATTTCCGCCCAGGTAAGCCATGCTGCAGCTGCAGTCTTCTTTCATCATTTGCAAGCCGTTTGCCAACTTCAAGGCAGATCTCCGTCCATGCCATTGCCCTTCCCACTTGGTTTCGTGCATTCACATACTCTGCTAGGTCCTTCTCCTCTGCCTCAGATAGCAGAGAGGGAGCACCTGGACGCCTACACAGCATGCATTTTAGTTGGCAACTTTTGCACACTTACATACATTTACACTGTCAGCACACACACACTAACTCTACTTACTTGTAATGTTGCAGCTTGTCTGGGTTCTGGCAATAGTCGCGGAATGTGGTGTACGGCATGTTGAGCTCTCTTGTTGCTGTGCCCAAAGTCATACACCCTCTGTTGACTGCATTCACCACACGGTTGATGTCTTCCAGGTGGTGGCGGTGGTTCATATAGCTGCCTCTGGGTCCCTTGTTGCTGGGTGTCTTCGCTCTAACACGCTTGCTGCCCTGCATGCACATGCACGCAACAACATGAGTGACAACGGGTGGTCTGAGTGGCATGCAGGCCACAAGGATGATGCTGCAGTTCCAGCAACACTGCACACCCACCCGAACTCCCTTGCTGCGTGGCATAGGTGGAGGTAGAGGTAGTCCTAGCATGAGCTAGACTGCCCAACACTATTCTTCTGCAACTAGCTACTCCTTGTCTTCTTTTCTGATTGCTTGCTTGCTACTAACACTTAAAACACATTGCTGATTGCTGCATCGCGGCTAACACACACTTGTATGCACTGCAATCTTACCGCAAGATGCACCTAGCAACCCGCACTCAACCCACCAATGCACTAGCTCAACTCACAATGGCAATGGCTTGAGTGGGCTGGTCACTCTCACAACTCATTTCAAACATCCCCACACGTTAGGTAAGAGCGCCAAATCAAATTTCAAACGTGCAAGCCAAGTATAGCACATTTTGGTTTTTCACCAATGCGTCACGCGTTACCCCCATCACCCTAGTTTGATAACTTTTGCACCCCCGCGTCAATTGATGTGCAACTTTGGACATTATCAAATCATTATACAAGGACTCGTTTGCGTTTTACTTCACTTACTTCTGACAACTACAGCCCAAGTTATAATCTGTCAAAGTTAGGGTATCATGTACACATTAAAAATGTCGTATATATCCCCTATTCAAAAAATGGAATAAGCCGCCACACAAGTCCGTTTGCTCTACTTTTTAGCTCTACAGAAGCCTACACCCATGTAGAAGATACCCTATAAGTATCAGACCAATCAAAGCAGAGCTGCGCCTGCCACAGCAATTACAGTGACAGGTAACGAAATTGGGGCGTACTACGAAGTTCGCTCTATTTACCCTACACGACAAGGCATGCACAAGCACACAAGCACATACCTGCCGCCGCCGCCGCCGCCGGCGCCACCGCGACCGCCACCGCTACCACTGCCGCCGCCGCTGCCGCAGCACAACGCTCAACTGCGCAAGTCAACTTGCACAGTTGAGCGTTGTGTTGCGGCTTAACGTTTGAATTCACAAAGGGGCCGTTGAGTTTAAAAACACAACGGCTTCCCTTATGACACCATCGTACCATTACAATGGTACTTTTGTACCATCGTAATATTACGATGGTACTTTTGTACCATCGTAATGATGCAAAAGTACTAATACAATGGTACCATTGTAATGGTACAGCTACTTTATATCGATGGTACGATCATACCATTGTATTGAGACGAAACTTCTATTGTATCATATATCGGTACTTCAAGTTGTCCCAATTTACCGCCACCGCTCGTCCCTAAGTTGGGACTGATAAGTCACTTGCTTGCCATTTTTAATACATCATCATCGCAAAATGCTAAATGACCGGTGGTCGGTCGTATAAACGTAAACATTCCGTAGCATTCATCGAAATTAGGGGACTGAGAGGTGACTTTATTGCCGTAACATGTAGGTCGCCGCGGGTGCTGTACGACCGGCGGTCGGCCGTCGACATATATTACAAGCAGATCATGATAGGCAGGCAGCAGTCCATTATATTGTACAATAGGCCATCGGCCGTTGATTGTTATCCACAATATACACCGGCGGTCCAGTCAATCCCTTTATGGCCCAAGTCGTCAGGGTTAGGTACGGTCAGGTAGGGTCAAGCAATTGTCAATCCGTCGGTCCCTAGTCAGTCACCGTGTAAAATTTGCGACGCACGCGCCCACTCCCGACATTGACACACGAGAGCAGGCTGTTGTGCAGGAGATCAGTGACATCATGCAGCGTCTTCCCATTCCACGCGCAGAGATTCTTTCACCTGCTGAGTTCATCCACGGTAATGACACCTTCCCCACCGAAGCCGGACAGAGCGATGAGGATATCCTTGAAAGCATTGGAGCGGCGGAGGGGGCCGCCAATGATGAGCCTTTTAAGGATGAAGGTTACGAGGTTGATTCCAATGTTTGTGCATCTGTATGAGTAACTACTAGTCACTTACAGTGAATATGTTGCAGATGATGATGGTGAGGAGGTTTTACCCCCGCGTATCACCGTGGCAGAATGCATGCGGTTTTTTGATGGTGTGGAGGCTTTTATCGCAACTAACGACATCGCAAAATGTTTCCCCTGCCGGCCGACCGAATATTGGCAACGGCCGTGCACTTGAGGATACTCATTTAGACTGTCAACTTTCAGTCTACCGGCGATCTCGATACAGGGACTCTGAGCATAATGGCCGTCACCATTAGTTGGCGGCCGTCTGCATAAAGGGATTGACCCTAATTAATAGGTACCTGTCAGGTACTCAACAGTTAAGCAAAGGGGACTTGACCTAACAAACAGGTAACTGACCGATACCTATCAGTTAGGTACCGGCGACTGTACGCTAACTGAGCAAAATTGTCAAGTACCTTAAGGTACCTACCGTTAATGATGTGTACCTTCAAAGGTACCTGCTGGTACCGCTCAGTCATGATTAGGTACCACATGTGATTGTCGTCATCAGCTGTGCAAGAATGCGTGACAAATAAAAAATAAAAAGGTAAATGAATTACAATGTAACATACTGAGCTACTACCACTACTGCTACCACTACCACTACTGCTACCTTAAGTACTACCCTGGTACTGAGCTGCGGCTCCTGCACCGCCCGCTCCAGCTCCGCCGCCGCCGTTTCTTCACCGCCGCCGCTGCCGCCGCCTGGCCTCGTCTGGCCTAGCCTGGCCTGGCTTGGCCGCCCTAAGCAAGGAGGGTGGTGAAACGGCATGCGCTGTTGCGCGTAGTACAATGTCAGACAGCAACTAAGCTCACCTACTGTTAGGCGCCGCCGCCGCCGCCGCCCACAACGCTCTGTTCAACTTAAAGCCATTGAGCGTTTGAATAACTTGAGCAGCCCAAGTTTTTTCAACGCGTTGTTGAAACGTGACTCGCAACGGCATTCTCGTATTATTATAATAGTACAAAAGTACCATTGTCGCAATGGCATTGTTCGTACCGTTGACATAGTACGGCGGCTGCATTTTACCAGCGTCTCGACTTGCCGGCCGGTACCACCGTCCCGACTTGCCAACCTTTAGGGACCGACGGTCACTTGCTTATCATACTTGACACATATTAAGTAAGTCGCCGCCGCGTTAAGTGCACGACCGGCGATCGGCCGTCATTTAATAAATGCGGTAAGGTCACCTGATAGGGACTAACGGTGACTGGCTTGCCAAAGTAGGCAGGCCGTCGCGCATACTTTTCGTCGGTCAGAACACGACCGACGATCGGCCGTCGCTGTTTGTGACCAAAACATGACTTATCTGCTATACAGATAGGTCGCCATCGCGCAAATGGGGCGACCGACAATCGGCCGTCACCTTAAAGTGCGGTGTTGCCGTCACATGCAGGCCGCCGTCGACTGCACTTATCGCTTGCCGTCGGTATATGTTGCTTGATAGTAACGGCCGTTTTAAACAGTCCTTTTATGAACAAATCTGTTACGTCAGGTAGGGTCAGGCAGGGTCAGGCACCCGTCAGTCCCTCAGTCCCTTGTCAGTCACCGTGTTAAATTTGCGACGGATTGCCCCATCTCCGAACATCATTAGTTGACGGCAGCTGCGAAATGTGGTCATCTAGCATCAACTCGTTAACGCTGGCCATCAGACTCGTATATATATATATACAAGACTTTTTCGTTGCAGGTTTTTGTAGACATGATGCTAACATTAGTGGCACTAGCGATGAGCCAGTTGAGCTAGAGTAGTGCGATGAGCATTTGGTAATGCTTGCACGTGTGATGATGGTCATGCCAATGCATGCTGTTTACTCATGCACACACATGTTAAGCATGATGGTACGTACACCGCTACATACACATGTGTGCGCGCCAACACACATGCACATGATAGTTCATTGCATTACATCATCATAACCATGCATGCTATTACACAAAGCCTGCTATTATTTACATTATGCACTTGATACAACATATGTTGCAACAAAAATGGATCATGTACATCTTTTCTCTACTTATTTCTTTAAAAGCATATTTATTCTTGTAAAAGCACATGCGCTTTCCTGGCAGAACCCTCATCAGTAGAATATATATTCTATAAACAATAAAAGACTAGTTATTCTCTTAAACGCCAAGAGATAAACCCCGTTAGTGGAATGGAAAGCTCGAGGATAGACGTGATTCTAATAACGGGGGTGGACTGTACCGCCGCGAATTGCAACTTGCAAGACATGAGTGGCGCCACACCGTCAACTCTAGCCGAACATGGCTCACATGGCCTGATGAATAACCGGTATCCAGTTGCCTTGTGGGGGTGTTAACCGTGCATGGCTTGCCGCAAGGCGGTGACGATATCGGCGTGAGTTTTGGCATAACGTACTTCTTGCATGTGATATACATGATGTGAACATGCAACATGACAGGGTAACGGTACCGTGCAGCCTTACCAGATCAGTCAACCCCGAGCTATCCCGCCAATTTGCTTTTCAGATCACATCGGACCTGGCCTGGCCGCTACTGTGTGCTTCGTTTGGCCTGGCCAGGCCAGGCCAGGTCCAAACGGAGTGTGATGGACGACGATGCTGGTGCTAGCGGTGCAGGCGAGGAGATCAGGCGGGCATTCCGTAACGAGCGTACCGCCCCGGAGGTCCTGCCTTATGCCGGCGAGCAGGTCGGCGAGCTCCTACGGGACGTCACTGAGCAGGTGGGCCATGCCGCTGCATGTGATTGTACTTGTGCTTTGCGTGAAAGATTGATACTAGTTCAAGCATTTTGTTGTAGGAAGAATGGCTGGACGAGAACCGACCGGGTGACGCAGCGACGGAGCTGGCGTCTCTGCTGCAGATGATGGACGTCAACCGTACCCGTTATCTATTACGCTCTTACCTGCGCACACGCCTGGCCAAGGTGCAGCAGCTGGGCGTTTGCTGTGGCTGATGGTGGCTTTACTCCAGTGCATGCTGGCAGCATAGAGGGGAAGCAGTACGTCACAACCCATCTTTTGTGTAGAGCAGATCGAAAGGCATGTGCTGTTCACGCTGAAAAGCGACCAACTATGGAATCGACTCTCTGAAGAAGAGCAGCAGTTTGCTCGAAGGTCAGCTGTTTGAGCGAGTTGTTTTTGTTGACTTGTTGAAGTAGAGGTTCTTTCAAGTAGGGAGCATGAGTCCCTCTGAGATCAGATGACTGTCAGAGTGGTCTGCAGCAGAGCTTGGAGTGTCCTGGTGAGTGCATGTGCTGGTAGTGAAACATGCTGATGCTGTCGGTTGCGAGCAGTTACACGGATGTCATGGAGTCTGCGTTGCGGAAGACGGTTCTGGAAAAGATGCCGGACGGTTTTGACTCTCTGCTAAGACAATCGAGCAACAGCGCAAGCGACGACATGAGTAAGAGCTTGGGCGACTCTCTCTCTCTCTCTCTCTCTCTCTCTCTCTCTCTCTCTCTCTCTCTCTCTCTCTCTCTCTCTCTCTCTCTCTCTCTCTCTCTCTCTCTCTCTCTCTCTCTCTCTCTCTCTCTCTCTCTCTCTCTCTCTCTCTCTCTCTCTCTCTCTCTCTCTCTCTCTCTCTCTCTCTCTCTCTCTCTCTCTCTCTCTCTCTCTCTCTCTCTCTCTCTCTCTCTCTCTCTCTCTCTCNCTCTCTCTCTCTCTCTCTCTCTCTCTCTCTCTCTCTCTCTCTCTCGCTCTCTCTCTCTCTCTCTCTCTCTCGCATGCGCGCGCGTTGCAATGGTTTTGCTGTGAGCAGTTCCTATGCCCGACCTGGACCAGTTTGTCTTCTGTCGGATCAAGGACAACATGTCAAGTTTCCAAGTGGATGACCAGTGAGTTGTCAATGCAATATTTGCCGCCGTGCTCTGCTTAGTGCAGACAGCACTTAGCAGCTGTATGTGGTCTTTGTTGACATGTGCTTGTTTGCTTCTAGCCCAAGTTGCTAACGCCCCAATCACAAATGCAGGGGTTTTGATACAGCCGACTTGCACGACGGTCAAGTTTGGCTGCTGCGTTACAAACCGATTCGTGAACTACTGCTCGCAGATAGACTAGAGCTGATTTGATTTGATTTGTCATATTGCAATAATAGAGAATGCAATTGCACGATTTGTGCTGCAAACTAACCACCTGCACCTGTCGGCCACCAGGTTCTTGGCCTGATGCAACCAACATTCTGTACTGCCTACAGAATGGAGTGAAATGACTGTTGGTATACCAGCGCCAGCATCTTCACAACGCTGTTCATTCATAAGCACATGCCCGTGTCATTGAAGTGATGCGCGTGCATGCATGCTTGTCTAACGGGGTTTGGGCTAGTAGTGAAGTTAGGTAGGTAGTAAGTAGGAAGAGCACCTGGTGGTGAATGTAAGTGTTGTGTGCTGTTGTGTATGGTGTGCAATGCATGCCTCACATTGTGATACATGCCACAATCTCTGCATCCTATATATATTGTACACTGACAGGTAGTTGGAACTGCCAACAAAACAATGTGGCTGCTACACGGTGGTTGTCAGGTCTCAAGTATACCATGCCAAAACCTCAGCAAACCACACCACTACTAGGCAGTATACTGAATAGGTGCGTCCACAATGGCGCATATGCCTACGTGTGCAATAAGCAGCATCAGCAAGGCAAACAGGCCTTCCCACTCTATGACATGTGTCATGTTGCCTATATTCTTACACTACATACACTGCCTAACCGTGTGCCGTTGCAGAGTTTTTTGACTAAAGTCTGCACTCACCAAGTGGCTTTCTCCGCACGCTCCTGCTTGCAGCTGCCAATGTATGTAAAGTCAGCAACCTCAAGGCCAAGCATGACGATTGCAATAATTTGCATGCACTTGCATGTGCAACCACTTGCCTGTTGCTTTGGAGCTATGAGGAAGTGCCTCGTCCGTGTCTTGCCTTGTGCAGGTCTCTAACTCACTGTCACACAAGAGGACCCATGTTGGAAAAGTGTGTACGAAGAGAACAAGCTGCATACAACGCTTCAGAATTCAGAGATTATTGACCTTGGCCTTGCCTCCATGGTGTTTACCAATTGAGGGATGTCCTGTTGGAAGCAAGTTGACGATCAGCGTCACATTGACACTGTTTAATGCATAAAATGACGCTGTACAACAACTCACAGGAGTTGTGCTGGTTGTCATGGTAGTTGTTGGTGCTCGTGCATCATTCTCAGCTGTGAGACTTGAGGCACACGTTATTGCTGCAAAGGTACGGTGTAGAAACGATCTCCTGCGCGCTGCCAGGTGAACGATATTGAATTCCTGGCACATCTTATGCACATATGCAATTCCTGTGTGCCAATTATTTACTGCCAGCATGGGTGTATTCAGCACGACAAAACGCACTTTTGGTTATGAACATATGCATACACACCTGTGATCTTGGTATTGGCTGGCGGCGTCGATCTTGGTGCGCATGCAGCGTTCTGAGTAGACATATCAAGTGCATCGCATTGCACGCCAACACTAAGCACGCGGTCGTCATGAACCTTATTCCATGTGTTGCGAGGTGTATCACTCATGATGTTTGGGTTGCTGTTCTCGTCATCGTGTGCATTGCCTTTCTGCATGGTTGCCGATTGCCTGGCAATGTCAACCTTCAGTGCATCAAGCTTTGTGCTCATGTTGCGGTAGCGTGCAAGATCGGACTGAAGGCTGGCCACAAGGCTGTGATAATGCTGCAGATCATCATCCCTTTGCTCAACCACGCCGTGAAGGTACTCGATTTCTTTGCGCTGTTCTTCCATTGTCCGCTTGTGTTGACTCCCCATCTCCTGACTCGATCGCAAGAAGGACAGCTGCTGCTGCCTCAGTTGCAACTCCAAAGCCTGAAAATTGTACTGGTTCATATACAAGGTCTGACATGCACCGTGATGGCGAGACAAACACAGCAGCAACAAACATCACACCAGCACAAGTTGTCTCTCGTGCATGCGATAGATATAATATGCTCCAGATGCTGACATGGATACAGCAGGTACAATGGGTATACCTCACAGCGCCGCTGTGCCGCTTGCACCTTAGCCGTTTCCCGCTTCAGGCGGGATTCCATTTCCCGCAGCAGACGCTCAGAAGACTCTGCAGCATGCTCTGCGCGCGCGAGCCGCTCCTGCGTGCGGCACACAGAAGAAAGAAAGAAAGACATTGTTGCATTGACAGCAACACCTCAACTTTGGCACCCATCACGCATACACAGGAAAGCAAGAACCGGCAAACCATGCTTCACTACTGCATGGACCAAAGCGAGATACTGCCTAACATCGCTGCACTTGCACAACCACAGACATACAAAACACGCTGTCTGCAATAACCGAAAGTCGAGCACATCGTTCGTGCCCATACCAGCACGGAGGAGGAGGAGGCCCCTTTTGTGCTGCGTCCTGCTGCGTTCTCTGCGGGTGAGCACAGGAACGTTTGCAACAGTTAGTCCATGTGCAGCTCAAGTGCAACAAGTCGCTTAAGACGTTGACACTTGACCACTCAACCGGCCAACAAGCTTGCCCCACCACGCAGCGCTTGAGCTTACCCATGGCTTGGCAGCGGTAGCTTGACGGACAAGAGCTTGCTGCACACAAAAGCCTTGCACTCAACGTGCAGTGAGAACGTAACCCAGACCTCAGCCACGCCTCAGCCACGGACAGCTGCTTCACCTCACCAACACCAGCTCACCTCTCGCCGCTACCGCCGCCGCTGCGAGAAAGCCAAACAACAAATTTGAAGCCTATCACTACCGAGTCGGTGGATCGGGTTGCTCAACGGCTGGCGCTGAAGAGCGGGGTCGGCCGATCCGGTTGCGGTGTTGGGGCGGCCGATCTGGCCGGCACGGCAGTCGTGGGTGCTGTCGTCCTGGCCGTCGTGGTCGTGGTAGTGATCGGTTTTTTTTGCAGCCTGGAAGGAAGCCGGCGAAGAGAACACTCCCTTTGGTCTTGGGCTTTAGGTTGTCTTTGTTCGTTTTGAGCGCTGACGGATATTGCTGTTGCGCACAAGGCGTGCATGCTGCAAGGTGGCGTTCCGGCATAGGTGGAACGATTGTTCAGCTGCTCGCTCGCTCGCTCGCTCGTTTGGTTGGGCGTGCAGGGCGTTGCCCGTGTTATGCTGGCGCTCTTTCAACATTGAGTGCGTAGATGGTCACACAAGTTGTGGTGAAGAGGGTTACATAGCACGTAGTGGGGTCTAGGCAGGGGTGGGATGCCGGCTGGTACGCCGGCAGCTGGTTGCGGCTGGCCCCGATACAGATGTGGAGGCTTGTGCATGGCTAAGCGTGTTTCGGGTAACTTGTGGACGAAAGCAAGTTGATAGGAGAAGATCAGTTGTAGCTGTGTGGCCAAGCAAGCTTGTCGTCTGACCGTGAGCATCTTCAAGTCGGCAAGTTGCCATTGGCAACACTGCGATCAGGGGTCTGTCGCTGTTGGTCTGCTTTGATTTGGATAATTAAGAGGGCTCCCAGTCTGCTAGGTTACAGCAACAGTTGGCGTGGATGAGCAGCCGTGCAGCCGGCAGCGGTGGTGGCAGGGCCCCTGATGCCCAAACACGCTGCCTTGCAACAACGCCCCATAGTGTTCGTGCCCTTGGATGCTTTGCGCCAGAGGTCTTGCAGCTCCAAGAAGTCGGTACGTGTAGTCTTGCATGTATAAGCCGCAATCTGTGAGAATGCTCGTACTCAAGCACGTTCCAGGTGCATGAGAGGCAGAGCCATAGTGCCCAGCACCAGGATGTTCAGTGGTCACTTGTGAGTAGAGCGAAAACCAATAACAGTGCATGATATCACAGACAACTTGCAGGCCTGATCACAACCACGTCATATGCTGCATCATACATGTAGACATCAACCTGTGTTGGTCATCCTGAGCAATTGTCATCCGCCGCTGCCCCTTGGTAGGTGTCTCAGGTCATTGTAGGCTGGGCGTTGCCAGAGGCGAGCACAGTCGTGGTAGCAGGCCTTCTGCCAGCTCTTGAGCGGGTCCTTCCGTACCTACCCAAAGCCATCTCACTTATTACAAGGGATCCAGCGATATCTAGCTTGTGCACAGCATGCGGAGGACCTCCCGTTGTTGTTGGAGAGTTGACCTCGGATGCTGGCTACACAACCGGTGCTTACAAGCATTACAATGGCAACGGCGCAATGAATGGTTCCAATGGGCATGTATATCGGCACAAGCCGCTCACCATTGATGTCTTGAGGAACGGTACGATGTGGCTTGTTGAACATGACGAGCAAGCAAGCAAGCGGTCATAATTATGTTCATGTTGGTCCTTTGTTTCTTTGCGCACCAATATTGTGCACAGGTGGGTTATGCAGTGTCCGTGACAACATCTATGGACATGCGCAGGTGCACCAGCATGGCTGCATGTTTTCTGTCCAGTGCCAAGTGCACGTCTTTGGTACAGACGTATTTGCTGGGAGGTGCTGGACTTAACCTTTGGTGATTCGCATGTTGACCCCGAGCTAGTGCAGCTGGTGCAGTTCCAGCTGCCACCAGGAGGGTTCTATTACCTGAACACCGGTGAGTGCATGGCGACATGTGTGACCAACTTGACAATGTGGACAATTGATGGCACAAGCGCGTGTGCATGAAGAAAGCAAATGCTCACTTGGCTTCGGATCTGACTGTTGTGTGCGGGTCAGATGTACGCCAGGAATTCAGGCGCACAACAGGGCAACCAGACCGTGCATGGGACCGGTCGTGCTGGTGGCTGCCTACACAGCATGACGGACAGTCAGATCTTGAGCAGGCCGTGCAACAGGTCAATGCGGCTGCCAAGGTGTTTCAAGCGTTGGAGCAGACGCTTGGGCGTTTACAGCCGCAAGCAGCTTCGCCAAAACCTGCTGTTTCAGTTGGGTTGTCTTCCAGGCCATATCTGCTAAAGAACGCCGGCGCATGGTTACTTCGTTGGTGTCAGCTCCTGGTGGTATCTTGCTGTACAGTGGCAATTATACCTTCCTTGATGGTTTTACGCATTTTGCGCAGTGCCATAGAAAAGCTGGTTGATTCCAGCCTCCCCGGTCTGTTTGGTGGCGTCCCACTCAGGCAACTGTCGGACTTTGGGGACCAACTGCACGTTCGCCTGTCTGAGCTTTGCGCGTGGAACCAGCAGCTTCTGCATGAGTTGGCAGCCAGCGAACAGAGGTCACCGGGTAAAGATAGCTATCTTGCAGTGGCAGCAGTGGTAGCTATCGCTTTTGACATTGCGCTTGGTGGAGCTATGACGTTTTTACTGCTGACGTATCATCGGCGCGTGGAGCGTTATGTCATGTGGTTCTCCAGCCTTCTCACTGGAAATGTGCTGCGGCAAAATGTCATCTGGCTGATGGGCGTCCCAGCAGGGTTCAAGCTCAATGACCGGCTGGACCTATTCATGGGAACCTTTGCGCTTTACTGCATACAGGTCTGGGCTGCAGTGATCGCTTCGCTGGCGCCATTACTGCCATTCGCCTTGTTGTTCCTTGCACTCACGGGGCTACTTGGAGTCAGTGTGATGCTGTCATTGGTATCAGATGCAACGTCAATTCTGACCATGCATGTTACCGTTCTGTACACGGTGTACGCCCGTGTGTACGCACTTCAGCTTCGAGCGCTGGCTTCGCTGTGGCTATTATTTCGAGGGCGAAAGAAGAACACTTTGCGGGGACGTGTTGACACGTGCGAGTGCAGTGTGGAGCAGCTGCTGGTCGGAACCCTCCTGTTCACCCCTCTTCTGCTTCTGCTGCCCACCACATCTGTCTACTACATTTTCTTCTCCCTTCTGCACATGTTAATATTCATTGCACGCACATCACTGCAGCTCGCACGAGCCGTGGTGCGCTCCTTCCCGTTTTTCCAAGCCTTGCAGTACGTGTGGCGGCCACAGAGTTTTCCAGCTGGCGTTTGGTTTGAGCTTATCCCAAGTGCCAAAGAAGGCACAACTGCACGCTGCACCCCACAGCACACGGTGATGCGCAGTAAGTGTGCGCCGGCTAGTTGCCTGCTGCTCCCTGTCAGGCAGCACCTTAGCAGTATTACCAAGCCTTCCGTTTTCGCCTCAATGGCGAGGAAGCTAGTTTTAGGCGACCAAGTACCATGGTCATTACACCCGAACCCCTTGCCTTCTCACCCGCCAGTGCCCTCTTTGCACCAGATGTGGGCATTCCTATTGAGCCATGGCTTTAGGTTGAGGTAGCACAGCAACGGGTACAGTACAGAACAAAGTGCATGTGAAGTCCTGCCTCTTGCAGTTCCGCTGACGTCAAGCGTACATTGACTGTGGAGTTCTATTCCAACTTGCTGCATACAGTGACACAAGTAGATGTACAGAAGCCAGGTCGCATCGTGTGCACATAATGCCACATCGCTTGCACCAAGCATTGACAACGCATCCGGCGTGCATCACATCGCTAAGGTTGTTACGACAACACTGGCATACTATGGCGCAGGATACCATTTCGTCAAGCATCAGTATCTGCACATCAAGGCTTCTGTCCTCTCACTGCTGCTGATACTTGATGCACCCGCGTTTACTTGCCTACGTATTGAGTAGCAACATTGCATCCTCTATCACATGCATGTCCTGCATTTGATGTACACCGCACACTATTGCACGCACGCAATAGCGTCTTTGATTTTCTGAACACTGTTCATGTCTTGTGTGAATGCCATCAACTAGTATTGTGCCCATAAACTACAGAGGCAAATGCCGCAATATGGCATGATAGGACACCAATATTAACCGAGCAAGAGGCGCAGGATGGCTGGCGAAAACAGCACAAAATGTGACTATGTACGACAGATAGTATGCTAGGTTAACATGGTGTCATGATGCCATGGTGTCAAGCACACACAAGGTCATGACAGCATCCAGCACAGGACACATGCTATCTCATGCGCGCACTCTATACCATCAGTCCACCACCGGGCTGCTAACTCTATCTAATACGAGCCCATGTGGGCAGGTAATGCACTACTCACATGCATGTATGCATGTCTAAAGGGGAGGTCTAAACTAGTGTAGTGTAGTGAGGTTCAAACAAACAGTGTGTATAGCCTGGTGGTTGTGTCACAATGTGCTTGCATGCTGTTTGGCATGCTGAGTGATGCCATGCATGTCTACAACTACTGGCAGCATATCCTGTACGCTAAGCCCCTAGCCCCTTGGTCATACCAGCATGCATGGTGTCAAGCAATCACCTGCGCATGCGCCTTGGTTGTGCGATAATGCGATGCGGCGTTGAGAGATGAAGTATATACTATTCCTACAATAAACAGCCGTGCGTAAAGTATTACAGCAATTTTGCTACAGGTTAATTGATTGTGATTCTGCCGGTTTGCCTGCTTGCCTTCCTGGATCCCTCCGCTCCACTGCATGCACTTGTCTACATCACTTGGAGAGGATTTGCCCGTGCCTTAATCTATGTGAGTGCATGTCCGTGCTTCGCTGCTTGTGGCTGGGCATGTCTCATGTGATGGAGGCCGCTGCGTGCTGCGGATGTTGCACATTATGTCAAGTTCAATTGTGATACCAACACTTTGAGGCGTCTTGTGATTGCTGCGGTGACTCTCAAATTTCAAGTGCGCTCGGGGGGTCACGGGGAGGGGAATGGGGAGAGGGGGAGAGGGGGGGAGTGCGTGTGTGTGTGTGTGTGTGAGAGAGAGAGAGAGAGAGAGAGAGAGAGAGAAAGAGAGAGAGAGAGAGTATGTGATAAGCGTGCTTCAAGCAAGCTTCCCACTTGATACATTACTTTAATTGCTCTTGATACGAGTGTAAATTGAATGTGCAAAACTTCGTAAACATCCGAACTTAATTGCGGATGTATTCTAACATCACATTATGGTTTTCATTATTATATTAATTGAATGCAATTATCGTATATGAGGTTATCAATAGCAAATCTTAACATAGCCCAAACATCATGCTTTGAATCCTTAATTCTTTTCTAAATGGCTTCATGCACTTTTGTCACATGCCATTTTTGCACACCACTCGTATCCATGATTAAGTACGTTCTCATTGTTTGGTGCGTACATAGCTATACAATTAACAAACGATGTAACATAAATGCATATATGTTTGAACAAGTACAATTCGCAATGAGTGGAACATATGTCTACATTTTTGTGCATTACGTTGTGGTAAGTACTACCGGCACAATTTGGGTATTATTGCAAGTGTCGCATTTTTGTAAGTAACAACGCAACGCAAGCCAAGTACGACCTTCTCACTTGGCTAAAGTGACTCATTCACGCTTTATGAAGTTGTGCTTTCTGCGCCAACGAGCCAAGTTTCAACATCGTTACATTAAGCGTAACAAGTGATGTGACATGGTGTGCAGCACACCGTGTGCTTCATGACGACGGACGAATGCAGCATCAATCGACCGTCGGATCGTTGTCGACATCCGACGGCTGCTACTGCGCCGTTCAGCCGCCTTCGCTTCAGTCTGGGCGCCGGCCACATAACCAGCCTCTTTCGTCCCTGGGTTGGTGTCGGCGTTTGCCGCCGCCGGTGCTGAGGCGTCCGCCACCATGGTAAGACTTGATTGTGTAGATAGCTGTGCCGTGGTTGCGTTTGATGGGTCTGTGGCTTGGAGAGGAGCTCATCACTAGCTTTGTGGCTTTCAACCAAACTAGGGTTTTGCGGTTCACCCACATCGTCGGCTACCGGCGGCCTGGTAGCCGACGACCTGGGTGAACCGCAAAACCCTAGCCTGTCGCCGCCCTCTGTTGCTTGTGCGGCGATAGTTGTGGTTGATGTCGGTCTCCGCCTGGCGTCATATCAGTAAGAAGAGTTCAGCTTGGTTTGGTGATGCCCTGACGGAGCTAAGGTGGTTGTCATTCGTCCAAGCTCTAACTTGAGTGCAGCGCGATCTTGACTGCTCGACCTACTTCATGTCTGGGTGATTGCGACTCTTGACCTTGATGACATTGTCAACAAGTTGCGGATGGTTGTCTGAGCGACAGACAAATTGTCCAGTCCTCTCACTTTGCGGTTTTTGGCGTCTTACTTATCGTTGTGCGTGTGTGATTTGCTAGTTGCCGACTGCGCTGATCGGCTCATGAGCACAATAGAGTCATCAGCACTGCCGTGCGTCAGAGCTCAGCGTTGCCACGTTCATCTATGTCTTGGTGTTCGATTTGAGCATTCCTGCATAGTTGCGAATGATATCATGCAAGCACTGAAGTTTATTTGGCCGTTTGCAGGTGAACGTCCCAAAGACAAAGAAGACTTTCTGCAAGTTCTGCAAAAAGCATGCCGCGCACAAGGTGACGCAGTACAAGACTGGCAAGGCTTCACTGTACGCGCAAGGCAAGAGGCGTTACGACCGGAAGCAGAGCGGCTACGGTGGACAGACCAAGCCCGTGTTCCACAAGAAGGCAAAGACCACCAAGAAGGTCGTGCTGCGTTTGCAGTGCCAGGGGTGCAAGCACATGTCGCAGCACGCGCTCAAGCGATGCAAGCACTTTGAGATTGGTGGAGATAAGAAGGGCAAGGGAGCTTCCCTGTTCTAGGCAGTTAGGCTGCTACTTTTCAGTATGAGTGGACTCATGGGCTAAGGTGCCAAGGTGCTTACATCCGCTAACCGCCTGCGTGTGCTGCATTCGGATTGTAGACTGGTAGGATGACTGGTGTGTGTTTGACACATCCACACACAGTTGAAGTTGGCATTGATCTCAGTTCCGCAATCAAGTTCTTCTGGCATACCACGCGCCTGGCATCTTGTTGTAGCCTGCTGGTTGGTTGTTGGCATACCTCTTAAACTGTTGCGAGCTTCATCTTGCGGGTGCATGCTCTCTGTCTGCCACCAACGGCACAAGACTGGGTGTGCTGGTGTGTATACAGATCCACTGCTGCTGGACCATATGCAAATGTGCATCATCTAGCCTATTGCGCGTGCACAAGAGTCCAAAGCGTTATTCAAGACTTGACTGCGTGTGGCATCTTGCGATTTGCAGTCAATAGCTTCATGCAGTACAGCCGTCGCACTCATGTGCGCGCGCACGCGTGCGGTTGCTGTGTTGCATGTGCTAGTGAGGTGGACACGTGGTAGTGACACTTGTTCTTTTTGGTCTATACAATGTTTGTGTTATTCATACATGGCACTGTGCATTGACAATTACCCTGGTTGATGTGGCAAACGAGGAAGGTGTAAGAGTCCTCGCTGTTGTGGCTACTGTGCCGCACAGCAGCTCTGCCCTCTCTCATTACTAGTGCAGCAACATCGTCACACATAGCTACGTACTGTCATCCATGCCTATTACATCGTCACACCAAGCTACGTACTGTCATCTCTGCCTATCACTGCACAAGCACACTCACACGCATGCCAGCAGCATGCAAGCACGCCTACACAACTACACTGCCGCAGCCGCCAGCACAGCGTCCGCTTCCGCCGTCGGTGCCGCCGTCTGGACCGGGCCCCAGCCTGGTACCGCCGCTACGACTGCCGCTCCCCGTTCTAGGATGGTGATGCCCTGGGCACGCTGCAACGCGCATGACACGCGCTGCCGGTACAGAGCCAAGTAGCCCGACTCTGCCGCACAGCGGCTGCTGCGATACTGCCCAAAGCTGGGGCTCGACTATAAACACATTCTCTTGGTTTCCAATAGTGCAACAACTGCTCGCAATGGATAGTCCGATGTATAATTTTCACTCGCACTTACAGTCATACTCATTATATACACTCTCATTGGTTACTGACACCATAGCTAGCATGTAACATCTACAAGAACCCATCATCAAACCCTATTGGCACTATCAAAACGCATGCAAGACGAAACACAAGCCGCCGCCGTCGGCACCGCTCCAATGTTGTCGCTGATAACATTGCTGCTTGTATGGTTATCTTACATGCGTTTGCCTGCTGTTACTTCTATGCTTCCACAATGCTCGATTCGCTTGCTGTCATTACCAGGGGGCCCTCTATCTTACCTTTATAGCTTGGCTATTTGTGCACGGCACATCAGATTAAGGCTCGCACGCGCGCACACGCGCATGAGGTGTGATGGTAGATGGACATTATGCTGTGCACACACAACACACACAGGTACAATGCATCACACGCGCGCACCCACGCACACACAGCACTCACAGCATTCAGCAGTAAACACGCATGCGTGCACATGAGCACTGGGCGACTTCCAGGCAACCACTACACATCACTTACCACAACTAGACCAGCGGGGCTGGGTAAGCGGTGCTAACTATGTGGCAATGCAAGACGCAATAGCAAAAGCAGGCAGGCGTGGGCGAGATGCAACAGTAGGTTGTCGTGAGAATATCACATTACCCACAGTAGTACAACACGCATACACACAGGCGGCACACGCGGGACACACATACGCACGCACACGCACACGCACACGCAACAACACGTGAGAGTGACTCAAGCAGCGACACAAACACACACTCATCGCATCTTGAAGGTGGTGGAGGGCATGGACAGCTGCGGCGAGGTAGTGCTTGTGTACGCTAAGCTGTGCACCGTAAACTCGTTCTCTACTTTCTCTCTTAAACGTTGTCTGAGCGTGTAACACAGACACACAGACACACAGCTGTGGAGAGGTTGTTATACCCAATCTACAGAGCCACGCATCAAGCGCTATGTATTCAGTTCTGGTCGTTGTAGTGTCTCATACGACTGTTATTGTTCCCATTGACAGTGTTGTGTACTACTACTTGAACGCTTGCCACATTACCTCAATCCTTGTGCTCCCGATGGTTATGGTTGCACAAAGAAGGCGTATGCGTGCGTGCGTGCCTGCGTGTCATGTGTCGGGAGGTGGGGTGGGAAGGGATGGGATAGCATACGGCCTCCGTCATTGGAACCATTCAAACTGGTACAGTGATGCCTAAGTCGCACGCACTCGCATGTTGGTGTTTTATGTTGTGGCAGTGAGGCCGGTGTAGTATGACGACATGATCCACATTCTGTACACATCGCAGTACATTAGTTACAAGCGGCAGGTGTTGTGCGGTGCACTAGCGTGAGGTGGTAGCTTGCTTTGTTCACGTGGTCGTCTTGCCTCTCTCAGCCTTTCCCAGCGCCTTCATCAGCAGCGGCGGCGGTGCGTAGCCGTGGGCTGCCGCCGTGTTGACGCTCGCAGTCCTCGCAGACGGAGGAGAGGAGGACCGTGTCGACGTTCATCTCGCACACCTGGACAGGGGCGGGTGGGTGGGTGGGTGGGTGGGTGGGTT
>RHPI01000260.1:170809-195155 GCA_009103225.1 Chlorokybus atmophyticus | reverse complement strand
GGGTGGGTTAGGGATGCTACCTGCATGTGGGTGGGTGCGCATGTAGGCATGCGTGTGTGCCCGAGCCCGCTTGCGTGTGCATGTGCGCGAGTGTGTGCGCAGCAGAAAAAAGAAGGATCGTAAGATGCAATAGAGTAACCAATCCTGTTGCATCCTTGCCTGCATAAAGGTGTGCTGCGATGAAGTAGGCTACGAGCATCGTGAATATGACCGGAAACAGCGCCTCGACAGGTACGTCGTACGTGCCGGGTCGGTGTAGTTGGGCGCCAAGCCAATACAAAAATTTCCAGCACCCTGCACGCCGCCATGACCGCAAGCTTCGCCAACCATATCAGAATATCCCCAACAGTACTGACCGCAGCCACACGCAGTACATTGGGGACGAGTAATACAACGGCACGCGAAGCCAAGGTGCAGTAACCCGTGCCTTTCACGGCCACCATGATGTAAGCACTGCAGCTTTTCGCAAGCAACCACGCGGTGCAACGCGCGGAGCACATCAGCATGCGAAGCATCTCGCTGCGTTGTTGAAGTAACGCGGGTCTTCTTGTTGATGTATTCCAACATGATGCGGAAGGATTGGACGATGAGAGAACTGAATGCGATGGAGCCGAGGTGGTAACGCAATGTGCGCCATATGGAGGATATCGCGGGGCTACCGAGCATGACGCTGGATTCGCCACGAGTCCAGTTGAAGTTGGCAACCGCACCCGCTATCACCGTCTGCGCGCGGGAGTTTGTGTTGACTGTGTGTTGTCAAGTTTCTGGCGTGTTTGTACTGACAAGTTTGCTCTTGCTTTGAGTGTTGACCTGGTCAAGGCCGGCAATGAACTGGGCTGGTTTGTCCACAGCAGGTCGATCAGGTGGTACACTGCCACGGAACGGAGGTCCTGATCCCACTTCACCTTGTACCTGGAAGTGTGGGTGAGTGCGTGTGCGCATGTCTGTGCGCGTGTCTGTGCGCCTGCCTGCGTGCGTGTATGCGTGCGTCAACCACAAGTGCAGACTCTCACCCGCCGCCTTTTTACGGTGCCCGAGCTGTACAGCATGGCGGCGATGCAGACCCAGTACACCACCAGCGCCACTGTCGCGGTGAAGGTGATCAGAGGGCACAGCATTAGATGCGGCATCGTTGCCAGAGCCTTAATGAGACAATATATATATGGGGATTGTGTTCATGCTTTGATGACGAAGCTGTTACGTGCTCGCCTGAGCGACTCTCAGACATGTGACCGCGACGGCGCTACGCTTGGCGAGCACGATGGTGAGGAGGAAGATGATGACGGACATGGCCGTGGCGATGTAAGCCGCCACCGCGAATAGCTTCCTGTCCGTCGCAGATGCATCCAACGCAGAAGGGAACTGCAGTATGGAGTGAGTCAATTACTGTTGTCAAATCGCAAATGGTTGAATGATACCCTACATCTATCTCGGCGTGGAATGCGGAGGATGATTGGCTGATGTGAGTTAAGTCCCGACTTCATGTACAAGAACATCATGACCATGAAGAGTTCCGCTAGCGCCGAACACGATTACCCACGCCATCAGACCCGCGAGGTACCGAAGCAGCACCAGCAACGCCGACGATAACACCAACGAACCCACCATCCCGCACGCCAACACCACCGGCCAGGCTTGGAGGAAGATGCAAGGGTGAGTGCGTGTGTGCGAGCATGCGCAGGCACATGCCCAGATACCCAATTATCCACTCACAGCCGCGTAAACATGCACACATGTGAGTTGCTCTCGCCTTCTACAGGCAACAAAAGTACCAGAAGTAAACAGTTCCAACAGTTCCAAATCGATAAGTCGTCTTGCACCGCACTAGCACCGGAAATAAACAGACTGACGACTCACACATACATAGTTGGACTTTCAGCGCACACACACACACACACACACCAGTGTGTTCGACAACATAATTTCAGCACAATCAAAATGACCATCACTCAGCCATATGTCCGTGCACTCACAAGCAAGTCTGAAAGTGCAGCACTTTTATTAACAAGGTGTACTCTCAATATCTAGTCTAGGGCAACGTTATAAGAAGGAAAGGGCGAATAGGCTACTTTAAAGGGAAGGAGAGGCTGAGCAGACAGTGGACGTGAATAGGTTGAAGGAGTCGTTGAAGGTGGTGGTGACTAGGCGGGGGTACTGGTAAATAGCGCCAGTAAGACCCGCAAGGGTGCTGTTGATGGCAACCACAGACGAGGCAACCGTCGCATCACCGCCAGCAGCAGCAGCAACCAATAGAGCATTGGAACCAGCATTCATGTACTGGTTGACGTAGACCAAGTCGTCAGTCTGGAACTTGTTAGGAGCATACGCACCCTGCAGAGCAACGAAAGGTGAGCCATGAACAGTCACATATTGTAACCAAGTAGGTATGAACAGTGTATTGCACCATGAAGGTAAAGAAGACTTACCCAGGCCGCAAGGACGCCAGCAACAAGAGCCGCAATGATCAGTGTCAGGACCCAGCCGAAGAAGATGCGGAACAAGACCCTATAGTTGAGACCCTTCAGACCCTCAAACAAGCCGATTGCAATGATGGCGCCAGTGATGGTCTGCGTGGTGGAGATGGGCAGGCCATAGCGAGAGGCAAGGACAACAGCAGTTGCAGTGGAAAGCTCCACGCAGAAGCCACGAGAGTTGGACAGCTTAGATGTGCGGACACCAAGGACGGACATAATCTTGTACCCAAAAGTGGCAAGGCCAGCAACGATACCAGCTCCACCCATAGCCAAGATCCAGGTTGGCACACTGGACTTGCTGGAGACAACACCAGTCCTCCAGATCTGGTAGATAGCGGTGTAGGGACCAATTGCGTTGGCAACATCGTTGGACCCATGCGCGAAGGACATAACCATGGCGGAGAACACCTGCAGGTAGCGGAACATGCGCTCTGTCTTGTAGTCAAACACCTCAGCTTGTGCCCAGATTCGCTCGGTGGTTGGGTCCTTGGAAATATCATCATGAATCTTGTAGTTGGCACCCTGTATCAACACATCCAGTAAGGAACAATACATGCCAACTGCACTGCTCTGTTGAGCACCAGCATGCATGCTCCACATTAAGTGTGTCACTTACAAAGAACAAGGTGCGCATCACAAGGTTCTGGCCCAGCTTGCTGTCCCTCAAGCCGGAAAAGCATCTAGACACTGCCTTTTCGCCAGGGAAGTGAAAGCCACCACCGAAGTTGGCAATGTCCACATCGAGCTGGCGCTGGCCTGCGGCCGTCTTGGAGAGGGCCTCAACGCTCTGGGCATGCTCGCCATCAGGGGCAGCGACAGTGGCACCCTTCTCAGTGTCCAGACCCTTCGCCTCCTCAATGCGCTTATTAGCCATGTCCTGGAGGATGGCATCCTCGCGCTCAAGGGAACGCTTCAGGAAGGGCATGACAGCCACCAGAGTCAAGATCGCAAAGCCTACAGCGACGATGACGGAGATCCAAACAGCCTTGCCGTTGGCCACAGGGGTATTCCAGGTGGCATTCTTGTTGCCTGTCTGGATGATGAAGAAGGTGACGATGAAGAAGGTGAGGCCGACGAAGATGGGCAGAATGTAGAACGCACGGCGGAACGAGTCCTTAGAGCGCAGGATGACAGTGCGAGTGAAACCGTAGAGGACGACTGTAAATACCCCAGCAAGCAGCGGTGAGGTACCCCAGGAAGCGAAGATGGCGCTCATGCCATCGAATTTGGGGAAGCTGCTCTTCTTCTTGGACCAGATAACGGCGTTGAAGCCGCGGAGGACGATGGCCATGCCGACGGTGCCACCAACGGTGGTGTGAGTGGTGGACACGGGCAGGCCCAGATGGGACGCGAGGTTGTCCCAGAAAGCAGCGGCGATGAGCACGCAGAGGAAGCCATACATCAGCAGCTCTGCAGTACATGATAGGATCAACGTCAGCATGCATGATGTGTCTGACACTACTTGGGATGCAGCCACTACTCATGCTCTCCATATGGACCACCGCGTGACATCACCATCATCGTACAAACAATTCGACAAGCGTACCAGGTGTTGCCGCAAACGCCTCGGGCTTCGCAATTTTCGACTTTATTGTGTCAGTGACCGACGCACCCAGAAGAATGGCGCCAGTGAACTCGCAGACGGCACCGATCAGTATAACCTGGGGCATGGTAAGGGCCTTGGAGCCCACGGAGGAGGCGAAAGCATTGGCCTGCAGCAAAATCAAAAGTCAGTTCGACGACGCATGCAACACCCCGCTTGCACAGCAAGAGACAATGACATTTCGTAGGCGGCAACCGACAAGCACACTTACAATGTCATTGGCGCCAATCCCAAAGGCGGAGATGAAGGAGAACACAGTACCAACTCCAAAAATCCAGGTGTAGCTGTCCAGCACCGCCATGGCTACTGCAGCCGCCGCCGCTCCTGCTCCTACCCCTCAGCCCAAGCTCCACTCGTGGCCACGCACACGCCCTTACCGACTGCCTCCCCCTCGCAGCTTTGCTTCCTGCGAAGTGTGCGCCGCACCTTCTACCACAGCGCTGTGCGCTTCAGCAGCAGCTTCACCGTTAATGTATCTATGCGCTACGCGTGGCGCGGGCATGCAATGCGAATATGCTGGCGCATGTGCTGATCAAGGCTGAAGCGGCCGCCGCCGCTCAGAGCATGTCTGGTTAGAACGTCGGTTGGGTGGCGGTATGTAACCGAGAAAGGGTTGCTCAAGTTGCCCCTCAGTCACGTTCGCCCCCTAATCATCTGGTCGAGTGACCACAGGTTTGGGTTAGCTTGCGCAGTCAGTGCAGCGCTCCCTTGAGGCGCGGCTAACATTCACCAACAACAAGTTTGCCGCCGACAACAAGATTCCGTCCCTAAAAGCATCTCCAAAAGCGTTAGGGACGGTTTACCTAGTATGTGTGTTTAAACTGAGAAACGTGTGCTGCTAGCGGCTATAACGTAGGGCCTACCTATCGGGCCCAACTGGACCTCAACTTTAAAGCACTGCTGACTGTGCTCTGGAAGCCTGGCATCAACCGTACTTCTGTATTGGACGATGACATTATATGCATGTATGTACCTGCTGTATGCAGTATCATGATATGCAGTTACGACAATGCCTGCTAGGGCCAGATGAACTCGGGCTGCGGTTAGCAAAATCTTTTGATGTAATACATACCACAGTAGTAGCACAATAAATTGAATACCGTATAATACCCATATCATACACGACCAAAGCNCCCCCCCCCCCCCCCCCCCCCCCTTCTTTGTGTGAATGACAACCACATGCATGAAGGGGTGGGGGGCTTATATATGAGGGCCTTCCGTTCGAGTAAGTGTCTGTACAATAAGCTTAATGACCACGGTGTTTGTGAAACCTTATACTCTTCGACGTAATGCATATGCAGCGCTGTTGTATTGTATTGTTACGCAGCGCCTTGTCATCTTGCAGACTTTGCAACATGGTAAAATGTAATTGGTAATTGTATTAGTTATAATAGTAAAATAAACATATAATTTACAATTTAATCTAAATTATACTATTTTTATTACCTGAATTGCATTATATAGATACATCCATAACATTATCCGATCATATTCTATCTCCACATGTTGTTATAAGGTTCGCTCACACTGCATGCCTCATTGCTTGCTCGATGATTAGAGCCATAAATTCATGGGTTTACTTTGGACCAAAAATGCCAAGCAGGTGGTATGGCATCCTCGTTTTATGGTCCATAGTCCAACAGTCACCGTACCCTGCAAAGTACGATGCATCACAGTACTGGACACACGTTGCGGCATATTACGCTTTACGGTTAAAGCCTTCTCAATCTGACTTGCAAGTTGCAACACACAAACGTCGATTGACAGCCGCGTCTGCGGCGCGCGCTGCATCATTGTCAGCGCCGACCTCGGTCGAGGGCGATGCCCTGAAGCGATTACTTCGCAACTTCATTTTGCCAAGTTCGGAAGCGCCTCCTTCGCTCAGCTCGCCGGTAACACGGCACCCCAGTCACAGGTGGAACTTTGGGTTGTGGCGAGGTAGGTGAGGTAGAGCGCGGCGTCGCTGCTTTCTCGAGGATGGGCAGCTCAGGCTGACCCCCCCCCCCCCCCCCCCCCCCCCCCCCCCCACACCACAAAGAGGGGAGAAGGGTGGGTGGGCTCAGCTTGCATCACCGCTGACATTACAAATAACTGTTACTTATAATGCCCCCCCTCCTTATCATAATTTCCCTCTCGCAAATAGGACCTCTTCGTGCGCGGGCTGACTTCCTCGGAGTTTTTGCTCAACTGTGTATATGCACGCTCTATAATAGTGTTCGTAGGTTTGATTATACTTGTACACAAGTTTGTAAGCTTGTTCACGACATTGCATGCAGCAAACCGGCCGCTCTCCTATGCGAACGCTATTGATCATAAGCATGAGCAGTCATAGCTCGCCACAGCCGCAAATATCTGAGGCGAAACAATTTACGAGACTTGCGTCACGATAAACAACTGCGACAATAATGCAAGTTACGCTATCCTGCGTACTATTACGNCCCCCCCCCCCCCCCCCCCACACACACACACCACCCCTCTCAAAGATTGGAGCCCCCCATCGTGGGGGGCTCCAATCTTTGGGGCTTTATTACATGATATACGATATATGATATACGATATCATCCGTAATAAACCCCCTTCTAGCAAAGGGTGCACCCAGTGCTGTCGCTATTTGGCTTGAATTGCGGGGCGCAGCGGCGAAGGCGACATCGCACGCGGAGCTGACAAAAAGCGTCATTGCTTTTTTGTACCTTGTATTGCTATAAATACAAACAACAGTGTTCAGAGCCCCCGATATGGCAGCTCGATAGCGCAGCGACAGCATATTACAAGCAATCGGATAAAACACTGCTGGCAACATTAATGGCAATATTGCCACCGGCCGCTCACATACCAGCATGGTATGATATACCCAAGGCACTCCTTCAAAGTTTGCATTATTGACATTGTCGCTGTACTTGACATTCTCTCTCATCGGAAATCGTCATGTGGTTGTGCCTGCTTAGCATGGGGCAAAGCACTGTGTGTTCTGTGAAAAGCGATACTTGTAACATTGGCGCCTTAACCATTAAGCCATGGCAGCAAAAGTCGCTGCCCTAAGGGGAGCCACATGTCTCATATATGCCATATCCTGTATATGTTACATTCCTCCCAAGCCATTCCCCGTGGGGTCGTCGCCAGGCGACTTGCCCACGTCATCTATCAAGCTCATTGCCGCCTATTCGAGACAAATCGCAAGCATAACCCTCGTTCCCGTGGGACCGGACCCTGGTCACTGCGCGCCGACAGCCAATCATTGCGCAAGCATGTGACCGCTCAGACGGTCGTATGTCACGCCTGCAAGGTAAGGCTTACTCGTTCGCATAACAGTGCTTGCTGTAGCAGAGCATGACAGCAGGTTGCTGTCTGTTCCTTCCATGTGTGAGTACAATACATATTGGTCAGCGGTTTACAACCTGCCTCTGAGCCCAAGGGCCTTGAGCAAGGAATTGTACAAGTACCAAGAGAAGCCAGCATAGGGCCAATCAGCACGCAATAACATAATGTGATGTGACATGCTCTGTTGCCTCATGTGCGAACAACCTCGCTTTCGTATCATCTGCGTAAGGGTGCTCTGCTAAGATAAGCAGACACTAATTAGCCAAGCGATGTGCTTGACTAATAGTACTACAACTTAACACTAGGATGGGAATCGTACAAAAAAAAAGTACTTGTACTTATTTGAGTACCGAGTATTGTCCCTTTTTGGCTGCGATAGATCTCTTAAACCAGACCGAATTAGTTATAGTGTTGCTTATATGAAGTTGCGGCAAATTGCAAGTAGCACGCCGTAACGGTTTGATTTCGTGATTTTATGACAATTCTACCTAAAGTTATTGCTTCTTAAAGTAGGAGGAACCGTGCACATTTCACTGCCAAACCCTAACCATAAAAGTTGAGAGTTTGATGCGCTATTTGGCAAGGAAGTTGGCGGAACTCTCAATTCTTGGCGGCCGCATCATGCAGCAGCGTGGCTCAGTTCAATGATTTTCCGCGGTTACATAACTGAGTACCTGGTTGCGGTTGTTTTTCTACTGGTTACCCAACCACATCGTCAATTCATTTAAAAAACGGCGTGACTTGTTATGCTCTGAATCGCCCGCAAGGGAAATGTACTTATTCAAATACATGTAGCTCCCATCCTAGTGCTAAGTGGGCGGACCACATGATTGAGGTCAGCACGTGTGAAGCTGAAAGCACACAGCCAGCTGGCTGATAAGGTGCTTCTCGGCCAATGCGTGGTCATTTGGGAAGGCAGCAGATAGAAGTACATAAGGAGATTGCTGGCAGTGACCAGACAATCACCAGTGGGGGTTCGTTATGCTCACTACTGTGTGAGGGGTGCTTGGCGGTAGATGTTCAAGGGGCCTTCCCTCTGCTCTATACCGGGTAGGTTGTGTGCTTTGTTGGGAGCGGTGTGCGAAGGAAGATTGCAGGACAGACTTCTACACGGGTGTGTCTTTGGGAGCCTTTCTTTTCTGAGGAGAAAACTTGAGACATCCTCTGCTGTGATGGTTCTGCTTGAAGACTGAGTAGAACTGTATTGCATACACCATGGCATGACTGATAGTGTATGCACATGTATGCTAGTGCTTAATTGCATTAGCTGGCTAAGTTGTTGACATAACCGAGCCATGGATGGTCAGCCTAACCATTGATATTAGCGCGTGGGTCATGTCTGACATGTGCGTAGCACAAGTGTTGCTATTGCACAGAGTATAGCTAGTGAGCGTATTGTGTTACTGCACCCACCGGTTAGTCATTTGGCATTGGCAGTGTTTTGTGCTGTGCGTCACACTTCTATGGTGTGACCAAGTTTATTTTGCTCAAGACTGGTTTGCGTTAAAGCAAACATGGCCAACAATGAGGTACTCAACCCAACTGCATTGACGGCTTCTTGGCTGCTGTACGCGCTGAGATGGAAGCTATGCGAGTGCGTCATGCTGAGGAGCTTGCCAATGTGGCAACCATTACCGTCAACAAAAACTTGCTGCCTCACCTGGGATGTTTCTTTAACTCTGCTGATAGTAAAGGCAAGGACTTCGGCACGCAGTTGCGTAACTAGCTGTTCAACAGCAAGCGTGCTCTTTGGGTGAGCGCCATTGCCCGCCAATGAAGCAAGTGCAGTGACTTTGATGTCATCATACCTGAGGTACTGCAACCCGCATGTAGGAGGGCGCAGAACCCAGGCTTCAAGCCAAGGGAGAGGATGCTACCACGTTGGCAGTGTTGAAACAGGCACTCACCCATGCGTTTGGGGGTGTCAACCCTTCCCAAAAGGCACGCGACAAGTCGGCTACTCTGCGGATGCATCCCAACCAGTTGGTTGAGGACTTCCACCTCTTCTTCACCTCGTTGGTTGCCGAGATTGGCACTGACATGCCAATGTCTGAGGCTGAAAAGATGGACAAGTTCTGGCGCTCTCTGCCCATGTCTGTGCCAGATCAGCTTATCTTCAAACCTGATGTACATGGGCTTGAAGTTTTTTTTACAAACGAGGACTATGACGTGATGGTGAGGACTGCCATTGACTTTGACAACCGGCAGCTTATGATCGCTAAGACTGCAAAATTGTCTATATGTGAACGTCCGTCCTCTTCGACTCAAGGAGCGAAATGCAATGTCTGGGTTTTTTATGTCAAGGGCAAGGGTAAGGTAAAGGCTCATGTGCCCTTAAATAGCAACAATGCAAATAGACAGCTAGCACCTTGAGCATCTCAATGGATGTTAAGAACAAGCGCTTTTAGAGTGGAGTATGTCTCAAGTGTGGACAGAATGGTTATCGGATGGCGCAATGCAGCAACCCACCCAAGCATAAACACTTTGCATAGGAATGCGGGGTGGAGAAGTGTGAGTTACCATTTGTTGCTAACATTGTACCATCAGCAGCTACTGTTCAATTGACCGCAGTAAGCTTTCCTTTTCTTGTAATACAAGTGCACTGTCTTTCTGCAATGTTGCAGTGCATGACAATGATGTGGTCTAAAGGATCTTAGACACATCACCTGAAATGTTTGCAAGTAGTTGGTGATGTCAGCAAGGGAAACAATGTCCCTTGGTTATTGACGATGATGTTTGATCCACCAATTCCTCACCGTGTCTTGGTTCCTGACCTGATATTAATGTCCATTGGTACAATTTCCAAGGCACCTGCAGTTGTTATATGTATGACTCAGGCACTCCCAAATGTTGCACGAGTGAGGCCTTGGTACAAAGGCTGAATGTCCCTGTTGGTCATCACAGTCACCACATGTTGTATCATTAGATGAACATGAAACCCCAGTGCGTGGGTTAGTGATGTTATCACTGCGTATACAAGGCTATCATGTTGAATTACTAGCATGCCCATGTAGCTAAAACATGCATGGATACACACGGACAGAGCTACCGCCACCAGAGCATACACAAGTCACATCACATTGAGCTGTTGCAAGTTGTCCGCTGGCTCTTATACCACTTATACATACATATACATGCGTCTCCATTTGCAAGCACTACGTAAGCTATACTCAGCCTTTTGTTGCGCTGTAAGTTGCGCTGTCTTTCTCACAACCAGAACTTTATAATAAGCTCTTACGCCCTTTGTAAGGCTTAGTATACATTGAGATACGAAGTATCTTCCAGGCGCCTAGTCTGAAGTCCAGACTCGGGCTGAACAATGTCTCGCCAGGTCCGAAGTCCACATGCTCCACCTTACGAAGTCTTCTGCACAAGTGTGGAGGGGTCGATGCTGATCATATGTAGGAATACTCTCAACACTCCCATGCGAGCAGCTTGACCTCCAACGCTTAATCCTGTATTAAACACATGCCAAGTCCTGCGCAACAAGTCTTGAACTTAACCAGTGATCATGGCTTTGTCATGAAGTCCGCCAGCATGCGTTTGGTTGAGCATTATTGGAAATCCACCTCCTTTCTTGTAACTCTGTTACGCACAGAGTGATGCATGACATCAATGTGCTTCGTCCTTGCCGAGGCGATTGGATGCTTTAACAACTTAATAGCTCCTTGGCTGTCACAGCTAATGACAATGCACGTCATGGGGTGCTCTAGGTGTGCCATGAGCTTGCAAAGCCAGAGTGCCTCCTTCACTGCTGCTGCCGCTGCCATGTACTCAGCCTCTGATGAAAATGCTGCTGTTGTTGACTGCAGCCTGCTGTTTTAGCTCACCGCACCTCCATTGAGCGTTAAGACGTAGCCTGTACTGGACCTCTTGCTGTTGAGGTTACCAGCAAAGTCCGAGTCGCAGTAGCCCTCCAACTCAACTGCTCCCGCTCTCAAACTTTATATACCAACTATCGAGCTCTCAGCAACGTAGCGTAGAACTCCCTTCGATGCTCTCCAATGCTCCATTCTCAGTGCAGACATGTAGCGAGCAAGTACTCCCACAGCATGTGCAACAGAGGGACGTGTGCACACTGCCACATAAAGCATGCTAGCTACCAGCTCACCATGTGGATATTGAGCCTTGTCGAGTACCTCCCCATCTTGTGCCTTAACGAGGGCAGTGCCAAGTGCTAGCGGTGTGGTCTTGGTCTTTACTTTTGTGAGCCCGAACTTGGTGACAATTATATCACCATCTGCTGCTGACTGATCTTGATTGTGCAAGCCGCCCTGTCGCGCTCAATCATCATGCAAAGGAACCACTTGGCCTGTCCAAGCTCACGAACTGAGAATGCTTGCTGCAAAGCAAGTTTCGTCTCCTGCAGGTGGTGCACCCGCCTAGCGGTCATGATGATGTCATCCACATACACAAGCAGCCAGACCTTGTTGTCTGCATGGATGAAGAGTCCAAGATTTGCAAAGGCTGCAGTGTAGCCGAGTGCCTCCAGCTCCGTAGTGAGCTTGATGTGCCACATACTCGGTGCCTGTCGCAGCTTGTCTAGACCTTGATCAGCTTGCACGCCGTGCCTCTCTTCATGACCAGGTGGTTGCTCGATGAAGATCTGCTCCGCTAGCCTTCCATAAAGGAAGGCACTGTTCATATCGAGGTGATGCAACTCTAGGTCTTCAACAGCAACCATAGCTAGTAGTGACGGAAGGTGGTAGGATTATTTGCAGGTGCAAACACTTAGTTGAAGTCCACACCTTCCTGCTGCAAGAAGCCCTTTGCCACTAATGTTGCCTTGTAGCGCTTCATATTGCCCTAACCATCACGCTTCATGTTGGAGACCCACTTCACTGAAATGGTCTTCACTCCTTGCGGTATCTGCTCCAATGAAGTGTTGCCATGGGGTGACGCAGTCGCCTCGTCCATCGCACGCTGCCATTGATTCGCATCGGGTGGTGACAATGCCTCCTCATCGGTGCTAGGCTCCTTATTTGCACACTGGCAATGTGTGCCTTGTGTAGGAAGTCAGGTGCCTTTTTCTCCCTCGCTAGGTATCACCAAGCTGGCGCTTTTGCTGCAAATGCGGCTCCTTATGGCCTGCTACAGTTGAGTCGTGTTCACCCTTGCTGTTGATAATAGCTTTGCCTGCAACCTCCACTGTCTTGAAAAGCTCCTCCAGCTGTGTTTCATCTTCAGGAAAGAAGCCTGCTTCTGGTTGTTGTAATCCCTCGTGAAAAAACCAGCTCTCTGCTCACGATGATCCTCTGAATGTCCTCGAGCAAAAACCTGTAAGCCTTGGAACCCGGTTCATAGCCAACAAACATGCTCTTTTTGCTGATCGGCTCCAACTTGTGCCTGACCTGTCCAGGCACGAATGCATATGCTGTGCATCCAAACACGCGCATACCACTCACATCTGGTGTGGCTCCATAAATGCTCCCACGGAGTCTTTTTCTTCTGCTTTAAGCTCACCAAAGACCTGTAGCGGATGTAGTTGGCAGTAAGAACTGCCTCCTACCACATACGGTCTTCCATCTTTGTATCTGCGCATGGCTTGAACACGCTCCAAGAGTATCTTGTTGAGGCGTTCAGCTGTTTCATTCTGCTGCGGTGTGTAGGGTGCTGTTATCTCGTGGCATATGCCCTTGCTTGCAAAAAACTCCTTCAACTCCTTGTTGATGTACCCCCCTCCTCAATCACTCCTCATTGCCTTCATCTTGTTGCCAGACTGGGTCTCCAACAAGGCCATGCTTGCGCGCACAGCTCCAGCAACTTCTGTTTTCAGCGCTAGCAGAAAGATGATGGACAGCATGCTGTAGTTGTCGAGGAATGTAGCAAAATACCTGACCCCTCCCTTGGACACAATGCGCATAGGGCCACAAACATCCATGAACACAAGCTCGCAAGGATGCTGACTACTAGAAGAGGATGATGGGAATGGCATAGCATGCTGCTTTGCAACCAGGCATGGTTCATAAAGTGCACCTGACGCATTTCTGAGTTCTTCTGTATTGAGATCAATGCCCTTGACCAATTGTTTAGCGACTAGTTGATTAAGATTGACGTAGCTCAGATGCTCAAACCTACAATGCTACAATGTTGGCGACTCCTTGTCCTTGATAATGAGAATTTCTTACATTTAAGTCAGCCGGCTTGCCCTTTGCATAAGAATAGCCGCTAGAAGGTTCCAGGCGCATCGGCGAAACCGGAGTCTGGAGACTTCATGGCGCTGTAGTAGAATCATTGTATCTCGGTGGTTACTTACCTATTTAACGTGTGCTATAGCTTGTTTAAGCTCTTGAAGCTAGCTACGTGGAGCAATGTAAAGCGCAAGTTATGGTTGAATGTGCTAGATGCAGTAGCTTTTTAAGTAGAAGCATGTGTAGCTGGCGGGTACAAAACCCGTGGACATGATGGCAATATATGGTCTTGTATTGTCTCCTGACGCTGGTGTTGTGGCGTGCACTTGTGCATGTGTATGCTTGTCATCGCCCATCTCAACACTTTACCACCATGGCTTGGATGTCTTGTTATGAGGCTGCTCTACATGGTAGAGCCCTCCCGGATCAGCGATTTCATCCATGTGCACGACCCCATCAAGGATGACTGAGCAGCCACCCTTCCAAAACACTATCTTTGCTTCTAAGCGCTCAGCAACTCTCACAGAGAACAGACTCGCAATAGCCTTTGGAACATGTAGGACATCTCGTAACAACACATTTCGCTGTGTGTTACCAACTTTGCACTGGAGCCGGATGTTGCCAACTCCCTTAGCCATCAGTACTTCGCCATCAAAGCCTGCCACCTTCACTGCGGATGTCAGCTTGTTATAGCCCTCCATCATCTCCTTTTTGGGGTTAAGATGACAATCGCAGCGAGAGTCCACCACCCCAAAAGCTGTGCCCGCCCTCGAACTGGATGCAGTGAATGCGACATGTTTCTCCTTCTGTTGGTGCTCGTTGCCGCTAGTGCTAGTGCTCGCTCTACGTTGCCCCTATTGTTTCTTTTTACAGTCCTTCACAATGTGCCCCTTCCAACCATACCAGTGGCATGTGAGGTCTTTGTGACGAGGATTGCCCGGCTTGTTGCCCTTGTTCTTCGCTTTATGGTTGCTTTTCTCCATGTGCTTGTTGGTGTAGAAGGCCACGTCATCAGCTTACTCGTCCTTCTTCATCACCCGCTGCTCCACGGTGAGCAGCTTCGGTATACATCGTCCAGCATTAGCTCCGATGACGATGTCTCCAGCAGTGTTGCGACGACCTCGTGCTCTGATGGTAGCCCTGCAACAATAGCCAGCACGACCATCTCCTCCATGTTGTGCCCGACGTGATGAGGTCCGCCCACAGCTCTCTCGCGCACACAACATACTTCGTGATGAGTTCTGCTGCCTTCTTGAGTCCACTCAGCTGCTTGCGTAACTGCAACCTCTCGGCGTTGTTCTTGGCTCTAAAAACGGCTGATAGCTTTTCCCATTCTTGCCTACCATTCTCACATGCAGTGAGCATGGGAAAGTGATGCGGTTTGCAGGTCAACACAAGCAAAGAGTGTGCTTCCGCTGAATGCTTTGACCACACAGTGTTAGCTCCAGGTAGCGGTGGTTGTCACGCCTATAAGGCTGGCTAAAGTCATTATCTGTTCCTTACTTGTAAGTAAGATGAGACCGGGTGCGTTTTCCATGTCATAAGCATGTGTAGTGCTTGTGGGGTGGCTCTCACGTGGTCTGCTCTTGAGCCTATGAGGCCTTGAGTGAGATAGATTACAAGGTATTGCATATCAGCAAGCACAGAGCTGGTCGGTAACACTGAAACATGGCCATGTGAGCCATGTGTCCGCATGTGTGTGCATATGTTTGCATGTGCATATGTCCGCATATGAGTGCATATGTGAGGATATGAGGTACGTACCAGACTCATGCATGCGTATGCATGCACGCGCATATGTGTGCATATGCGCGCATATGTATGCATGGGGATGCATATGTATGCATGTGTGTGATGTCCTAGGCTGATATGACCAGCCGAGGACGTTCGCATTGCCCAAGGGTGATGTTTGTGATGTCCAAGGCTGATGTGACCAGCCAACGACTCGTCGGACGTCCACAATGTCCGAGGCTGATGTGTGATCAGTTTTTGACATTAAACAATAGGTCCAAGGACTGATGTGGCAGCCCTAGATATGAGTTGTGGTCAACGCAGCCATGACAAGGCAAGTAGCCTTGGACTTGGATGTTCTAGGTCGGAGAGCAGCAAAGAGGGGGTATATAAACGGTCTCAACAAGTGTTAAAGGGGCTGAGCATGTGCATACTCGACTCTTGTGTGTGGGGTGCCTTAGTTTAGTTGTTTAAGGGGCTCTCCCTTTCATCCCATGTGGGGTGTGATGCTTGTGGCAGCTCTGCACATGTGTGTGGGGTGTGCTTGAGTGTGCATGTGTGTGGGAGCTGAGTAGAGAGGTTGGTGGCATCCTCTCCTTCCTTGGTGCGGTGCTGTGACTTTCCCTTCAAGGTACTGCACGGTGTGTTGATGGTCGGACTTCCGGCAGTAAGTCCTTGTGCTTGTGCATAAGTTTACCAAGCCGTACAGCAAGTAAGTGAGTGGTATTGTTACGGTGGTGGTGCCTTCGGATCAACGTACTTTCACATCTTCCTTTAGATGGGCAAGGCCTTCATCTCCGCACACCATACACTATAATTGTTGATGTTCAGCTTTGCAATCTGTCCCATCTCGTAGATCGCCTCCATCTTTGTCGCTCCTGCCTTCTGCAGTTGACACGCAAGGCTCTGCTACGCACAAGCTACCGTAAATGTAGAACTAATAGTGCTCCGGTCTCACACCCCTTGAGCGTAGTGTGGGCTCATAACCTGTTGAAGGACTAGCATGCACATGTAGCTAGGACAAGCATAGATATACACGAACAGAGCTACCACCACCAGAGCATACACAAGTCATCACATTCTTCTATCATAGATGATTGCAAGTTGTCCGCTGGCTCTTACATCAGCCAGTTATATACGCGTCTACATTTGCGAGCACTATGTAAGCTTCACTCAGCCTTTTGCAGCGCTGTAAGCTGCACTGTCTTTCTTACAACCAGAGCTAACCAACAAGCTCTTGTACGCTCTCCAAGGCTTAGTATACACTGAGATACAAAGTATCTTTTAGGCGCCTAGTCTGAAGTCCGGACTCTGGCTGAGCGATGTCTTGCCAAGTCCAAAGTCCACGTGCTCCGCCTTATAAAGTGTTCTACTCTAGTGTCGAGGGGTCGATGCTGATCGTATGTAGGAATACTCTCAACAGTTCATCATTTAGCTGGAGCGTCCACTGAACGAGACGCTGAACAACGCTCTCAATAATACCCGACCACAAGGGTATTCGCTGCTTCAAGCTTTGCAAGCAGCCCAGGCACATCTTAATATAAGTTGATTCGTGTCATCCATCTGCCGCAGCACAAGCAGATTCAGCATCTTTGGCATACTTTAACAAGAACGTTCACTCTGAAGATGATCGTCGCCAACACGTGCAGCACAGCCATTGCATGGTGCTAGATGATAGGAGATAGCATTGGTGTATCGTTGGGTAGCCCAGCGGTGCACCTGAAGTTCACACAAACACTTTTAACTTGGGTGACTCCAATGAACTGCTATGCTGGTGCCTCAATGACCGTTTTGTGCCTTAGTTCGTATCGTGCTTTATGAGTGCTCGCCACCCCAATAAAGGGAGCAAAACCCAAAAACAAGTGAGCAGATGCCCTCTTGGCTATTTACGGCGGCCACGCTAGACGGCCGACGACCACTCATGTGCACTGCGTGCCATATTGATGTGCATAATGGCAACAACATGAGCGCTTGTGCACGACATTGAAGATTTTGTATGGCTTCACATTATCTTGCTGGCATCACCAGGCTGAAGGGTGGCATGTTTTTGACTGTCGGAGAGCATACAATTGCAAGTGCACATCACCAAAGGTCTTCTTTAATTAGTACACTTGCAGCAGCTGCAACACATCAGCATTTGAGTGGTGTGGTCGACCACTACCATACATGCCTTATACTCAATCAAGTACGGCCTTTCAACATTAACCACAACAATTTGCAAAGGTATCCTCATATCACATGCACTATTCTGCTGCTTAGCTGTGTAACAACTTGAAGTGGGCTCCGACCACTAAGCTATAATAGCAAATACCGCTACCATGAGTGCGGTCTGTTACAATTCATCCCAAATTATGACATTCCTCCCTAACTTAACCCACGGGTTCCTCATTATCCAATGAAACACTTACTAGCCCACGTTGCCGTGGTCACGGCCGTACCACAACCGGTCCGCCTGTAGCCTTTTGGATTTGGCCAGCATCACGGCGCGACCTACCATGCGGCCATAGGTTAAACTGGCTCGGCGTGCAGGTTGCGAACCTGCGCCCAACCTAGGGCAAGCCGCCCCAAATTGTTTTTTCCTTTGAATCTGCCTTAATCCCCTACGGAAATTGAACCTAAGACATCAAGCTCCGTTACCATTGTAACAAGTGGGCTCCAACTCTAAGCTATGGTAGCAAAATGACGCTACCATGAGTGAGGTCTGTCACAATTTATCTCAAATCGTGACAAGCTGTATATAAACATGTTCAATATGGTAGCACCAGTTGTGTAACGGGAAGGTACATTACCACAAATCGACAATAAAAGCATCAAGTCTTTTGTGGTCGAGTGGGTTGTGACATTTGTCATCGGAGCTTGAGACCCAGGTTTGATTCCTGCCTTGCACACGAATTCCGCGATCGTTGTTTCTCGATCCAACAACATCGTAAATGGTAACTTCATAAGTGCCATCGTCGATAGGTCGCGACTTGCCTAATGGCAGTCGTGTCGGACTGACCGGTTCAGTCGGCGCGGCAGAACGCGACCTGGCTGTCGCGATGCGACCTGTGGGGCCGGCAGCGGTGCGCTATGCGCGCGTTGACCGGTATGGGCCAAAATTGGCCGGTCCTTGGGTGGTGGGGCCGGTGACCGACTTTAAATCAGACCCCTGCGAAGATTTCCCAGCTGATGGGCGCCAGCTGCCGAGGACGCCAGCGTTCTTAAGTGGGGGGGAATGTAACGGGAAGGTACATTAAATTACCACAAATCGACTATAAAAGCATCAAGTCTTTTGTGGTCGAGTGGGTTGTGACAAGTTGCCTCGTTGCGGGCGAGGAGTGAACTTTGAATCTGCCACATTGTTACTTGAAGAATCAACTAATCTAAACGAGCTGCGGTATCATGTGTCTGCTGGTGCTTAAAGTTGGGTGGGATGTCCCGTGCTGGTGTACTGGCCGATGGACATGGAGCGGTACCGCGGCATTATACACGTGCACAATAAGTATAAGCTCGCAGCTACATGGCTAGGTTACATCAGAGCACGTGCGGATCTGGCATGTGCATGCTGCACATGCTGCCTATTGACATGGTGAAAGTGAACTACATGGTTGATAGCAATGCACACCATACATTTCGATAATGGTAACGTGCAGACTATATGCCTGCAGGGCGACATTGTGGTATTTCAGCTGAAATACCACAATGTCGCGGCATTTAATGATAGCATTTACATATGCTGTTGCGTGTGGGCCAGCACCAGGTAAAACGCAAGGTGGATCCCCCTTAAGGACTGCAGAGGTTGCGCAACCTTGACCGCCCCATGCTCATGGCTCGGATGCCAGTTGCGGCTTGCGGAGTGAAGTCGCGTCTAATGGCACTAGATATGTTTTACGGAGGTGGCGGTGCCGGCATGAGGCCGTGGCGTGCTCAGTTCGATGTGGTGGGGATCGACATAATCCGGCAGGAGGAATTCCCTTGGATTGTGGAGGACGTTATGCAAGCTGATCTTTCGCCCTACGATGATGTGTGGGCCAGCCCACCCTGCTAGGCGTACTTAACGGTGGTCCCCACCACGCAGCACCTCGCGTTTCACGCAAGCACAGCAAGGAGCACAGTGACCTTTTGCCTGCCTATGCGCAACAAGCTGCGGGCCGCTGCAAAACCCTTCATTTTTTGGAATGTTATGAGTGCCTTCGCACTTATGCAAACCTCAATGATGCTGTGCGTTCTAGGCCAGTCCGACCTTAACAAACTGCTAACTCATGTGCCTAGTCTCAAGCCCGACTTCAACCAGCACCAGCAGTTGTTAACAGCACAATTATACAACAAGCTGACTGAACAGTTTTTAACTAAGGCCTAGACCAGTCCCAAGCCGGTATAGACCGTTCTAGACTGTCCTAATGTCAACAGCTACACGACAAAATGAATGATGCTGGCACGTGGCACGTTAAGCCAAGCAACGTAGATCCTAAGCTGCTGAGGATGGCCTGCGACCCCAAGTGGGCGAAGATGGAGGCCATTTTCAATGCGAATGAGTGCAGTGCAGCGGAGCATCGAGCCATGCAAATGCAACTTGCTTCACTCCCACCACCACAAGCTGCTCTACAACGCAATGGGTGAGCATGCACAGTCAAGCTCAAGTCTTTGCGACATTGTGCATCCTATAAACGCTTGCATGCTTACGTGGTTGCCTCACAGCCGGAAGGCACCTCAGCGTTTGCACACGCAAAGTGCTTAGGGCGCACGAGCGTTCGTTGACGCTAAGATTGGGTGTGTTGAATGAAGCGAGAGCGACAACGAGAAAGATGAGGTACCATTGAGTTCATGAATGATACTGTTCATGAGGACGCATACCTGCCGAGTAATGACGCAGAAAGGCTCGTCGCTCCGGCCATCAAGAACCCCACTCAAGACAAGAAAGTCTCTGCACTTGGCAAAGGCGCACGGGAGCGGTTCAACGAGGAGGCGACCACGTCGACTAACAAGCAACCCAAGAAAGCTCGCCCTTTGCCCGCCAAGCGCGGTGCATAGGTATGTAGCTAATCTGTCCGCACTGCATGGTGATTAGCATTAAGCCATGACAATCTCCATATCCATCTGTAGCTCGCAGAGGGCTGACAAGGCAAGTGCGCGGGACAGTCTACCAAAATCCGCCAAGCGCAAAAGCACGAGGCATGCGACACGCTGAACGAAACTGTTGATCGAGAGTACCACGCTCCAAGCAGACAGCGCACGTGGACATTTTCCTGCAGCGGTGCATCGACGAGAAACAGGACCTCGAGCTAGCGCACCTATTCGGGCAAACAGCATAAATGGTTGTATAATAAAAGACCAGTTAGTTATGCTCAACGAGCTGTGTGTGTACACGACCTTCTAGAAGCTGTGACAGTGTGTGTACATATGTGATGTGCAGCTATATAGTTATGTACGGTGACTTGATGGAATGGCTCTCATGGTAGTGCACATGGCGACACACATGCATATGTAATTATAAACATAGCTATTTTGCAGTGGCTTGCCGTTGAGGTGACATGGCTTCTGTCACAGCCTGGCAAGCTGCAACCTAGCCCATTCGTGCGCTAGGTTGCAGCTTGCCAGGCTGTGACAAATGGTCTAGCATGAACTAGTGTTCTTGATGATGTCTACTTATAGTTGAAGTCTGGTAGGGACTCATTGGTCACCTAGCAGTTAACTAGGTGCCCGGCAGCCATGCTAGGTTCTCTGCAAAGTTGGTTGGGAAATGTGAACTTTTGCAACAGACTTGGGTAGGTATGACAAGACATGACAGGTGCGCACCAGATTACCCGGTGGTCTTGCACCAGTCATAGAATCTGATCATATTTGGTCTGGCCCAATTGCGACATGTCATAATCAGACCTCGAAAGACCCCTGTAAAGGGTGGCTAGGTGCTGGACAGGTTTCCTGTTTAGCATAGTCGAGGTCATCGCTACATCTTAATTATGGTTGAACATTTCAACAAGTGGGTGGAGGTGACCCCATTTGTGAACAAGGAAAGTAACACCATAACGGAGGCCTCTATAAACCTTGTATCAAAGAAATTTGGCGGGTGCGCAGATGTGCTCGCAGATCGGGGCAATGAGTTTAGGGGCAAGTATGACGACGTGCTACATGACTGCTTCATCAACTGCCGCCGTACGCAGCGTAACCATCCCTAAGCGGATGGTCTCATTGAGAGAATAGTACGCACTGTGAAGGGAGGACCGCGCAAGTTTTGCCGCAGTCATGACCAGAGCAACTGGGACATTCAGTTGCCACGGATCATGATGGGTGACAGGTTCAGTCAATAGGCTGCCTTGAGGGCATGCAGTCCATATTTTTCAGCTATATGGCCGTCACCCACAGCTGTCAGCTTCTATGAGAACGCCCAGTGGCTGTTGTGGAATTACAAGATGAAAAGAGTCAAGAAGCTCACCATTAGGGCTAAGCTGTTCAAACGTGTTATGCCCGTTACAATGGATGACTTAGTCATTGCACAGCACAGGAGACTATGTCTACCTACATTGACAAACTCAGAACACACTGGACACTACTAGTGTCCACTGAGTGCCAGCAATATGATTTTCAAAGTCAAGGAGGTGCGCAACAACGGCGTGCTTCTACTGGAGGGCTGCATTGCCAGGATGTGCACGCAGCAGATGAAAAACGGCGCCCTGTGTCATCTACTCAACATTGATGGGGACCCAAAACAGCTGTTCCTAATGCCAGCCACAGATGCAAAGCTGCGCACGCGCCGATGGACAAGCAAGCATGCTGCTGTGTGACAGATGTGTAGCCGGTTGGCACATATAATGCCTGTCACCACCATTGAGCAAAGTTCCCAAGGGAGACTAGATGTCATGCCGCAGTGCGAGGCTTGCCAGATGCAGTTGATCCACTCATGCGAGTAAGGAGCTAACTGAAGCGGGTAGGGGAGCTCGCTGTTCTTGTCAACTTTTATTTGCACCCTCGAGGCACGATCAGGTCATCAGCACGCAGTAAGTTACATCTCCAATGAAAAGGGAGCACCAGTTCTCATTCAGCTCACAAAGGGCAAGTCACAGACCACACTGAGGATGGTTACAAAGCACTAGCCTATACGACAGCTACAAGCACGACAGATGTCATGCCATGAGCACTTGTTGCCATGCGCACTCAACACACATGCAAGGTCGCACTAAGCACACAACCAGGAGGCCTATGTTACTTTATACATATAAGAGGGAGCTACTTTATACGAGTGAAGTGTGCCTTATGCATTTAGCAGCTCTGAATGTACAATGCGAGGATGCGCTGTGCATACAACCCGAAAACCTATATAGCTGTGCACCATGCAGAGGAACAGCCTTACACCAGCATACATAGGGGCTGCACGACATATACATTGTGTTGAAAAGATTTTATACAAGTATACCACAGGTGTACAGAGAGGGGTGTGTTGTTAGCCTCTACTCTACCACACACATGCCGTAGTCCCCTTCTTGATCCTAAGGAGCAACTGATGGGAGGGATTCCAATGCACGTCGCCACACACGGGCTCAGCTTGTCCGGCAGTGGGCCACAAGACGAGCAGCCCCACCTTGGGCGCACACCTCAGCCCCATTGTGCTTTATGCATCTTGGGAGGAGGTGTCTTCTGCACAGGGTACCACGTTGCACCGCCCCGCTCACTCAGACCATAATTATGGGTTGTCAGATGGGGCCCACTCACTCGCCCCGCACACCATGGTGGTAGCGTTGGTGCACCTGTCGACCATGTCTACGGACAGGTGTTCAGTACAGAGGTATGGGGGGAGCATACTCGATGGCCCACACCTCACAGGGACATCCCGACACAAAGGGTCCACCCCTGCCACGCTGGCAATGAGACCCACGCTCATAGCAGTATCTGCATCGGGCGTTCTTGGCCACGCATAGCGCTCGGGCATCTTCGCATTGCTGGCGCCGCCATCATGCACAACTATGTGCATGCAACCAAGGCAGCATTGCCTTAAGATTGCCACCTCAGCTATAGAGAGGCAGAACTCAAACCGGATCCACACCTAGATCAGCCCCTGTCATCATTGACATCTTCAAAGGCTCAAGAGATGCCTGCGCGCGCGCTAGTCAGCGAACCGGATGTGACGAGACGAACATGTACGACAGATACAGTTGTTGTACCTGAACAGTGGTAGAAGTACCGAGCTAGCGTTCTCAACTAGTCAGGGTGGTAATGCAATTTCATCTTTTTGCGAGCGATACCTTTCCTTGGTGTGTATACTTTTTGGTGTAACTCCTTGCAATCGCGCTATTGTAATTGCTAGCACTTGTTCTGCTTAAAGGGTGTGAGTGTGACGGTGTGAGCATGTTGGTGTCACATCACTAAAGATCAGTCCCGCTTTGTCCACACCACCAACTTGTACGGTACTGTGCAGTGCATGCTTATGATATCTTTGCAATGTGCACACAGAGAGCATTGGAAGTGACTTAGCACCAACTCTGAGTGATCCCGTTTGTGCTCATTCACGGGATCACTATATTCTGTATGCATGCGTATGCATTGGTGTGTCCACATCTTGAATCCAAACACCTATCAGTAGGATAATCATTGACAATTACACCTCCATACATCTCACATCACCCTAGTGTTGTGGCTTATAGGGGAGCGAGCTGTACTGGGCAAGATTCACTTTTCACCTTTGAGGCACGACCACGTCACCAGCACAGAGTGAGTTACATCTCCACGGAGAAGGGAGCACTAGTTTCACACTGAGCCTTCTCTCTCATGTCACAGACCACACAGAGGGTGGTTACCGAGCACTAGCCGCTAGTGCGTGTAGGACCTACACGACAGCTACAAGCACAACGTCATGGCATGACATATTTTAATTTATGTAACGCATCTCAGACAATATAAGAGACTTCATAAGATGCATTGCACATTATATATATGACTGCTCTTTTAAGGCGATGTACATGACATATAATGCACAATAAAACGTGACGTGATAGTAACTTGATGTTTTGTACGTGGTTATGGAACATGTATCAATGGCATGTGCCTCCTCCTATGACAACGACTTTCACTGCCATAGCTTACCGTATTTATGCGATCCCCCCCCTCCCCCCCACCCC
>RHPI01000260.1:142673-158468 GCA_009103225.1 Chlorokybus atmophyticus | reverse complement strand
CCCCGCCCCCACAAAAACCACAACTTGAAAAGGAAAAGGCACTGTCCTCCCAAAACGCACCTGAAGGGGGCAGGCCGTCTCTCCGAGGGCCACCCTGCGGAAGGCGTCGCGTGCGGGGTTGGTGCCGGCGTAGCACCAGCCCGGGACGGCCTCGCCATCAGGCCGCACCAACGACAGCCGCCACTGCGTGTCCTGAAGATACTCTGCGGCATCCGATGCCTCTGGAAGCTGGTGGGGGAGACTATATTAACAGTGGAGGGTGACAAGAGTGCATGTAGTAGAATTAGTATCCATGGTGATGATGGAAGTAGTAAAGGATACAAGGGCAGTGACAAGTCCTAAGAGTAGCAGCAAGTTGATGCTCTCACAACTTATTAGTCGTACCCATACTAGTAATCATGATGGTGGTGGTGCTCGTGGTGATGGCACAGGTAGATATAATGTGAGGTTTGTCCTATTAAAGTAAGGTATGTGATAGATGAGTGCACGCTCATGACATCGGCTCATCCATATGTGCACGCGCTGTCAAGTGCTTGTGTTCTTCCCATGGGATGGTAGCACACGCACTCAAGCACGCACGATCACACGCACGCGCAAACGCACACCTTACGGCCTGTAAGCCACCACAACGCAGGAAAGAACTAGATGCGCTTGTGCGCGCAGACACAGACACGCATCTTGATGGCACGATGCAGGGCAAGGAATTTTTGACTAACGCTCTATGATATTGAGTGGTCAGATCATCAGAAGTGGTAGCTTTGGCACCTGTAAGCAGGGCTGGTCGTCCAGATGGCCATAAAACTTGAACGACTCCTCGAACCCAAGTGGGCAGCTGGCCTCCTCCGCCGCCGCCGCCCCCATCGCCACCACCACCGCGGCAGCGGCCAACGCCAGCGCCCACCATCGCCACGCCGCTCCAGACATGGCTGCCTGATCTGGTTGTCCCGCCCCGCCCCGCCCCGCGCAAACCAGGCCAGGCCAGACTACCAGGCCGGGCCACTCGGGGCTACAGCTCTGCCCGTCCCAAAACGGGAGACAAATGCCTGCGCCGTAGTGAGTCACGTGGTTTAAACTTAATCGGGGGTGGTAGGATAAGTTCGGGCTCAGCGGAACGGGTTCTCTGGCCGGCAAATCAGATGCAGACTGAGATGGGCTGGCCATCTCAGGCCCATTTCTGAGAGCCCGAGACCGGGCAGTCGGAAAGTGTCGTTGGGAAACATTAGGGTCAACTGCCCTTAGGCATGGTGGGAATTGTAAATGCATGAACACGCTTCCAAGCCATGTAATAGAGTGTTGGTTTGTTACTTGGGGCTATTTTGAGGTTTTGACATGTTAAAGGTTTCGAGGCGGCGTTGACTTATTGACGGACATGTGTGTGCATGAACTGTTTCTCACGAATATTACCTGATAGCTACACAATGATATTTTTTCGGTTGATGATTAGCTTAACACCCAAGCATGATGTTCCTCGTCTCACCCCGTTTTTATGCTACCCAGAAATGATGGTTACTGCAGCCTTCCGGGTTACCCGGGTGCTTCCGGGTGCTTCCGGGTTACCCGGGTGCTTCAACAGTAACGGCAACAGCAACGGTCATATGCGGTTTTCGACGGCGTATTTCGAGCCAAGTAAAATGTCATTTTTTCGGCATTACATTTTAAATTTTTTGCTCAGAAACCCAAACGACTCCACTAGAGACATGAGATTCATTATATCAAGGGTAGTTGAGAAATGCTGTCAGCGCCTTGAAATTGCTTGCCGTACAAGATTCCCCCTCGCGCGCATGTTCCATGCTGGTTGTAAAAATACGGCGGACGACACGCGTCGCCGTTGCCAGTATAATGCGGTGAGCGCAAATCTTGTCGACCTTCATGCAAGCTGGTTTGCCACGCGTGAGTTGCATGTGGCAAGAGATCACGATCATAGCTTGCTATTTATTCGATACGCAAAAATCGTGCTTGGGTATAGTTGCAGTTGGTCAACACTTCTTGCATAGCAGCCAAATCGATATGTCATCAAAACAATCATATTTTTCTTCATTTGAATGTAACATGCGATAGCACAACTGAGGCAAAGGTACAATACAAAGCTGATTGGGGCTGATCATCTCTGGCCAAGAGCAAGCACATCATGTATATACAATATTGCGCAATTATACTTCATTAAAGCCTTATTATTGTTGTTGACATGTACATGCAGCTTGTGTGAGATAGAAGCACTCATTGACTCGGTGACCACTGCACACTACAGCCATTGATTATACTCTGCACCAAAGCGCATGGCAGACAATAAAGTTGCCACGCTAATGAAATCATGTGTTGGGGTGCGAGTTATGTCCAAATTATGATCAATAGAAGATTAATGAAGAGAGTTTATCGACAGAAGAGCTTTTATGGATGGAGTGTAGCTGAGCATGCAGTAGAAGCAAACATGTTAAAACAATTGACTGAAAACGTCCGACACGTCTTTTAGCACTTGATATATAAGTGTTGACAACAAAGCTGCAAAGGTTGAAGTTGATGCCAACTACCATAGTAGCAGGAACAGCACCATCAATTACAACGGTTGTGAAGGTAGGTAAGTAGTACCTTAGATATGTTGATGAGGTATATAGTGACGTACACAAGGTCGTCCGTCCAAAGCTGGTTGGGAGCATAGGTGCCGTGCGAAAGACCACCACTTAATTAACAATGTCAATTAGTACACAAAGGCAGCAAGAGATTAGCTTTACTAAAATGCTAGACCAGCCTGGTGAGCAGCGACAAAGCCCGCAATGAGCAATGTTGGAATTCACGAACAAAAGTACATTGACACTATAGTCAATAACACTTATGTGAGCTGATGTTGAGTTTACAAGTGTGTGTGTGTGTGTGTGTGTGTGTGTGTGTGTGTGTGTGTGTGTGTGTGTGTGTGTGTGTTGTGCTGCTGCCTCTACTTTGTAGACCACTTCCACATAGTTATGACAGACTGAATGTATAGATTAATCAACGGGGCTGTGCGGTGCGTCTTGTGATGGATTCTACATAATAATATTTCGCCCGCGTGGAACGCACTTTTTAGCGCCTTTTGTCATGAGCATCAAACAAAGGCGAGCTAGCAGATCATAATCGTATACCCCTCAGCTTGGCTTTGCTTGATGCGTTAAACACACATAACATTAAAGTAAGCAACATTTGGTTGAAATTGGCCACAACTGCAAGTAGGCAACTTGGCACCGCATATGTTCCCCTACCTTGCACAGCGCCGAGTGGCGCGGCCGCACAGCATGCATGTGCATGCAATTGACCATTACGTCAAGTACCGCTGAGCATGTGAAAGCATGTTAATGCAAAATGGGTCACTGCTTGCAAGTGACTGTACGCAGCAAGTGCTGCTTGTTATGCGAGAGCTTAACCACTCCGCACATGGCTACTATTTATATGCAGCCAATGCATGCGCTGCTGAACTTACATTCGTTTGTTGCATTGCAGAGCTGTTGGTGTATGGCACGTTTCATGCTCATTGCCGCCGCACTTCAAACTCTAGATTTCTTAATTACGTTTCTTTTCGTCCAAGTCCACTACACACACAATCCATGGCCGCCATGGCCGCGGCGGTGTCATGATATAGCCATCGCAACACGTGGCAAGAGCATTGTTATGTGGTCTAAATTTGTATGTAATGCCAACCTTTGTCGCCCTCACCGTCAGATGTGACTCAACACCACCATCTTGTCACAGCAACAATTCTAATAGCTTATGTGGCACGTGAATTCCTGCCATGTCCAATGGTAAAGCCATGTCAATCTGTGTAGTGATTGACGTCGCCTTTGCTACCCTTGCTACCCTCACGCTAGCCGTTGCTATGCCTTACTTCCATCGCAGCTTCACTCCAAACAATAACTACATTGCATCACAACAAATACCCTCGTTAACCAACGCATACCGGAGGCTTAATGCTTTGGCTTTGCTGCCCTCACGCTAGCTAGTTGGCTAGCATTGCAATGATATATATGCCTTACCTCCGTCGCAGCCTCACTCGAGACAATGACTACCTTGAAGTAGGAATATTACTCTCGTCAACCACTGCATCAAAGAGGCTAAGGGCTTTGAAGCTAAATTTAAGATTGAGAAGGGCGCTACGCACTTCTCGACCACTGTTGCTATTTTTACGATAAAAATTAAGCACAGAGTGTTGAGCAACTCTCCATAAAACTCTACATAACACGCAAAGGCTGCGGCTGCCAGCATGGGCCATTTTCATGCGTGAAAATGGCATATCATATGCCATGATGGCATGTGGCGGGCGGTAAATGGGAATGATTAAAACAGATCGGCAATGGACCCTTACGTAACCGTTCCTACATACATTATTGACATGATCTTAACAGATCATTAATGGTTGCATATACAATAACCCTACATATATCATGCACACACTAATCTTTTCAAGTGCTCTCTCAGTTGGCAGCATCGAGGCACAGTGCCTCGATGTTGGGACATATATTATGCATACACCAATACCTTTAGATACTGTCATTTGTCGATTATTTATTTCCCTACTGTACACGTCAGCGCATGCAATAAGAGCGCCACAATGGTCGGACTGCCATGGACTGGCATTACATGACATGGGCACAAAGCATTTATGATGATGAATATGCTTCGCAATATAATTAACAAATGTAAAGACCTATATATATAGACATGTTTAGCGTCTAACTGCGGCGGTGCGTCATAAATGCACGCGGCATCGAAGTGCTTTGTTGTCATCCGACGGCAATGAAAGATGCTTTAAGTCTTTGACCTCGTACTCAGCAACTGCATGTTTAACGAGCTCGAGAAGAAGCGAGATGAACAGAAGGGCTTACATGCTTGGGGTAGTAGAGCATGCGGTATTGACAATAACATTGAAGAATTGGTTGAAGACGTCCGCCATGTCCCTAGGCATCTGGTAGGTGTTGACAACGAAGCTGTAAGTGGTAGAGTTGATTCCAACAAGGGAAATAGCAGCAACACCACTTCCAGCGGTTGTTGAGGCAAATAGTGCCTCGGATCTAGTATTGACTAATTATGAGGTATGATGTGATGTATACAATGTGTACGTACATAAGGTTGTTTGTTTGGAACTTGTTGGGAGCACGCGCCCTACACTGGACGGCTCCAACAGTCAACCAACCAATTCAAGCCGTACGACAAGAGACGAAGGCACAAAGAGATGTGCTTACCCATGCAGCTAGGCCAGCAGCGACGAAGCCCGTAACGACTAATATTAGAATTGATGAATAGAATCAATTAAGTACAACACCATGTTGTACATGTTGCCTGCATGTTTAACTACAACAGACCACTGTGTGTGTCCGAGCGTGCACATGCGCATCATGCGCGTGAAAACTTACCCAACTATTGGGTGAGTTTTCACGCACATTTGGCAAAGAAGATGCGGAATATGACCCTCCATTAATGCCCCTTAATGCCCTCAAACATGCCAATAGTAACGATAGCGCCATATGCCATCATTGCTGTTCCACCACTCACACCATCACGGGGTCCATCATGGTGTAGGTGGTGGAAAAGGGGAGGCCGTACCCGAAAGCTAGCACAATGGCAACTTCCATAGACAGCTCAACAGAAAAGCCGTGCGTGTTGAATAGCTTGAAAGTCTTGACACCCAGCACCGCTATGATTTTATCATCAGAGGTGGTCAGGCCAGCAATTGTCATGATGCCAACACCACCCATAGCCAGATATTGGATTGATACCTTGGATGAAAAAGCCAACGCGCCATATATGCTTCACGGCCGTGTAGGGGCTGATCGCGTTGGGGACATCGCTTAAATTGGTGCCGTGGGCAAAGACTATGACTATGGCGGAGAACATGCGCTAGCTATAGTCGAACACCTCGGCATGCTCCTATACCTTTATGGAGATGTCATCCTTTACTAGGTTGTCATGGGTCTTGTGATTGGCGCTTTGAATGACACAAGCATAAGAGTGGCTTGACGCACATGTCTTAAATCTAGCTGTTTGTATGAGTACCATGCAATGCTATTGCATGGCAGCCCGGACCCCATGCGGTACCAATGGAGAAATATACAATCATTTAATGATAGTATGCATGCACGTGGGTGCCGTGATGTTGCCAGCTGCAAGAGCAATTACAAAGAACCATATGCGTATGCTACGGTTGTTGCCCAAGGGACTAGCAGCGATCTTGCTGAAGAACATGCTCATGTGCGTCTCGCTAAAGAATGGGAAGCCACCACCCATCTGATGTCAATGTGTAGTTGACGCTGACCAGCAATAGTCTTAGAGTCTCCGAAAGGGTCTTAACAATCTCAGGCCAGGCTGGGCATGCTCGCCATCAGGAGCAGCGACTCGGCTCCAATGATGGACAGTGGCGCCCTTTTCAGCGTTGAGGCCCTTTGCCTCCTCCATGCGCTTGTTGACAAGATCCTGAAGGTGCTCATCCTCCTGGGGTGAGGCTGCGACAGAGGTAAGGCATGACAATAGCCAGCGTGAGGGCGCTAACAATCACATCAATCCATACAGCTTTACTGTTGCACGTGGCAGGAGTTCATATCTTAGTCTTTCTCCCCTTAATGATGAAAAAGACAAGGCAAATAAACAATAGCATGATGTAGAGAAGGCGCGCCTGAAAGAGTCTGTTAAGTGCAGAATGAAGGTGGCGCGTATAGTCAAAGAGGATCTTGATTGTTTGGATAAGCACAAACGCCGCCAAGAGCAGAGGGCAAATGCCCTAGGAGGCCTCCTTCGCGGCAATATTGCGCTCATGCCCGCGATGTGGGGGAAACCGTCCTGCTTCTTGGACCATACAACATCACAATGATCGCTCTTGTCGTAGAGGGCGGTCATGGTCATGCCAATGACGCCACAAATAATTTTGTGTGTCGAGGACACGGCGAAGCTCAGGTGGGAGGCCAGACTGTCTCAAAATGCAGCGGACAGAGCATGCCGTGTATCAATATTTTTGCAATGCAACAAAGCAACTGTTAGCAATGCATGCAGCTAATGCAATCAGCAACGGGCATATGCATCGTGGAGCACTTCGGGCATGACTCAATGGCAACAAGCAGTTGATTACAACCGCTCCTCATATAAGCCAAGCCTAGATTAAAATGCTTGATGTATGCATGCTCGACGCGGCAGTCGGCAGCTGCATTGCAACGATACCACATACTTACATACTGGTCGGCAAACTTATAATTATGCACAAGCATCAAGGACGTACAAATGGAAGTCCCACTAGCATCACCGGTGCAGCACGCAGGGAAGGTGCAGCTCAGCACGAAGGGAAGAGAGGATTACCACCGGCGTCTCCACTTAGCCCCAGCCCCAGGCACACCCACGCCCAACACGCCCAACACACCCACCCCACGTGCAAAACACCACAATACCACCCCACACCCCACAAGGGATGAGGGAGAGAGCCCCTTAAACGGTTAACACCCAAGCACACCACGCACATGTGGCCCTCGTGCAAGGTGAACACACACAGATGTTTTACTTAATAGTGATCGGATCCCCAGTCATGCAACTTAGCATTTATACCACATGCTGCTCTCCCAACCTGGCACAGGATGTTCAAGGCCACATATGCCTTGTCACTATGCACTGACCTTGTTCCAACATTGGAACCAACAAACTTCACCTCAGGAGTATTAAACCACCTTGAATTCTCATAGGAATAATGATACCTACCTTGGAATCACAAACTTAGACGCCCCTAGCACACATGTACTTGCGGATTGCCCATAGGCACGACTTGCCTGGCGGCTGTCACACCTGTGGCAAATTACTACCACAGTCCACATTATGTGGTTTGCCAACTTGGCTCACTGTCTTGCAGCTGCCACTTCCTGTGGCAACTCACAATGCAATACTCAAGGTTCACAGACCACATGCACTGACCAGCTCCGTGCTAACCTCGCATTAATGCCTTGTGTAGTATCGTGCCCATGACTCATAAAAAGTCATGAACACGACCGTCAAGCACTACGCAACTTGACAACCGGCATGGCCACTTGGTTTTACAATCATAAAGAACAGAGAATATTCTTCACCAGCTTATAGGCGTAACATGCACGCACGCAAGCACATGCATGTTGTGCGGCCGTGCCTTCGACGTCGCAAAACGTTTCCCCTGCCGGCCGACTAGATATTGGCAACGGCCGTGCACCTAATGATACTTATTTAGATTGTCAACCTTCTGTCTACCGGCGATCTCGATACAAAGACCGGCGCATAACGGCCGTCACCATTAGTTGGCGGCCGTCTGCATAAAGGGACTGACCCTTTTTTTAATAAGTACCCGTTTGGTACTCAACAGTTAAGCAAAGGGAACTTGACCTAACTAACAAGTAATTGACCAGTACCTATCAATTAGGTATCGGCGACTGTACGCTAGCTGAGCGAAATTGTCAGGTACCTTAAGGTACTTACCGTTAATGATGTGTACTTTCAAAGGTACATGCTGGTACCGCTCAGTCATGATTAGGTGTCACACGTAATTGTCGTCATCAGCTGTGCAAGAATGCGTGACAAATAATAAAAAACAAAAAAATAAATAAATTACAATGTAATATACTGAGCTACTACTACTACTGCTAGTACAACTAGACTACCAATACTANCCGACTAAATATTGGCAACGGCCGTGCACCTGATGATACTCATTTATAATGTTGACCTTCAGTCTACCGGCGATCTCGATACAGGGACCGGCGCATAACGGCCGTCACCATTTGTTGGCGGCCGTCTGCATAAAGGGATTGACCCTAGTTAATAAGTATTTGTCAGGTATTCAACAGTTAAGCAAAGGGAACTTGACCTAACTAACACGTAACTGACCGGTACCTATCAGTTAGTTACCGGCGACTGTACGCTAACTGAGCGAAATTGTTAGGTACGTTAAGGTACCTATCATTAATGATGTGTACTTTTAAAAGGTACATGATAGTACCGCTCAGTCATGATTAGGTGTCACACGTAATTGTCGTTATCAGCTGTGCAAGAATGCGTGACAATAATATGAAGCAAAACATTAAATTATAATGTATTATTATACTGAGCTACTACTACTGCTAGTACAACTAGACTACCACTATTGCTACCACTACTGCTACTACTACCTTAGGTACCACTGCTAGTACTACCCTTGTACTGAGCTGCGGCTCCTGCACCGCCCGCTCCAGCTCCGCCGCCGCCGTTCCTTCTCCGCCGCCGCTGCCGCCGCCTGGCCTGGTCTGGCCTAGCCTGGTCTGGCCTGGCCGCCCTAAGGCAAGGAGGGTGGTTAGCTGGCATGCGGTGTTGCACGTAGTACAACGTCAGACAGCAACCAAGCTCACCTACTGTTAGCCGTTGCCGCCGCCGCCGCCACCGCCGCCATCACCGCCGCCGCCGCCCACAACTCTCTTGTCCAACTTGAAGCCGTTGAGCGTTTGAATAACTTGGGCAGCCCAAGTTATTCAAACATGTTTTTCAAATGTGACTCACGTTTCGAGTCGGACTCGCAACGGCATTATCGTATTATTATAATGGTACGAAAGTACCATTGTCGCAATGGCACTATCGTACCATCAGTATGGTACGATAGTGCCATTGCGACAATGGCACTGTTCGTACTATTGACATAGTACGGCGGCGGCATTGTACCAGCGTTTCGACTTGTCGGCCGGTACCACCGTCCCGACTTGCCGACCTTTAGGGACAAGCGGTCACTTGCTGATCATACTTGACACACAATAAGTAGGTCGCCGCCGCGTTAATGCACGACCGGCGATCGGCCGTCACTTAATAAACGCGGTAAGGTCACCTGATAGGGACTAACAGTGACTGGCTTGCCAAGGTAGGCAGACCGTCGCGCATACTTTTTGACGGTCAGGGTACGACCGTCGGTCGGCCGTCACTGTATGTGACTAAAACGTGACTTATCTACTATACAAATAGGTCGCCATCGCGCAAATGAGACGATCGGCCGTCATCTGAAAGTGCGGTGTTGCCGTCACAAGCAGACCGCCGTCGATTGTATTAATCGGTCGACCGCTTGCCGTCGGTATATGTTGCTTAATTGTAACGGCCGACCAAAGAAGTCCCTTTGTGGACCAATCCGTTACGTCAGGTAGGGTAAGGCACCCGTCAGACCCTCAGTCCCTTGTTAGTCACCGTGTAAAACTTGCGACGAAATAGTGCGCACAGTGGAACTTGTGCAAAGCTGATTGCCTACCTAGGGTTGTGGTAAAGGCTTGTGGCTTGGTAGTCTTAGATCTGGTAGTGTCAAGAACGAAAGCACCCAGCAGAAGGGCACCAGCGAAGTTGCGGACGGCTTCAATTGGTACGATTCGGAGCATGGTCAGTGCCTTTGAGCCCACCGATGAGGGAAATGCATTGGCCTTGGAAAAAAGGCAAGAGGTGCCACGCAGTGAGTCAGTCGATTAAAGTATGTTGCTATCCCAGTTGTCACAGACGCAAGCATCGTCGCAAAATGTTTCCCCTGCCGGCCGACTAAATATTGGCAACGGCCGTGCACCTGAGGATACTTATTTAAGCTGTCGTGGCTGAGTCCACCTGTAATCTTGATACAGAGACCTGAATATAACGGCCGTTACCATCAGTCGGCGGCCGTCTGCATAAAGGGACTGACCCTAATTAATGGGTACCTGTAAGGTACCTATCAATTAAGCAAAGGGGACTTGACCTAAATATCCGATACCCAACAGTAAAGTACAAACGACTTTACGTCGAAGCTACCTAACTATCAGGTACCTGTAAGGTACCTTATGGTACTTGACGTTATTTTTGAAGGTACCAACAAGTACCGTTTAAGTATTGTGAGAGACGGTATGTGACAAGCAAAATTGCAACTCAAAAATAATGATACATTAATATTACATTATATGATGTTGCTATTGTATACTGTAAATTGCTACTACTATTACTACTACTTCTATTATTATATTATACTACCCTTATACTAAGTCGTAATTATTATTTAAAGCAGGCATGCTTACTTAGTGCCGGCACCGCTAGCGTTAGCGCCAATGCCAACGCCACCTTCTACCTCTGCTCTTCCAATGCCGCCACCGACAGCTTTACAGCCGCTGCCACGGATCTTCCAAAGGAGCCGCCTCAGCGCGAATTAATGATGGTATTCGGGACATTGATAAAACGGTGGTTTCGTTTCAGCATCCGCCCGCCTTGCGCAGTGATCCCGATCAAGTAATCGGTTAGACACAATGCGCCCAACAACTCATAGGCAAGCAGGCAGGCGCCGCCTCATTGGTAACCGGCATCTTTGTTGAGCAGAAAGATTCTCGGTTATTGCTGAGACTTTTGTAGCATTGCCTCATCGTTCCCCGCAATTACGCCGCGGCAGCCAAATGGTGCGTGAGACATCATTAATTTACATCCCTTGTGGTAATGAGGCCTATTACTAGGTTTGAAGCCTGCTACTACTGTAGGTTGCAATAGGATGAAGAAGGAACAAGTAATTAATGCATTGCAGCAACAAGCGGGGCGACGTTAAACATGCTAGCTAGAAGGGACTGGAAAATGGCATGCTCGTAATTTGACATGACTAGTTGCCTATTGTTTTGCACCACATCAACACTACTCCATTAGCGGGATAGAGGCAGTGCGTACATGTGCAGCACTGTACAATGCTGCGCACGGCTTTGGCGGAGGAGTTGTATGGCAGTACGTGTGTCCGCTGACACCAAGCTCATGAGGCATCCGTTTAACGAGGATCATGAACCCTCACATGGTATATCAGCCGCTGGGGGACTTAGCACGAATACCGTAGCAGCAAATTGCCATTGTTCGTCACAACCGCCGCAAAAGCATATCGACTCTTTGTTCATATTTAAACAGATAGTTTGGAATGGGTATGTAGGCTGCCAATGTAAGTCTCACAATGTGTAAGATTACTTGGTCGGCGCGTCACCTGCTTAATTTCACCTTTGTCGACCATGTCATTATATACGCAAGTGAGCATGTCTGTTGTTGCCCTATTGCGCATTGCAAAAGGCGCTATTATGTGCAATCGTGCGTCACACGGATGTACGATTGCTAGCATTGTACGCTTGTTACGTCAGCCTTGGCGTTAACGTAAACGTCGGCGTCAGCATTAGCGTTCGCATCAGCATCATCGTGCTATAGCACTAGAATTGGCTCAACAATTGGCTATGATGGTTACAGCAGTATTAGTAAGCAACCGTTATTATATGTATAATTTGATTGTTATTGTGCTAAATAAACCTACTATTCGGTCTCATCCTACTTTCATTTAATGAGTTGCCTTGTATGATTATCTATCTTATAGACAAGTTGTGGCATGCCACATACCGTATTTGTGCGAATGGACCCCCCCTACTCTATTAGTGCAACCCCCCATTGATGTTTGTTTGAGGAGGGGGGGGGGATCCTTGTTTGTAGGGAGGGGGGGGATTGCAAAGATGCGGTATGTAATATGGGACACATAAACGCTATGTGGCTCCACATATGGCAGCGACTTGCTGCCATGAACTAGTGGTTGAGGCGCCAATGTTACTGCACTACGGCATTTATTGATTTAATTTCTACCGCAAACATGTTTGGTATGTTTTTGTCTTGATTGCAATTGTACTAAAGCATGATGTCAGTTAAACCATGCTAATATGCTGTGTATATGATGTGTTACGTGCTGTGCAGAGCACTCCATGCAAGTTGCATTAGCCCTTTACACTTTTGTACATCTATAAGTGCACTCTGCCACCTTCAATGCCCCAGTGTCAATTATAGCAAATATTGCGTGTTGTAAACAAATAGTATGCATGCTTTGCCGTGCTGCCTAATCAACCCCTACCATCTATTATATACCATGCATCAGCACATGCTAAGCTTTCACTCCCCTGCATGGCATGCTTACGCCCACATCGCCCACATCCATTGCTAACATGCACATTAGTACATGACCACTGCTGTGGATGCATGTATGCATGCATCACTGACAGGGGGGCAGTAGGAGTTAGGTAAGAACAGGGTACAGTTAGCCGAGTGGTTGTACTTGCAGGTGCGTGTGATTGGGTATGTGATGTATGGTGTGAAAATGCATGCTTTTAGCAGCCTTGCGCTTATCCTGTGTAATTAAGGCTGCATATTGCGCCTCACTCACGCGAGGGCATCAGCAGCCTCGCGCTTATCCTGTGTACTTAAGGCTGCATATTGCGCCTCACTCACGCGAGGGCATTCATAGGGTGTACATCTTATTGTCAGTGATTCTCCAGCAGCACAGCTGGTGGCGTGCACAATGCCGTTGGCGACTGCAATGCCATCGACACTTAACTGCACCAAGCAATCAGCCAGGTGCATGTGTTAACTGCACAAGGCAACTGTCCAGATGGAGACTAGCTTATATGCCAGGCAACTTCAAACCGCACTAAGCTGACCAGATCCAGGTGTGAATGTCGGTTGTTTTGCGGCGATCAATCATTAGCACCCATCGCCAGCAGCACCTCCACGGCACAAGGCATTGCCGCACTTTGGACTGTGCAACGCCAACCATCAAGATTCTTGACCAGCAACACGTGATTTGCGGAGGCGTGGCAACAAGCCAAACCGTACCCAGCATTTCATCTGTATGATCAGCAGTCCTTCATAAGCATTACGCAACTGTTGTGCATGACAACTCGAGAGGCATTGCCGCACTTTGGACTGTGCAACGCCAACCATCAAGATTCTTGACCAGCAATGTGATTTGCGGAGGCGTGGCAACAAGCCAAACCGTACCCAGCATTTCATCTGTATGATCAGCAGTCCTTCATAAGCATTACGCAACTGTTGTGCATGACAACTCGAGAGACATGACTCCATCATGTCGCATGCAATACGGCTGCTTGTCCGTCTGAATGCTTGGAGATGAGAACATGCCACCACTTCAAGCTACAATAGCGTTGCAATGTTGCCGCTGTTGAGGAGCCAACATTGATTGATTACGCTGCGGGAGAAGTTCACCTGCTCGCTATCAATGCCTGCCTGCATGCAGACCCAACACGGGCTGCGCTACAGAGTCGTAGAACACACTCCACACCGCCTGCAGCTGCTGCAGCTCCGTCCCTGATGTCCCAAACGCCTCGAGGCTAGCGTGCAGCGCACGCATGCCCGCCACCAGCTCTCTCAAGCCCTGCTCAGCACATCATCGCAACAAGCTCTTGCATGCCCTTTGTGCATATGCGCAGTAGGCAACACTGACTCTGTCGCGACATTGCTTGTGTAGAGGCTGTTGGTTGTTCATATGTGTGATGTGCTATTGCTTGTTGAGTGGCATTTGAAACCACACACCACCTGACCTGCCGGTTGACTCCAGTGTGGTGTGTATGTATTCACTCAGGTCATGCCTCAATCACACACTGCAACTCGGAGACTCAGTCTCCAAGGCGAATGCTATTGTCAAGCAAGCCATCGACACAAAGCGACCTGTTCCGCTGCAAGACACATGCACAACGTCTGATTTAGCTTACTTAGCGGGCGCTTATGCTGAACGCCAGTGTACGAGTATGTGCGCTAAGTGCATGAGAAAGATGCACTGTGCCTGCATGCATGAAAAAACGCACTGTTCATGCACGCAGCCCACAAACAATGGACGCATTGTCCGTCCACGCAAAGCAATGCAGTTCCGATTGCGGCCAGAGTCATTGCTACAATTAGAGTAAACATCAATGACCATGCGCATGACTGTGTCCCCAGCAGCCCAAAACGCCTTACCTCGTGTATCTCGTTCACCAAGTGGTCTCTCTCGGCCACGAAAGCGGCGCTCTCACCCGTCGCAGCGACGGCAACCTCCTGCGGCATGGCTCTACTGCTACTAGCTGCAACAAGCGTGCTTATCATCAGCGACCATGACCACCATCACCGTACACAACTCCACCCGCAACTCACACCTACCACACTAATATAGCATAAGAAGAAGCCTGTCTGCGCCAAGACAATCAGCCTGTTGCTGCTACTAATGTAAGTTTAATGGTGTACGTAAGCTGTATGCGTTAATTACGGCTGCAGTGTATGACTCTACCGCATACAGTGCAAGGTAGCGTAACGTGCGTAGGGTCAGGTGTTGGTGGTGTTGGCGATCGGGTGGGCGGCGGTGCGGTCGGGGAGATGGAGGACAGCGACGGCGACAGCGAGGGTGAGGAGCGGCAGTCGCCGCATGCTGTTACTGCGGTAGGAGCTGGTATGGCGGCGCTTCCGCCTCGTGGCGGCTCGCTGTTCCCTGTGGTCGTTCAGGGCGGGCTATTTCCGGTGCAGGCTAAGGTTGGTGGGCTGCAGCTCGCCAAATGGAATTTCCTGTTGCTTGAGAGACTCGTACTGCTTGTTTACAATTTCGCTCTTGTTTGTGGTGCTAGTGCATGCTTGTCTTCTGCCTGAGGCTTGGTGTGATTCCTGAGGCGCAGTCTGCTCTGCTGTGCTGTGTTATGTCAATTGCGTGCATGTAGACATGAAAACACAAGTTCCACATCACTCCTATACCTAGTACGCAAGCTCTTCCTGCAAAGATTGCATGGCATACAGCAAAGCGCTGTTCGTGTGCATGTTGCTATCTATCACTAGTGAGCAGCTGCTGCGAGTGACGTTGTGTTGCAAATCAGTTAACAGTGTCAAGTTCCGAGCTTGTGCGTTATTTCGGTATGGTAGGCAACGTTTTCAGCATATGCTCTGACTGGTGCTACTCATCATGGTAGCGCTGTTGTGAAGTTAAGTGCACACACGGGTTACACAGGCTGTGACTCTCATGCACACAGAAACCCCTCTCCATTTTACCCCCCC
>RHPI01000260.1:127082-142388 GCA_009103225.1 Chlorokybus atmophyticus | reverse complement strand
ACGTGGCATCAGACTGGCTTGCGAACTCGAGCTTCAGGTTGGGCGCTCTGTTTGAGGCGGAAAAGCAGAGCGTTGCACCGGAAGATTGCCAAACAGGCCGCCATGAAGACACAAGCATGCCCGAAGCGAGTCCGTCTCAAGAACAGGAAGATCACAAAGCAGTAGAGCCAGTTCATCAGTCAAGGCCGCGTGCAGCAGACTTTTTTGCCGAACCCAAAGCAGCTACCAGCTCTGGCTCAGAGGAGGAAGAGAAGGCTCATCGCAAGGAGAAGAAGAGGAAAAAGCGCGAGAAGAAGAAGCAGGAGAAGGAGTTGGAGAGGCAGAAGCTGCGTCGCATGAACTTTGCACCTTCCGCTGGTGCTGTCCCTGGCATGGGCGAGCGCAGGAAAACCGTGGAATGGAGTTATGCTGTGAGCGATGCCAAGCAGGACTACTTCTTTGACACGCACGGGGACAAGGACAACCTTGTCTTCGGCAAACTGTATAGGCTTGATGTTGCTCAATTCCAACGCGCTGTTGCCACAGGTAAGCATTTGTGCCATGATGCTTTGGATGATGCCCAACTGAGCAATTGCCAGTCAATCACCTATAATGCTCAGTGGACTGCACGGTTGACATGAAGGCATGCTTCTCAGGACATGGAAGGGGTAGTCATGCAAACCACACAAAGGAGGTTGATGGTGAAAGGGCCCCTGAGAAGGCCGAGCTCCGCTATTTTTCTTCCAAGCATGTTGGTCGTGAACGCGATCGCCGATTGAAGCGCGTACATGCACGCGCATCCGCTCCCAAGCGCATGCCCGGCAGCCTTGGAGAGTTCGTGCCTGTGGTGCCCGGGTTGGTTGAAGAACGCGCTGAAGAAGAAGGAGAAAGCTTTGAGGACCATCTGTTGCGGCGTACGAAAGAGCTGAACCAGCTTACACGAGAGCGTCCCGGCGACGTGCAGCTGTGGCTGGACTTTGCAGCATTCCAGGATGAGCTCATTCGGCTTAGCAGGCGCAAGGTTGCCCTGCAGCATCTTGACAAGAAGATGGCGATATACGAGCGGGCGCTGCAACACCATCCTGACAGCGAAGCCCTCATCCTGGCATACTTGGAGACCTGCTCGCAGGCTGACGAGTTTGACGTTGCTGTAAAGAAGTGGGAGAGGGCGTTGTCTCGTCATCCCAGCTCCGTCAAGTTGTGGTTCGCGTACATTGCCTTTCGCCGCTGCCAGTTCTCTAAGTTTTCTGTCGCATCCATGCGGCAGATACACGCAAATGCAGCGGCGGCATTCGTGTTGGAGAGGAACAGGCTGCGAGCAGGGGCCAAGCAGCCTAACAGGACCAGCTTTTTGTCGTCTATCGCTGAAGCTGAGACGGCTCTGCTCGACGTCATATGTGATTCCTGTCGCTTCGAATGGCAAAGTGGTCACTCAGAGGTTGCCATTGCCAGGTTCCAAGCGCTTATAGAGTACAACGTGTTTGCACCGCAGATAACAACTGCTGAAGTCAATAAGCTGAAGCTGTTCCAAGAGTTTTGGGACAGCGAGGCTCCACGCTGCGGTGATCAGAGCGCTCAGGGCTGGGCTTTGTGGCTTGAACAGCAAGAGCAGCAGCTCGCGCACGGCAATCAGGCGGCAGAGCTCATTGAGGAGGACAACGGCTGGAGCGGCTGGCAGGAAGTCGAACTCGTTGCCCCTGCACAGGCTGTTGGTTCTGACCTTGAGGCTGACGTTGCAGCTGATGATGATGACGACAATGATGACGGCGACAAGGTTGGTTTCAATGACTATGTTGACAGTACATCTGTGGCTTGGTCTGAAGGCCAACTTTGTTTGTGGCAAGCAGGTGGAGGATGAGGAGGCTCTGATGGAAAGGCTTGGCATGACAGTTGGTACGACGGATGAAGAGATAGCAAAGATGGTCAATGTCGACGTATTGAAGCGCTGGGCCGCAGGCACGTTTATTAGGCTTGTGGCAAGGCTGGTACAGGTCATGCACACACCCGCTACACTTGTCACACACGCAGCTTGACGCGCTTCATGCACTTACAGAGGAGTCGTCGCGGTCAAAGTCTCAGTGGCAGCCCATACGAGGTGCTGGCGAGGACGCTCTTGAGCGCACCGTGCTCTTTGACGACCTTCAGGACTTCTTGTTCTCTGTTGAGGTGATGTGAGTACACCTGTGTCCGTATTGTTGCACCCAACATTGTAAGCATAAACCAGCCCTGCTCACAACAGCTGCTTTGGCAGACAGAGTCTGTGCGCAAGGAGCTGCTTCTTCGTTTCCTGCACTTCTGCGATGCACCAATGCAGCAGTGGTTTAGCTCCAATCATGATTATGGAGCTGCGTACCGCAATGCCATGGATAGCATTGGCGCAGACCTCACCGGTCTGCTAAGGTATACTCATCGCGTTTTGTCTGCGTGCTGCTGTTTGGAGTCCTGATTGAACTGTTACAGGCAGTGTCATTCAGATGATGCTGGTTTACCTGCACTGGTGGGAAGTAGTCTGTGGTTGGATCAGGAAGCAGGGCGGCGACAGTTCACGCATAACTTAGCCTTGCTAGCATCCAAGGCGTTCCCTGCAGAGGGCCGCTTCTCTGAGGCCTTGCTTGGTTCCACCGACAAAGGTTCAGCTGCGAAGTTGGCCAAGAGTCGACTCAAGCAACAGAGACATAGCATCGAGCTATGGACGCTTTATGCTGGTCTGGAAAGTGCTGCCGGCAGCCTGATTGCCGCAAGGTGTGTTGTGTTGCTGCTCATCGCACTATCGCAGACTGCATCAGGAGTGTCTCTTAGGCAGCATACCCTTTACAACGTTAATGCTGTTTTTAAATCTTACCCAACGTACTCGTGGGGGACAGGCGCGTGTATGAAACAGCACTAGCCTCGCTGCCTGCATTGCCAAAGAGTAGTGCTGATGTCGCACCCGTCATGGTCCGGGCGTTTGCAGAAATGGAGGCTGGGCTTGAGCTGCCTCGGCGCCAAGGCAGCGCTCTGGAGCTCAGCAACGAGCAAAGGCAGCGTGCATTGCATGTGTTAGCTTCATATGGGGAAGGCATTGCTTACAAGCCATATGACAACAGTTTCATGGTTCCACCAACACGCCTGCTAAAGGCTCGCAAAGGATACAGGTGTGTGCGATGGAGGCTTTTAGCTTCCTGGCACAATCAACTTAATCTGCCTGCATGGGCAAGCATATGCTAGCCGTTGGATGTTTACTCAAGTATGCTTCCCTAATCAGCATGTCGTGATGCAATGGTAGGAATATGTTACAGAGTCTGCGGAAGTCTGCAGCAGAGCACCCTCGCCTGGTGGTGGATACTGCACTATGTTTTGCACTTCTTGAGCTTCTAACTGAAGGCATGATTCGTCTCTGCAGCTTTGTAGGACCATGGCCTGTTGCCCTTGACCCCTAACTAGCGGTCTGTGATCAGGTGTTGTTGCTGCACAATCTGTCATGGAGGAAGTTTTGGCCTTTGTTCTGCCCGCAAAACAGCGAATGTTGCCCGAGTTTGAGGAGCTCGCAGCATACCTCGCGGGCATGCACGTGATGGGTATCGATGCCCGCACCAAGCTGTTGCGCATGAAGCCATCGTCAGCAAGGCGGGTCGTCCAACAAGCATTGGCAGTTTACCCACAGAATCCAGTGTTATTACTCGACATGATCAAGTGCGAGGCGCATGCTGCCCTTTCAAATCGGCTGCGAAGATACTTTGATAAGCTGTTGGAAAAGCATCCTTCTCCTGTCACTGCTTTATTCGCTGTCGAGTCGGAAGTGTCCCGTCCGGGTACCGTTCACAGGTGACGATGCCTTTAAAGACCTGTCACTGACAGCAGCCTATCTGTGTGGCTGCATATTACCAACTTTACACATCACTGAGATCATGTCTGGTCTGTCTTACCAGGATTGTCACACTGTTTGAGCGCTTGGTGGAGCACCCGTCTATGCGTTGTTCGGTAGTTTTGTGGAGGGCGTACATCGCTTTCCTCCAGAGCCTGGGACGAAATGATGCTGCCCGCCGGGCCTTTTTCCGTGCAATACACATATGCCCTTGGTAAGGAGCAAGTTTTCCCACTCACTGCGCTCCTTACTTTCTGCGGTTGCATGCACAGGATGTTCTGACTGCCGAGCACTATGTATTGTTTGCAGGTCTAAGGAGCTATGGCTGGATGGTTTTAGAAGGCTTGCGGGGGTGCTCTCAGCTAAGGAACTGTCGGAGCTTATGGACATCATGAAGGACAAGGAGTTGCGCTTGCGTACCGATGTCTATGAAATTCTGTTAGAAGATGAAGCGCAGCAGATCTGACAGGGCGTTGCATTCCAATGTGTCCACGACCTGACTTGTTTGTGTCGTATGCTATGCCACACTTTTCTCCGTCACAACTGTTGCCAAGGGTGCAAGCATTGCTGATCTGCCTGCATAACCGCTCTCACCACTTACATGCCAGACATTGCTGATCCCACCATGTATTACAATGGCCATTGTCACTTTATAATATCAACAACATAGGTCTTGCTGCGATGCTCTGCTAGTGCAACTGTACAGGAACGTTGAAGGTGCTTTGGGGTTGCTTTGAACGGTGATAACGAGCATACATTCTGGGTGTCGTGCCCGGGCACCGGATAGTCCTCATAAACGCACACGCCTCTTATGCGTCTTGCTGGAGAGCTGGTATTTTCCAAAAGTTTTGGCCTCTAATGACTCTAATGGCTCTATTGTGCAGAACCGGAAGTGTGCAAGCAAGCTGTATCGAGATTCCATAGTTGGCTGCAAGTTGCCATTGTGCACCGATGTCCAGCACTGTGCCGCGAAGGGCCTGCCTGGAAGGCAAACAATTGTACAGCAGCCTCGCAGTAGGTTATTGGGTTATTATCACTGTATGTGGCAGTTCTGCCCTACAGAGTCAGCCACCTGCTGCACCAACAACTCTCTCAGAGCATGTACCTCAGCACCCACTTTGTCAGTGGCACACATTATGCCGAATCTCGGCATCGACCCAAGCAAAGCAGGACTCTTTGGAACACTGTTGGGCACAGACAGAGGTGAGCCAATGCTGCGAGCCTTCAGCAACCAACTTGAAGGCGACTCTGATGCACTCAGGCGCAGCATGCTCGCTGTTTTCCCAACCCCCGGGAACGATGGGGAGTTGACAATGTCGTGCATCACGCTGGCCTCAGTTAGGGCAGTCAGATTCACCTCTTCTCCTTTGAGTAAAGCCCCGACCGCCTGCCAGATATAGTTGTGAGTGTACATACCAAGGGTTCAGACAAGAACTGCTTGATCTATAAAGGAGTTTAGATTCCGTATGTACATAGGGATGTGCATCATTTTAACATTGCACAGTCACCTGCGATAGAGCATGCAGTTCAGTAGCACAGGCCTCCATCTTGGCCTCTGCAGTTCTAACTACGATGTCCCCCTTTTCAGCATCCATTAGTGCAGCTTTAAGCCTGTTTTGCCCCAACATATTCAGTGACAATAGCAGCGATATGCTGGCATGCATGCCAAAGCACACGCAGACATATGCTGGCAAACATGGCTATGCTACATGACGTGCTGACCTGGACTGCAGCAGCTCATGCTCTAGCTGCAGCTCTTTCAAGGTGTCATCGGCAAATTGTTCCTTGACATCCATCAGCTGCGCATCACGTTGACCTAGAGCATTGTGCAGCTCAGACACCTGTGCAGATAGCCTTTCGACGGTCGCGGACGCATCTTCAAGGTTCTCTTGAAGCTCAATGGTATCATCTGCCTTGTTCTCCATTGAAACAACTGTCTCTTCCAAACCAGCTGCATACTTGGCAGCCTCTTTCAGCTTCTCTTCAAGCGCTTTGAGCTGCAATGATACCAAAACAAGCGGTCATGAAGTCTGACCCACTGTGCAATAACCATGTGCGATCGAGACAAACAAACATTCCCGTCCTTTGCTCAACAGAATAGTGGAAAGTCTGCCGCTGCCACCAAGGCACATGAAAATAGTAATTGCACAAGCAAAGCTTGCAAACCAGGCCATTCTTGGGGTGGCGTCACAGCGATGCAGTTATGACCTAGACCCGCCACAATAAGCACAACAGCCTGGGCCACCTGTGGTTTGTACTCCTCAGCAGCCTCCAGCTGCGAGTCGAGCAGCATCACCTTTGCTCGTAGATGCTCAATCTCTGAGTTCTGATTTTGCAGCATGGCTTGTTTTAGCTGCAATTCTGCCTCCACTGATGTGCTTAGCTGACAAGGCTCTGCATGCTTAGCAGCAGTTGCTATGCAGCCCTCCGACTCAGCAATCCGCTTATTGCAACTCTGCAGAAGTCAACTGTGTGTTTGCATTGAAACCTCAGCCGCGCTTATTTGTAAGTGATTGTTAGTGTTGTTCATAGCATTGAGCATAAGCACGAGCAAAATGCATGGTTGCAAGGCAGGGCGGATGAGGAGCTGCAGCAACAGGCGGTTTGCTATACATTGCAGTTACTCAAGAGTCATAACTCACCTGCAACTGTTGCCGCAACCTCAGTTGTTCGTTATGTGACAACTCCAGTGCTTGATCTGCATCGCGTAACTGCTCAGAGCGTCTTTGAAGCTCACCTTCCTGCCAATCGCTTTCGCGGCGTTGCACCTCCTTCTCGGCCTGTCATTTTAGTTAACACTTCAACGCACCATCCAATTTGCAGAACAAGATATCAACCGAAACGCATGTCATCGGGCTTGTTGTCTCGCACAACATTTGACTTGAGCAGGTTTTCACTAACTTTGAATTTTGCAAAAGTTGGCTCAATCAAGATTTGACACAACTTCCACGACCACAGCGCAGTGACTCTGCAGATCTTGAAACACATGCCTGCAAGGCTGCACGCTGCTCCTCAGTGACGCGCTGTTGTTGCCGTAGCCGGTCTGCCTCGCCAGACCTTTCACTGACTTCCTCTTCTAGCTCTGCTAGCCTCATGCTCTTGTGGACCAGCTCTCGGCGCAGCGACTCCATTTCCTCAATCAGCTCTTCGTAGTACGCTTCAACCTGGCCAGCAACGCCATCAGCACTTGCAAGGCACCTATGTCAGCAAGCGGAAAGCCACTGATCGAGTATACACTGGCACCTTGACCATTTCCTGTTGCATGCTCAACAACTGCGAACGCAACGGCGCAGGGTCTTCTTGCATGGCTCTTTGAGACAACTCAGAGCGCAGCTCCGTCGCAGTCGACTCGTGTTGCTGCAACATTGTAGCGGTGTGCGCAAGTCAGCTTGCAAGTACAACACAAATGCCATACACACCACAACGGTTCAATGCTGACATGAGACGTAATTTGCATACATAGTAGCAAGCAACACTGGCAAGGCATAACTGTAGAATCACCTGCATCTGTACTTGCAGATCGCGCAACAAGTCTTCCTTGCTATCTAACACGCTTTGTAACTGTCGCTGCCCTTGCGCTTGCTGCAATGTACCAACAATTTGAGTTGTATTGAGTGTGCAATCTTGGCTGAGCCGGCCTGAAGTTGTTGAGCATTGCAACACAGTACCTGGTCTCGCTGGGCTTCCACAACTGCCATGCGTGCCTGTAGCTCTGCCACTTGCTGATGAAGCTGGTCGACTTCAGACTTCTGCTGCCGCGGCAGGCTTCGCTTTGGGCTTTGCTGGTGTCCATGGAATTCACCATCAGAAGCTAACAGAAGTTTTGCCTGGGCCAGTTCTTGACGCATGTGACTGCGAGCCATGTCGCTTGCTTCATCGCTACTTGCAGACACTTTCTGTAAGTAAGGTCACCAGTCAGCAATTACAACAAGCCTGACTACATGTGTCAGCTAATTGCTCTGCAATGCTCCGTATCTAAAGGCACACCTGTGGCATTGCTGTGCTTGCTGAAGTGGAATGCGAAGCTGACACCTTGACCTGTAGCACGAGTTATAGTAGTAGTGCGTGTCAGTGCTAGATAGAGACACCGCCCAGCACAAAAAGTCAGGCAAGACAATGCCGTCTTGTCTTTATGTCGCAGACCAAAGCATGAATGCGTTGCATGCGTGACACAAGCTGGTTCTCAGGGTCCTCCTTGTTACTAACCCGCAGGTCTTCATGCAGCGCATGCAGTTGCTCAAGTTGTTCCTGCAGTCGGTGTATCTGAGAATCCTGGCGCTCAAGCAATGCATCCTGCCGCTTGACTGCGTCCGTATTCCGCCTTTCTGCAAGTCCTGACACGCTCTGCTTGCTGTTGCCTGCGGAAGATGGCCTGGATCCTGGCCCTGACACTGTGTGGCTGGATGCAGAACTTGGAACGGAAACTGCAGGTTTCTTGCTTGTTTGCTGTGAAGTATAACTGATTGCCTTCACGTGGGGTGGGACATCTGCGCTTGCACGGCTTGACCAGCTGGCATATGGCATGGTAGATGCTGTCGAGTTCGAGTACGGATTTTCCTCTTGGACTGTGCGCTGTAGCAGAGACGTGCTTGGCCAGTCTAGCCCTGGCAAGCTGGTGCTTGATGTGTAGGGTCCACCATGGCTCAAACCCGCCAGCTGTCGTTCCCGTATCTTGGCCAGCTGCCGGAGACCCTCCACCATTCTGCTATCAACAGACTGCCAACAGGCAATGTCAATCACAGACAGCGCAGTGTGCCCAATTAGTGATTGAAGGCAAAAACCAGATCAATTGATTGATGGGCAAATGATATATACATAATGTAGTAAGAGTTTCCAACCGTGTTTCTGTCGACCAGGGGTATGGACGGTGCATGATGCTTACTTTTTGGGCTTGATGACTGACAGCCTGAGCGTGCTCCCTGGCATGAGCGAGTGCCTTGAAGCGCTCCACAAGATGGTCATCATGTTCGCTGAAATAAGGCGAGCTGGATTGCCAAGCTGGAACAGTGCGATGAGTAGCTGCAGACTTACTCGGGATGTGCGTATCTATCGCTGCTGCAAGGTCTGCAAAGCGCCAATACCAGCATGCCGCAATCAGCAATTGCATTGCATGTTACGGATGCACAGTCACAATGCCAGAACAAACAACAACCTGGCGTATATGTTGCAGTGTACGGTGAGTCCAGCACAGCAGAATCGAAGCTGTGGTTGCCTTTGGCGGACAGGCTGGGACCATCTGAGGCGCTGTGGCCATGCCTACAAAGACACAACGTTCATGGTGCTACAAAGCATTACGATCTCCCAACAATACACACTCTTGCATTTAACGACCAACGCACTTTTTCAGCATTGCGATAGTTGATTATACAAAGTTGTCCTGAACAAACAATAGCTTGGGCACAGTGGGTTCAAGTCTATCAACATGTAACTCAGACGCTAAGAAAACCTTGTGCGAACGACATTGGCGCTACCGTGCAAAACCGTGCTTTTCGTGTATGTAACCAGTAGGCCACTTTCGCGCTCAACGAACGTGTGCATTTCAGCAACACAGAGTATGCCTATAGGTCGCAAACCCGAATACATATACTCACCTCAGCGGACTACCAGGCCTCGTCTTGGCTGCATAATACGCCATGCTAGCACCAGCTAAGGCCCTCAAGCTACCAACGCGACCTTACAGCAGCAGCTTCACAACAGCTTGGGTCCAGGCGGACCGGCGACCACCGCAGCGACGGCGCCTCATCACGGACGCGCACCTCTCAAGTGGTATGTGTCCACATAGCATCACCCCTGCGGCATCCCCACCTTCAGCCACGCCGCCAGCGCTGAGGCCAGCAACGGCGGCGACACCCACGACGTGCCGAAGCCGTGTGGCCGTTTAGGGTTTGAACTGAGTTGTTGCAAACACTCAGCCGGGCTGCCCCGTGGCAACAACGCTGCAACGGTTGCGGCAACGCCAACGCCCGCGTCACCGCGTTTCAAACTCATGAAACTTGATCTGAACGACCCGGTTCTGTCTCGCCTGGTTGACCGCGATCGACAAGTCCCAGCTTGGAGCGCTCCACGTGGCAGCCTGTGTGCCAGCATGGCGGTGGCGGCGGCGGCGGCCGCAACCACAATGGCGTGGTCGGTTTCGCGGCCCTTGCGCGCAGTTCCAGTGCAAATGACCTCATGCATGTTGCCTCCGCCCAGTTCTCGACGCTGCACGTTGCTCTCTGAGCCTAGTCCACAACCAGTGAAGCAGCACAACTTGTCCAAGCTGAAGCGCAGCACAGCAGCGCAGCAAAAAAGCGTTGCAGCTACTGGTAAGTCAACAATTCATGTCTGGTCTGCACAGCAACGTGTAATTCTTTTTCCTTCGACGTGTAGCTTGCACAGTAGGGAAGCAGCGTGGCTCCCCTTGCTGCACAGTGAACAATATGCAGGAACCAACATGGCCAGCAGCATGCTTGGGAACTAGCTACTTGCAGTTGTGTTGGACTGTGTTCTGTGTATTGTGGTTGCCAATGGTCGTGTACTTGTTGGGATGCTGCCAGGGAAAGGGGTTGCAAAGGCCGCCCTCAGCGCGTCCTTGCCTGAAGCTGCTGTTTCCAGCAACAAGTCTCAACTACGATTAGAACTCCCAGAAACACCTGAGGAAGGTGTTTCTCACGCTGTGAACATTCAGTCGGAGACACTGAAGCTGTTAGAATGGCCGGCCGTGTGCGCACAGGTTTGATTGAGCTTGCACATAGTTGCACTGTATGCGTGTGATGTAGTCATGTTGCCAATGGCACATTGGTCTCAGGTGGCAGCATTCTGTTCAACACCTGCCGGCAAGCAGACGGCTCTTCAGGGCGGGTTGAAGGTCGGATCAAGCAGGCGGCAAAGCGAGCGCTTGCTGGCGGAAACCGAGCACGCTCACTTGCAGGTGTCATGCATATCTGCTATAACTTGTACTGTAACCATGCGTTATCAGGAAGCATCATCTTGAACAACATTAGCGTGCTATGACAGGAGAGGCTAATTGGCTTTTGCTTGCTTTGCTGTCCAGGAGTTGGACTTTGCGGGCGTTCGTGGCTGTAGCCACGTGTTGGACATTGCCAGCAGTGGCCTTGTGTGCGCAGGAGAAAATCTGGTTACGTTGGCATTGACATTGCAAGCTGGTGAAGCCCTCAAGGTGAGTACCTGCCCCATAAGCCCTCAACGGCAATGCTGCTGCAGTGCGCCAAGCTTGCAGCACAAATTTACTGTTGCATTGTCAGCACCACCTTATGACAGCTGAAGTCAAGCCGCTGACAATGAGCGAGAAGAAAAAAGGCTTACCGGAGGCTCCTCTAAGGGACATTGTAGCCCAAATCAACATGCATCCGAGCCTAGTTGACGCCATCCTTCATTGCATCAGCGACAGGTACATAGCACGTTTTATCAAGGCATAAGTTGTTCACTGCACAAGTTAGAATGAATCCAAAGTTACATCGCAGTCGACTTCTAGGTATATTCATGCGGAACCAAGTAGGGAGCATTATATGGTTGTGCGGCAGCAGCAAGCAGTTATGTGCACATTGACACCAAACTCCAGAGGCACAACTTGTGCGTGGTGACTGAAGTCAGAATGCTTGCTGAGGTTGACTTTTTCAGCTGGCAGGGATGGGACAGTGCTCGACCGTGCAAGTGAGGTCCTCACAGCACTTCGCGCAGAACGGCGCTCCGTCACTCAGCAGGTTGAAAGTCGGCTGCATTGATAGAGCGGGTGCAGTTGCAACTTGTATACTTATGGTTGCCTTGTGTTGCGTCCAGCTGGAAGAGTTGGTACAGCGTGAGGCTGACCGCCTTGAGAGGGAGGGCGCCGCAGAGCGCTCAGTTGTAACAAGGAGACGAGGCCGGCTGTGCACTTGCCTGCGTGCCAATCGCAAAGCATCCCTTTTGGGTGAGCTCTGCTTGCTGCAATCTACAGCGCTGTATTGCTGTTGTTGGCACACATGTCAGTGTGTCATGACAGTGTGGTGTATGCAGGAGGTGTTGTGCTGGATGAGAGTAATAGTGGTGCCACTCTTTACATGGAGCCTGCTGGTGCAGTGGACTTAAACAACCGTGAGCTTGAACTGTCGTCATCCGTGCATGAGGAAGAGACGGCAGTCCTGGCGGGCCTCACACAGATGGTTAATCGTTGCTCTGTATCATCTGTTGCTGCAATCGTGCTGTTGTTTATGCATGTTCACGCACTCCAAGCTGTGTGCTTGCAGTTTACATGTGCACCGTTATGTCTTGTACAACAGGTGTCTGCTGTTAGGCAAGACGTGGTGGCTGCACTGGACGCCATCACAGCGCTAGATTTGGCCTGTGCAAGGGCCAAGCATGCCGCGTGGATGGGCGCTAAGCGGCCAATACTGCATGGCACGAACTCGGTGGCGACGGATGTCACCGGCACAGGCAAGGCCGAATGGCTTATGAAGGTTCAAAGCATGCGCCATCCGCTCTTGTGGGAGGTGGCTGTGCCGTTGCCCTTGCCTACACATGAAGCATCGAGCCAGCAAGCCAACAGCATGCCTGTGCCGGTTGATATCACCATCAGGGGCAGTGTCAGGGCTGTTTCGATCACTGGACCTAACACTGGCGGGAAAACGGCTACATTGAAGACGCTTGGACTTGCGGCAGTCATGTACGAGACCTGCAAGTGTTGTCGCTTGGCATGTGTGATCAATGGGTGGTCATTATCGTTGTGCCTGGTCATTATCGTGAGAGCAATCGGTTGCTATGTGGCTGCAGGGCCAAAGCTGGAATGTTTTTGCCCACAGACAGTCCGGCAAGGCTGCCATGGTTCGATGCGGTGCTCGCAGATATCGGTGATGAGCAGTCCCTTCAGCAGTCGCTTTCGACCTTCAGCGGGCATGTGCGCCGGCTGTGCCGCATCATGGAGCAAGTCTCATCACGAACACTGGTATGCGTGATCATGCATGCCAGCTGGCTGACGTACACCTCTTCAAGGGCTGGGCTCACTTCCAGCGGCCTGCTTGCTTATTGTTCTCTTCAGGTGCTGTTAGATGAGGTGGGCAGCGGCACAGACCCGCAAGAAGGCGCAGCGCTAGCATCCGCATTGGTCAAGCACCTGGCAGGGGTATCCGCCTTGATTGTGGCCACGACTCACTATGCGCAGCTGCGAGCTCTGCATGATGCAGAGCCCTTGCGATTTGAAAATGCCAGCGTTGAGTTTGATGTGGCCACTCTACGGCCAACGTACAAAGTCCTTTGGGGCATGGCAGGTGGGTTTGCTCACAAATTGTGTGTACTACTTGGATGTGCCATTGGAAGGTGTTCAAGGCATCAATTGGTGCACTTCTGCAGGCCGGTCCAACGCACTTGACATTGCCACGGGGCTTGGGTTTGACCCCCGCATCGTTGAAGAGGCAAGGCGGTCTGTGCAGCAGTTCTCCCCAGCCACTGTGGGGCAGCGGATGAATGATCTCCTGGCACCCCTCGAGTCCCAACGGGAAGCATTGAAGGTCTGAATTGGTATTATGCCTGGGTTGCACCAACTCTGGGTCCCTGTGTTGCCTCACAGCCAGTTGCGGATGCAGATGCGAGCTGCAGAGGCACGGCAACTCTTTGAGGAGGTTCATGCTTCACATGCTCAGGTGAGGACCATTATGGCCATGGCGTTATGGGCTGCGCAGTGTCACAGTAGTAATTGCCCCCTCCACGCTTGTTCTGTTGCAAACACGGCACCATCATTGTTTCTGCGCAAACCTCAGCATGCTGCATTGCTATTGACAACAGTGCTGTCTCTTTTTGTGGGGCAGTTGCAAAAGGAAGTGGCTGAGCTGCCACAATGCGAGCGAGAGGAAAAGAAGAGAATGTCACTGGAAGCCAAGGAGACTGTTGAAAAGGCCCGTGCTCAGATACACAGTGTTCTAGATGCGTTCAAGCGCCAGGAGAGAAGCATCGCAGCCAAGGATGCATCTGAAGACATCACGCGCATTGTGGAGCAATTTGCGGCTACCACTGCAAATGAAAGCCTGTGGAGAGGTAAGTTTGCGTCACAGACGGTGAAACGCAAGCATTAGAGGATTCGTCACGCTGTAGCATGCCAGTAGTTGTGATCCAACTTCATCGCAAGCGGTGTGTCCTGCTCTAACTCTATTGCTTTGCGAATCACTCGTGCAGGGCCAGATGATGATGATGATGAAGATGCGGATTGGGTACCCAGTGTCGGTGAACAAGTGGTAGTGGCGAGGTTTGGTCCTCAAACTGTTGAAGTACTTGAGGCTGTGGACGCATCCGGCGATGTGGTTGTCAAGTTTGGATCCATGCGGATGAAAGTTGACCTCAGTGAGGTGTTGAGACCGCAGTCTGGGGACCTGTCAGCCATGAAGGATTCATCGGGCGTCGCAAAAGGTTTTGCAATCACTTCAGAGCTGCGAAATAGTATCAAGGTATGGTGCGCTGTGCAGTTGTGGTCTAGCAACTCTTACAGATAACATTTCGGACATTGCTTCTAATATCGGTGCAGCGCCCAGTTGCTTATCCAAGCAGCATTTGTGCAGGCTAGAAGGAAAGCTAGACCGGTGATAGAGTCTTTCACTGGGAATGGTTTTCCAACAGCAGCGCCAGCATCCGACTCACACCTCCTGTTGCAAACAACCGCCAACACGGTTGACCTTCGAGGGAAGCGGGTAGGCGGGAAGTTTTACAATATTGTCAGTTGATCCATGAGGCTTGCACCCCAACTAAACATGTCATGTGCATTTCGTAGGCTGAAGAGGCGCTGCCAATCTTGCAGGAAGCAATACTAAGAGGGTGAGTCGAGCTTTGCTACAAGCAGCAGCAGTGGCAGCACATGTCAAATGCACGCATTGATCTGTTTGAAACAAAGCGTTCTGCTGAGTCGTTATCTGATCACTGTGCTTCTGGTTGTTCAGGAATAGTACTGGTGTCTTATATGTCATTCACGGCTTTGGAACCGGTCGTTTGAAGGACGCGGTGTTGCAAGAGCTCAGCTCCAACAGAAACGTCAGCAGGCACGAGCCACATGCGGACTCGCAAGGTGGTTGTACTGTTGCATCCCTAAATTAGATAGCGAGCTACTAGGTATTGTCTGCTGGGCAACACGCTGCACTGCGCAAGGAACCTTGAGAGTAAACTGAACTGTCAGTTACAAGCACGACCTGAGTTGCATGCATCTGTATCGGTCACTCGCCACTTGTTTCACAAGTGCAAAAAGAGCAGTTAGGCATGGTGAAATCGCAACGTTGAGACTGATGATAGTCAGGAAGTGAACCGATTTGGGATGGGCTATGCACGCGAACAGTGTATTGGTGCTACAACGTGAGGTTTACTGCGTTACACAGTATTACAGCCGCATGCGCAATGTGCCTGCTGTTGTTGTCAACTTACGCCAGGTCGATCAACACAGTTACAGTAAAGGTGCTGCCAGTTTGCATCACGTCTCTCTCTCTCTCTCTCTCTCTCTCTCTCTCTCTCTCTCTCTCTCTCTCTCTCTCTCT
>RHPI01000260.1:79538-127063 GCA_009103225.1 Chlorokybus atmophyticus | reverse complement strand
ATCACCTCTCTCTCTCTCTCTCTCTCTCTCTCTCTCTCTCTCTCTCTCTCTCTCTCTCTCTCTCTTAGAATGGTGGTGAAGGCGAAACCAGCCATCTCGCCTTTCACTTGCATTGGCAATTGCAAAGACCGATGTGACCCGCAAATTGACCTGCAAAATAGAACTGAGGCCGAACGTAGGTTTGGGCATGATCGAACAAAAATAAAGAACTTGAATAGTACTGTCATTCTAAGGTTCATATAACCCTTATTTTGTTCTTGGAGTACGGAACAAACAATATTCACAAGTGACACTGAACGAACCATTGATGACGAACAAAGATATCAATTAGATTCTCAACGAGAATGTACATAAAATACATAAAGTATACATTTATCGTCATGATCACATGCATGAACCAACCGCGAAGCATTGTATCATTAATGGCATACAATTTGTTCACCATCATGTATATGAAAGCATGTATTTACCATTAATGTGCTGTTGAGTCACGTTGCGTGAAGTGTCACGTAAAATCACACTGCAAACCAATTATGCGATTATGCGTGATATTCCGTGACTGCGTAAGGTTCGTTCCCTACATACGCCATGCATGCAAAACAAAGAACATTCTTTTCGAACCTTATGTTCTTCAAATATTAAACCACCAACGTGGGTACGAACAAAGAACGTTTTTTGTTCTAGAATAATTATACTGTCCCAGCGCATTCTGCAATCCATTTGGCTTGGGCATGGTATGTGCACAAACAAACGATTGCATTGTCCGAGACGAACAACGGTACGCGACATGGTGACTTCATTGCTGTTCGAGTATGGTTTTGTTGTTGCCGCAAGCGGCTGAAGTAAGGCGGTTGTTGCCGAGAGAGACAGCGAACAGACAGATAGACATGTGCCATCCAATTCGAGCTAGGAATTGCGAATGTAATATGATTGTTGTCATCATTTAGCACCTCACGCAAAGTTGAGAGCAACATCATGTGCAAGCGAAGAGGTGCACGTATGTTGATCACTATACAGATGACGCCTTTGTGCCTCTTGCACTGGATAGGTACGGTTGGTTGGGAAAGCATTTTGCAGCGCTGGTTTCAGAGTGCGCGCAGCAACTTAATCTAGCGACGTGGGTTGGGAGCTAGCAATTTAAGCAAGCTTTATCGCTTTAATTGTTGTTCAATCCTTGCCAAGCAGCCGACCACAACACTTGTACGGGTATTGGGCTGCATGCGCTATCTTGGTCCAACCAGCGGGGCTGCACCAACCTGCAAAGGACGTGGCCTCACTTACCAGCTCTCTCGCGTCGTAGTCAACCTTTATGTGCTGTGGGTCAAAAATGTGTGTGCATGAACTTTTACCACATTTGCATGCACGTAGATGCTTTGCATGCGTTCAACAAGTAGTGCATGTAGCGCAACATAATTGTGCAAGCCCGTGTGTGTGTGTGTGTGTGTGTGTGAGATAACTGAAGTGTTGCTCTTGCCTGTCTTGGTGTCTAGTATATAGGGTATGTGAAGTGATGTGTGAGACACACGCATACATATGCCACATGCACACCAACACTCACATGCACACTACCAATTCAGTTAATCAAGTTGTACACCATCACTACCGGGCTAACCACTATTACTATGACACTACCGCCCGTCCCCGTTAGCCATGCATGCATGTTGACATGGTGTTACCTCTCTCATCTCCCAAATATGCTTGATGCTATTATGGTGCTGCTTGTTGTGCATTGGGATTGCCTCTTTGCCCTACAACTTATATCTCAAGCGGAGTGGCACACGCATCCACACCAACACTCACCCAACACGCATACTAGGTTTACCACCGGGCTGCAACGCCTGCACACTACCCATATCTACGTAGAGTGCTACTATGGTTGAAGTTCTGACCATCAACTCTTGCTTGCCTGTGATGCCACTCATGTCGCCTTTGATTTGTGTTGCTCATTGTGCGAGGATAATCCGCAAAAACCATACAAATTAATTGATTTAGTCTTAAACATGATCCTTTTCTCAAAAAGTGTGGCTTGATTGGTGTTCAACGATGATTGGCAGACTCTTTACTTGATGAATGAATTATGCTAAACTCATTGATAAAAAGAATGGTGACTGCTACAATGTGTATCCAGTCAGGTGGCGAGCAATGACAGCTGCTACGCTAAGTCAGGGGCGCTACCATAGGGACATCCTTGAAATCACCAATGTGCGTGCCTATCCGCTCCCCGCGCAGAGCACGTGTGATGTTTCCAGGCACTTGCAGATTGAACACAACCACTGCGCGCATGATGCCGAGAGCATGTCAGTACCAACTAGGCAATCAGCCACTAGTAAAGTGGGAACGCAAGCTGGATTCGGACTTATGCCACATACCTGGAATGTGATTTTCTTCGCATAAGGTAATGGCGGTAGTGTCCATCACGTTCAGTGCATCCAAAGCCACCCGGCGGTATGAGAGCTCTCTAAACATGATAGCGTCCTGGTTCTTGCGCGGATCAGCTGTATAAACACCATCCACTTGCGTTGCTTTGAAGAACACTTCGGCATCAACTGCGTATCAAACAAGCTCAGCGGCGCACTGTGCAATGACACATCGGCATCGACACACCAACACTATCAACTGCAACCACCTCAGTTGATATGCAAAAGTTGCAAAGTACGTAAAGAGTGAAAGCATGCCACTAAATATGCCTCACTTACTTTCTGCTGCTCGAAGTGCTGCCGCGGTGTCTGTGGTAAAGAATGGCTGTGCAACAACCACAGACACACACGTGTCAATGCTAAGTGGACACAACCAACAACAGCAGGCCTTACAGAGCACACACTTACATTGCCAGTGCCTGCGCCAAAAATGACAACTCGCCCTTTCTCGAGGTGCCTGATGGCCCTTCGGCGGATATACGGCTCCGCTATCTCCTGCATGGTGATGGCCGTCTGCACGCGCGTGACAACCCCGCAGCTCTCCAGCGCAGCTTGCAAGCCAATGGCGTTCATCACAGTTGCGAGCATTCTACGTGCAAACAATGTGTCAGCAGGCGGGTTTGCTGCGCACGCGTGCAAGTGTTTCAACTACGCACCCAATGTAATCAGCGCTTGACCGGTCGAGCCCATACTCCCCGCTAAAGCTAGCCCCCCTGAAGAAGTTCCCGCCCCCTACAACAATGGCCACCTGCGGAAGCGCAGTGCTAGAACGCACACGTATGTGCAGTTGTGTTGTAATAGCTCGATCGGTCAACATTAGTGCAGATGTCGGTGTGTAGGAAAACATCTTGATTGGGCACAACACGAGGGATTGGCAATGGTATATAGTGCGCTGTCTCACCCACCTGCACGCCTTCATCCACGGCTACAGCGACTTCCCTTGCAATAGACAATGCAACCTGTTGAGGGTGGCAGATACACATGATGCGACAACAACTTGATTGTGGAGGTGAAGAGCCAACAACATTTTAGAAACAAGCTCGCAATATGTACGATGCACAGGTACCTCGGGCCCACCTGTTCATCAATCCCGCTTGGTTTGTCACCCTTCAACGCCTCGCCACTGATTTTCAGCATCACGCGGCCCCACCGCGGCCGGTGATTAACAGGTGACGGCGACGGCGACGGCGAGGAGCTTCTGAATCGGGAGCTGCGCACTTTTCCTTCATCATTGGAGCTTTCATCACGCTCGGGCCTTGGCCTGATTAGACAGAACCATGTTTGCTTGGTGACAATGAATGCACCGTCACGCTATTGTGCTTAGATGCAAAGCTCCGCTGCCAACACTTGCTTGGAGTGCTGAGAAGCAACACCAATCAAGACGGAGAATAAAACACTTGCAAGTTTCATGTAGCAAAGATATGTACATAGCAGCTGCCATAAGCGTGCATAAGGGTGATGCCACAATACAGCTGTGCGCACGGTAACGCCCGCACATGACAATGCAAAACATACTGCTCATCATAATACCCAAGTTGTCACTTGTGCTAGGCTTTCAACAAGCATGCTGTCATGTGAGTGCAGAGTATGGCGGGGGGGGGNGGGGGGGGGGGGGGGGGGGGGGGGGGGGGGGGGGGGGGGGGGGGGGGGGGGGGGGGGGGGGGGGGGGGGGGGGGGGGGGGGGGGGGGGGGGGGGGGGGGGGGGGGGGGGGGGGGGGGGGGGGGGGGGGGGGGGGGGGGGGGGGGGGGGGGGGGGGGGGGGGGGGGGGGGGGGGGGGGGGGGGGGGGGGGGGGGGGGGGGGGGGGGGGGGGGGGGGGATTATGTTGGTATGTGAGTAGTGTCTAGGCAGACTGTCCATGTCCGCAAGTATACGGACCAACAAGCTCGCTCAGTGCGACAGATTGCTTGGAGTGTGATGATACCCGCGTTGCCGACATGCATTGTTGTATGCACTGTGCATGATGTCATTGTGCAGCGAAGCTTAGCATGCCCTATAAAATCCAGAAAGGTCTTGGACCGGAATTGCAAAGACCAATTGGGTTGCAAGCCAAGTGTTTCGTGTTTGAATTCAGCTCTGCAACACTCAAGCACTGTATTTTACTGTAAGCACAACTTCTGGCAAGCGACATACGAACAGACCACTGTCACGACGATCAATTGCTTGAGAAACTCCGTTCTTAATACACAACACATTGTAAGAAGCACGTAGTGCATACAGTAAGCAAGCGCAGGCAAGTGTACCACTCCTTGCAGTCGCGGTCATCGCGCTGTGCGCCCTCAGATCGGCTTTGCGCCGGCGAAGCTGCTGCTCTGAGTTGACCCTCCAAGCCATCCAGCTGGCAAGAGAATTGCTGTCGGAGGCGGTGCTGACGCCTCCGCCTCCGCCGCCCACTAGGAGTAAAAGGTTCAACAGCAGCAGCAGAAGCAGGAGACAAGCTGAGCCCTGCGCCCACCTGGCCTTGCTTCTGCTCCCGTCTGCACGCAGCAGCCCTGTGCGTGCACCTCCTCGACAACCAGCCCGACACGCTCCCCGCCGCCCCCACCACCGCCGCCAAAGTCGCCGCCATCAAGGGCACTTCTTCTGAGGCAAGGAAAGCAAACATAGGCAAGGATTGCAGTGGCTGTAAGACAGGTAGCTGCAGGAGCGGCGGTGGCGATGGCGGTGTAGGTGTGCTTTTAGCTCTTAGCGTCGAGGCTTCTGGAGACCATGGCGACGGCGCTGGTGCAGCAGGAGCTTACGGACAAGGCGGCTCAAGAGGTATGCAATGCTACTGCATTGCCATGGCATTGCAACCATTGCATGGCTTGCCTTGGCTTGGCTTGACTTGGCGTTTTGTATTTGCTAAGCAATACTACTAGAAGTGCATGCTCGGTCAAGCTGTTAAACTGGAGCTGTAAGTTGGCGTGCGTGTGAAGCAGCAGCTTGTTTTCGTTGCTTCGTGACTTCAAGCTGAAGTCAGCTGACTCCTAGTGCAAGCTCACCGAGTTGTCGCTTTGCAACAGTCGCTTGCACAACAGAATGACCAGCGGAATTTAATCCGCACATACTGCCCACTCAAGTCGCCTTGCGTCCAAGCGCGGCAGCATTCAAACAGCATTAGTGGAATGCACAGCATTCACACACAAGTGCATGCACACTGCTTGTGAATGCACTACACGTATGACGACGATCTGCAGCCCACAATGCATAGCAACCGATGTGCGCAGTGTTGGCGCACAAGTCTGTTAAAACCAAACCACCAAATGCGACACCTGTATGTAGCAAATGCTGTTTCCGTTCTACAATAGTTTAATGAAAGCATGGCAGGTCGTTTCATGTGGATCGAATCTGCTCTTGACCGACTGACATGCGGACACACCTTATGTGATGTGCAGATTGCGCGCCTGTTTGAGGCTTACCTCAGGCACAGCACCCAGGGTCAGTCAACCTTGCAACGCCTGGTCAAGGAGTCTTCAAACACAGGAGAAGGCAACCCTTTTGCCATCGCTAGCAGGTGAGGGATGCATGCAGTGCACGTCTTTGCTGGGAGTACACATTGCTGCAGGTGCATTGCTACTGCTGCGAGCAAAACGGCTTGGGGATATGAAAGTTGTACCAAAGGGAGTGTGTGGCGTATTGCGCATGCATCTGGTTACATGCACACAAGCATTGCCTGCACACATATGCTAGTTGAATGTGTGCATGTCTCATGCGCATAGTGTACGGCGTGCAGAGAGATTGTGGATACTTTAACCAAGCAATGGGCGGGCGGAGGGGCGGCGGCTGCAAGCTCGCAGCTAGAGCAAAAGCAGCGAAGGCATGCGGCTTACTTGCAGTTTCTTCAAGTCTCCGGGACCTGGGAGCTTCTGCACGGTACAGCCCTGATGAATATGTTCATGCATGTCTTCCTACCCATGTTATGTCTCTTACAACAGCCGCTGCAGAAAGCACTCAACTGGCAATACTTGAGCACGGGGAGAAGACTGCGGCAATGGTGGCGTTGAGAGAGGCGCACAACTTCTTCGTTGAGCAAAGGTGGGCACAGGGTGATGAAGCAAACAGTCCAGCACTCGCGCAAGAAGACAACCAAGTGGGAGCTCCTTCGGCCAACATGCATGCGGGCCGCGCTTTGCAAAACATCATTCAAGCCGTGTGGGAGAGCGAACAGCAGCTCAGCAGCCTGCTTGCCGGGCGCGACCCGGCAGAAGTGTTCTACGCGCGTGTTTCCCACATTGCCAGGTAGGATGTTTGTGTTGTTGTGTCGTGACCATTGCTGTTGGTTGAAATCAGCTATGTTTGTTCCGCAGTTTTTATGTGGCTTTGCAGTTGCACGCAAAGCGACTGGTTGGCGGCGTCGCGGATGCTGCCGTTGCCTTTGAGTATCTCACGGAGCTGTCCGAAGCTGCCGCTGCGGCCGTCAATGCCGCTTTCCGGTACAAAAGCGACGTCACAGAAAGGTGGGTGGGTTCCTGCAGTAAAGCACATGACGCTGCGCAGAACATTTGAGTCAGCAGCTGTGTGAGCTGCGGCCTGGCCAACAAAACGGTCCAGAAAGGTCACCACACTTGTGTACGCGCGCGCACAACGACACATGCAGTATGCAGGCACGCACGTACATGCATGCAGACAAACAGGCTCAGATGACAGCTTGAACAAGCAATGTCTGCCACTAGTACAGCCGATCAGCACAACCCAAGTATAACTGACCATGTGCGCTGCGATTGCACTGCAGGTTGCTGCCGGAGAGAACAGATTCGCGTCCAACATGGCTGGCATCTTTAGAGGTGCGCGGCGGGCTGCAAGCGCTGGTGGAGGCTACCATCGCAATGCGTCCACGTCTGCGTGCCGCTGCGCCCACCGCCCTGCCAGCCCTCGCCGAGCAGCTGCTTGGACTCGCAGAACTTACACTTGACAACTACCGCCGCGCTGTGGCTGTCGGTGCGTGCCCCATCAGCCGTTGTGCTACTCGCACATGTGCACGTTTACACCACCAGTAGTACATGGCATGTTCAACTGCGCACACAATTTGGGTAGGTAGTCTTTGAAACAACTGTACGTATACATGTTTCAGTCATCATGTGTACGAACTCTTGTTTCATTGTGATGTACCTCTTTCACAGCATCATGATGGTCTAGAGCATTGTCAATGATGGAGTTGTTTGGTGGCATTCTCATCTTGCTTGCAATCTGATTATTGTGAACTAGAGGGAATATCAGTGAGCGTGCATCATGTCCACGTCACGGTACTCACAACCTGCTGGGCTGCAGATTTGAACAATAATCAAGACGCGTCATCGCTGCGAAACGCATATGTTGAGCTGCGAGACGGCGAGGAAGGCATAATGCCCAACCTCCTTGCTGACGCCTTTGAAGCCGCCGAGGAAGCTGGCCAGGTGAGCACGTATGTGTGGGTTCATGTGTCCTGCATTTTGTCCCTACAATGTGAGTAATTTACGTGACACTCTTATTGCAACGCTTGTTTGTTGTGAGCAGACGGCTGGTCCAGCCGCTGCGGAAGCCGCGTTGAAGGACAAGTTGGCTGCAATGCAGCCGCTGGCAGAGCAGCACTATGCGTATCAGGCCTTGGCTGAGATCTGCGAGAGGACTGGTGATGTGGATGGATTGCATCACGTCATGGTAGGTGACAGACTGCTAGTACTGCATTGATATCTTTGCTGATGTAAATCAACTGAGTGCAGGAGGATATGAGAGATGCGCAAGAGCACAGAGGGGATGGCCGTTTCTCAACGTACATGTTTGAGCGGTTCGTGGACAACAAACAGTATGCGCAGCTGTTGATACTGAAACCGAATTTTGACGCCGAGCTGGACGCCTTTCTACGAGATCGATGGGACCTGTCATGGTTGCATCAGGTGAGAAGCACCCTCTCACACGCATGTGTATGCGTGCGCGTATGTGTTACTTGGATGTATGCACGTGTCGTTTGTGTTTGCGCCTTCTCGTGCAAATAGGCTTGCTTGTTGGTTGAAAACTGTCATGCAGCAGCTCTGTGCAACATGGCTTGCAGCTACAACACGGTCTGTTGGTCTTCCCATCGTGCAAACATTGTGCCTGCCCTGCAGGTCCGCACGCACAAATACAAAGACGCAGCTCAGACGCTCTCCAAGCTGGCGTCGCAGAGCGGACGCACGCTGGCCAACAGGAAGCGAGCGCTTTGCATTGGGAAGATTGCCCGGCTTGCAGAGAATGATTGTGATGAAGCGGCAAGCATTGACGCCGCGCTGGAGTTGGTCGCTGTGCAGGTGGGTTCATGTGTAAAAAAGCGCAACAATGTACGACTAGCACTTGAAGTTGTGTTTCACATGCAGCACTACAGAACTAGACTTGTGCGATGCACCGTTGAGTGCGATGCAGTAGTCCTTTACCATCTCTTGTAAACACCAGTTTGCAGCAAGTACGTATTTGTCTTGCTTGTGCATTGTCAGAGTGAACTGCAAGGCCGCGATGCGCCCGGCAACGTGGCGTTGGAGCCGCACGAGTTGGTTGAGGAGTGCTTGGCAGTGAAAGACACGCCGTCGCGGCGTCGCACAGCTGTCCTCGGAGCATTCCATGCATTTGCAGTGGCCGGTGGGGAGTTTCACAAATGCAACCGGTCGCTACTGGAAAGAGCCTGGCTCGCGGCTGCTGGGTTGGACGACTGGCACAGCATCCAGCAGCATAGAGCGGTGAGAAAATGCAATGCTGTTGACCGCATGTTGATTTGCGCCAACTGAGTGTGGCGTTTCGCGTTTATGCGTGTCGCATGCAATAAAGCGGATTTGCCGGTTTTCAGTGCTGGGCATACTGGCGTTGTGCTTGATGACCGTAATTAGACGCTGGCATTGTGTTGCAAGTAACCTGTTAGAAGATGCTAATGCGTTGCACCAATGCACCAACTTGAACGTGTCGCAGGAGATGAGCGACTCGCGGTACGTGGTTTGTTTGCGAGCAACAGCCGTCTACGCTGCAGCGGTGCGGTGCTATGGCCAGCTGGGAGTGGTTGGGGAGCCTGTAGATCAGGTCATGCCGATTGAGCGTGTTGAAGAGTTGCTCATGGCGAACATGCGTGCGGACCAAGGTGCCGGTATGTGTCCAACCATGGGTGATGTCTGTCCAGTTGTTCCATTTCTAATTCAACAATGTCTGACTGAGTCTCACAGTTGTTATTATCGTGCGTTCGCATGGTACAAGAGAGCACTTGACATGCCTTAACCAATGATTGCCTGACAGATGCGTTGCTGGAAGCGGTGAAACAGGCAGCTGTGGATGTTGGTGTGATGCAGTGACACACTGAAGTGTGCCTTGCAACCAAGAGTCCTGGAAAACTGTGCTTTTGTTGCAGCAGCAGGCAGCAAGCTCTGTAAACTAATATGCACAACTGTTAAGCAGCCGGTTGCATTGTACAGAACATGCAAGTGAGTTATGCAGTGTCACGCTCACCAACATGCAAATGCGTTAACCACCATTCTGAAACATGACGAGTCTGCATGTTCACCACGAGCATATGCTACTAATCCAGCATACTATCTCTTACACACCCGTATATGCCCGCGTCTGCCAATCCCAGTAGCACTACACTACAGCCACTGCACGGGGAGAACGCTTGATGGTAAACATGCTTGCCCGTGCGCAAGACAGCGACGTCCGACCCCACCACCCAACCCCACCAGCAGCACCTAACCGCCAACAACCGCACAGCTGCTGCACCATGCAGTACGCATGAGGGCACTGCGCACTGACAGTGCAAGGAGAGAGACAGACACAGCAGAGGGGCGGGGCAGAGGGGCCCTGCCTGACGAAGCAACAAGGGTTACAGCGTCTGCCTGCGGCGGCAGGCGTGGGATGAGAGAAGCGAAGTGAGGAGAGAGAGAGGGAGAGGGAGAAAGAGAGAGAGAGGGTGAAGGAGGGAGGGAGGAGGGAGGGGAGAGAGTGAGAGAGGGCCTGACTGCGGCTATACTGCTGGCTTGCATGCCGAAGCTATCTTGAAGAACAACCAGGGCTGACGCTGCTGCTGCGTGCTGTACAGGTGATTGGCACTTGCATGCTTGTGTGAGACCAACGGGGAAGGCGAGTAGAGTAGCTGTAGTGTAGGTAGTTTAGCCCGGTGGTGGATTATAAGGCAGCTCGTGTTATATGTGTGAATTGCGAATGCCACCATGTGCATGGTTGTCGATAACACTCCTTGCATGCAGCACATGAGGCTGGAAATCTTTCGTACTCACGCAATATCGGTGACTTGTGTGCACAACATACCCCTGGCAGGCGATGTCAGGTTCTGCCCACAGGTCACACGCACCTTACTTGCAATCCACTGATGTGCCAGCACTATCGACAGAGTGTTTGTGACCATGTAATCAGTGCTATACAATTAGCGGTTTACTGCTCTGCTCGACTATGCACATTGTAAGATCTAGATCAAGCAGTTCAGCGCAGGTGTCTTGGGACAGTGTGTGTCGGTGTGAGTCGTGCAGATATGATAGCGAGCATGACACTCTGCGCCAAACTTCTACCATTCTACTTGATGCAGAGTTATATTGTTTGGCGCAGGTAGGTGTCTTGCAGAACCAGCTTACAACTCAGGCTCGAGCAATTGTGCGCCCTTCTCTGCATGCGCTTGAGTATCCTTATAGTAGGTTGTACCTATCAACACAGCAAATGGCGTTGAACATGTGGCACTGAGACATAACAGCATAAGGGTTGCTACACAGCACGCTCTTGTCGGAAAGGGGCCAGATGCAATCAACACAACATGTGTATGGTGCAATGATGCCTACACATGCTGCCAGCGCTGGTAGACCACAGTGCTATGATGCCTAGAGAGTGCATAGGAGCGGAGTAAGGTAGCAACTCACCCAAATATAGTACGTAGATAGCTGTCAATGGCAGAAACACCGCCCCGCTTATGTAACCATAGCTGCAGGCACAACGAAACAGTGTGTCAACATGCAGAAAACCAGGTAACAGTAGTCACTGTCTATGTGCGCAGCGGTACGCATGACCGCATCAAAGTTGGGCATAATTGCAGTTTGCAAAACCAGTGGCTGTATTCTGTAAGAGAGACGCGCACCTGAATAGTGTGAAAAGCACACCCCAGCCTCCAACGCAGGCACCCCAGAAGCTACCAGCAAACCTACAAGCAGCAGCAGTTAGTAATTAGTCACAGCGGAGCATGCCCCCTCCCCCCCTTCAAGGGACAACAAGGTGAGAGACATAAAAGTGTGAGGAGAACAAAGGAATACCATGCACCACGTACCATACTAAGTCTCGCGTGAACAGAGCTCGTGGGACCATCAGACCGTTGCCAGTCAAGACCAAGAGTGTTGTGGTGACAGAAACTCCGGCCAGGCTTGCAGGGTTCTCCAAGTTGCTCACCTACCAACAAGCACAGTTCCTAAGTGCACAAACTAGACAATGTCTTTACAAGCAAGCTGTCACTAGCAGAAGCGCAAAGCTATAACATACCAGCTGTGCTACTGGCATGAACATGAACAGGAAGTTTGCAGTCCATGCAGTGATTGACGACCACTTGCCACGCAAGCTGTTAGGCAACCCACCCGTCCTCTCCTGCGGCAGCCACAACAAGTAAGCATGAGACAATGACTTGACACATCACTTGCCAGACACGACAAGCACTCACCAGAACTTGCCACAACACACCCAAACCCGCGGCTACCATACCGGGAACATAAGATTCACTCTTGAAGAATGTAGCCCATATGGACTGTTTCACACTGGCGTTAGTTCAATGTATCACTTGCATTCATAACGTCTCATATAGTCAAGGGCGATTCGCACCTGAGGAAGGAGTCCGAGACCGATGACACCGACCAAGCCAAGGTACAAGTCCCAAACAGTCTTGTTAAGCTTGCCATTGTATTCCAGGAGGTTGAACAGGAAGGAAGCTGCTGTTAGGCTGCTGAGGAATGCAAAGGCGGGCACGGGCATGTAGCCAGCCATGCATATCTGGCTGAGCAGCACAATCGTGCTGAACATGCCCAGCCCCTGCACAATCGCAGGGGTACGCTCGCGCTTGCCGGCGAAATAGCAGAGGAGAAGGGTGTTGCCCATGAGTCCAGTGGTATACCCCTGCGTTGCAATTCAACCAAATAAACTACAATCGCATTACTTGCCTCATTCCATCACGACATGCTGACAAGCCAAGGCGCTTACCACCCAAGGCAGCACGGACAAGGCAGAGGCGTTTCCTCCCATCAAAGCACTGGCATTTTTGACGATCTGTGGTACGAACAGGAGCAGGAAGACGCCCGTGGATAGGCCAGCGAGCTGGTCGGTGAGCGCATTGTATGAACTGAATACCAGCGAGGACACAGTCAATTGAATTGCTATGCAATCACCCAGTTGTACACACATGCACTTGCCGTTGCAAGTGCAAGTGACCACATGTGGTCCATGCTGTCAGAACTGGGTGCACATCAAGATGTTGGGAACAATTTGCCTTCTGCATGCATGTCAAACACCAGCCAGAGCTACATGAGTGACAGTTGCAGGCAAACAGAATGGCAATGCTGGAGCAGGCTTGTGCGTCAGCTGAAGCAATGCCTAATGCAGAATATTGAATACTGTGCCAAGTGCCTCCTCGAACGTCCAACTTGCATATTCTCTTACTCGTATTTCTCGGTGATGGTAGTGCTACTGATGCTGCTGCCGCCGTCACGACTGCTCGACTGCTCAAACCCTTGCAAGGCGCATTGCACGGGGGAGCGTGTGGTCGTTGTGACAGCCTGTCCGCCTCTCCTCTCAGAGGCAAGCAGCGACAGCCTCTCTTGTCGGCTACCAAACGCTCCCTTCATCATCCTGCTGCAACTGCAATGCGGCAAGCTACGCTCTGAAGCACCAGCTGCAAACGCCCGTCTCCTGCTTGAGCAATGCTGCGTCTGCAAGCTAAAACTGCTGCTGCTGCTGCTGCTGCTTGCATGCGGCAAAGCAGCCGCTTGGACGAGCCCAATCGCAGCCATCAGGTACAGAACAAAGCGGAGAGCTGCAATGCGGTATGAAAAGCCACGCGAGCAGGAGCCAGACGCTCGCAGCCCGCCGTACAGCCGCCGCCGTCGCCGCCCTCAATTACCACAACGCTTCGCTTGCATGCCACGCATTGAGCTGCTTTGATCAGCTCCAATCTCAGCTGGCAATGCAAATTGAAGCCCTGAAATGACAGAGCTCCGACAAGTGGGGATATCTGCAGCACACTGCGAGGATATCAGAAATGGATGGATCTCAATGGATCGCCGGATCCGAGACAGAGCCTGTAGGTTGTGTTACTCTAAACCTAATCGCTCTGAGGACTCCTCTGCAGTGGTCAATTGCCTGGTGACCTTATGCATCATCAGGAGCCTCCAGCACCTTGTGTGCTCTAATACGGTGTGTGACAGGGCAAATGTAGTCTGGGTGGGTTTGGGACATTAAGCTTGGACCGTTGGCTGAACGTCGCGACCCCCCGTGAGTCACGGGCCGTGACGATGCGTTACTGCCGCAGCTTTTGGCTGTTGAAAGATAGCCAGCCGTCCGATATGCCAGGCCTTGGCGAGGTACAGTGTAGCTCTATGTCTCACTGGCTACGAGACTGGTAGGCCGTCGGATGTGCCAGGCCACCAACTTGATTCACCGCAGAGCAGTCCGGCCGCCATTGATTCCCCCGTGCCGCGGAGCTTGACGGACGGAAGTATTGGCAATGCCACTCCCCAAGTCACCTCGAGGATTCATAATTTGTGCCTGGCGCAGCTTGAATTAGCGGTGATGTGGGGAGTTTGGATCAATCTGGTTCAAGCAGCGGGGAGCCGTGTGATTCCTTCCGTCCTGCTGTATTGATGGAAGTGAGGAAAATACAGGCGAGCATGCCAGCTGGACACCCCTCGCAACAAACTGAGGCGTGGTACGTCGTGCAGCTGGTGGTAGGGTTTTGCGGCGGCGGCGTTGAGGGTGTAGTCGTTGGCGGTGTACTTCGGGGCTGAGATTGTGCGTCTTCACTGGTCGTCATGGAGGGCGAGCGGGCGTCTGGGTTGCGGTCGGTGCTGCCGAGCAGCCTGTACTCGTCCCGGCTGCTGTCGGCGGCGATTGCGGGGCCTGTTGCCGCAGCTGCGGCGGTGACGGCGCCCGCTGCGTCCGCTTCGACGCCGTTCATGGCGCCTTCCGTCAAGGAGGGCACCCTGCGGCACAAGTTTCTGCAGGGGCTCATGCTGCCTGCTGCCGCAGAGAAGTCCGGAAAGATCCAGATGTACTCCCCAGCATACTACGCCGCTTGTACAGCCGGTGGCATTCTCAGTTGCGGCCTCACACATACTGCCGTGACGCCGCTTGACGTCGTCAAGTGCAACATGCAGGTCGGCTACTTCTGCAGCTGTCAAGCATGCTTGTTGTTTGTGAGCACGGCATTGCAATGGCACCTCTAGGCTATCATGTTATTCTGACAGCAGTTGGTGTCCTGGTGTCCTGGTCACCGCATTACGTTTGCTTCAACGTAGCATGGTTATTTGCCATGAAGCCAGGCTCTGTGGTGGCTAACGCCAATCGGTTTCATGCTGCTGCAGACTGACCCACAGAAGTACAAATCGATTGCAAGCGGTTTCTCGCTGGTCATGAAGGAGGGCGGTGCTGGTGGTCTGTTCAAGGGTTGGGTGCCCACCTTGATAGGCTACAGCATGCAAGGCGCTTTCAAGTTTGGCTTGTATGAGTATTTCAAGAAGTATTACTCAGACCTTGCTGGCCCCGAGGCAGCAGCTAAGTACAAGACGATCATTTTCCTCGCTGGCTCTGCGTCAGCTGAGTTTTTCGCTGACATGGCCCTGTGCCCCATGGAGGCTGTTAAGGTCCGTGTCCAGACACAGCCCGGATTTGCCAATGGCCTGTCAGATGGTTTCCCCAAGTTTATTGCAGCAGAGGGTTTTACTGGGTGAGTTGAAGCTTGGCTTGTTTACCTGGCATATCAATCCAAGACTCCGCCACATAAAAGGCGGTTTCATGTCTGCCAAGTGGCAAGCTTGGTGCATTCTGACATGTGTGTGTGGTTGCAGTCTCTGGAAAGGCATTGGTCCTCTTTGGGCCCGGCAGATTCCTTACACTATGATGAAGTTTGCTTGCTTTGAGAAGACTGTGGAGGCGCTGTATCAGTATGTCGTCCCCATTCCCAAGGCGGAGTGCAGCAAGCCTACACAGCTCGGTGTCAGCTTCGCTGCTGGTTACATTGCCGGTGTTTTCTGCGCTGTGGTGTCACACCCAGCAGACAACATGGTGTCCAAGCTCAACCAGAAGAAGGGCGCTTCTGTCGGGGATGTAAGCCATGATAATCACAGTGAACTGTCACATGCCTGTGTTGTGCCATTTCCTAATCTAAAAGTGCACTCCCTCCCGTAGAGGGAACATGTGCACCATTTTACTCATGTCTCAGCCACATTGCGGGCTGAGCAATTCATGCACAATGTGGCTAATGAATTGTGGACATTTGCTGTCGCAGATTGTCAAGGAGATGGGCGTAGTTGGTCTCTTCACCCGTGGGCTGCCATTGCGTATTGTCATGATCGGTACCTTGACTGGTCTGCAGTGGGGCATCTACGATGCTTTCAAGGTCTTCGTTGGCCTGTAAGTGAACATACTGCACCTTTTTGTCATTTAGCAACAGTGTGTGTGCAACATGGCCTTTGGTTTATTTTGATGGTTTGATTCATGGTTCTGAACGCTCCTCAGGCCCACAACTGGAGCTTCTCCTCCCGCACCGAAGCCAATTGACCAAGCTCTCGATTAAAGAGTGACAGCTTGACACCATTTTTGACCAGCGTCCTGGCTGCTTTATGGCTGGGTGCTGCATTTGTATTTCAATTGTTGGCAGTTGGCTCAGACTTCTGCCGCGAGCTTGGCGGCATCATGCCAACAAGCATGCTTGGAAAGCTTGGCAATTACTGCTTATTAAGTCAGGTGCCAAGCAACAGTGTGCCGTTTGCCTGCACATAGTCCGGTGTCCAGCTGCTGCTGGCGCATCATTAGTTCTGCAAGGCCTAGTGAGTGACTTTACCAGCACTGTGCGAACAGTTGCAGCTGCTGTAGTCAAGCAGTCTTTTGGAACATGGTGGTAAAGCCGTTACTTGTCAGAGCGCTGACTTACATGTTCACAATCGTCGCCTTGCGTGTGCACGTAAGAGACTTGTTGAGTGCATGAATGGACACGTGCGGATTGAGTTGACCCTTTCTGGAGCGCTGGAGTTTGCTTAATCCGCTACTGTTGCACCACAATCAGTTGCTCAATAGCTTGCAGGCCATGTGCATGCTTGTCCTACACATTCTCATATATAGGAAGTATATATTCGGAGTCATAGCACATAAATCCGAAACAGCATCTCAGCATGCACTGCATGCGCCAAACTCCTTGTGACATTCTCAAACGTAATGTGGCAGCCTTTGGCAAGCACACAAATCCATGCAAGCTCAGCTCGTGCACATATTCGACCACCGGGTTTCACTGAGCACTTCCAGCAACTCAGTCAGGTTTTCTACATCTTTACTTATACCACACCACGTCAGCCATGCATGCTGGTGGCGTGGTAGACACAACGCCGTAGCGATGGCAGGGGCCCAGAGCACAGCACAACACAATGTTGTGTGCACACACCACCACTCCCATCTTGCTTGTCTTACCAACGCCCAATCCCAGGCCTAACTCCCTGCCTTGTATCTTCAGCTTGGTTGAGCAATTGCTACCTGCTGCCAATTGCCGGTCCCACTGCCATTGCATTGCACAGCACATAGCACCACTTACGGTAGCGAGTAGGTGGCCTCAAGTGTCATAGTAACTGTGTAACCCGAGGCTTAGCCGATTGGGCCATGGTAGGAAAAACGCTACCATGAAAGCTTGTGCAATGCTTATTGATGCTTGTAGGCCCTCAGCCCACTCAGCACTTTACCGACATAACGAATTGCCTCTGCTTGTTGTGTGCCTGCTCTGCTTACCCGCTATGCATATCTACATGTGCGCTGCCAGTCTGCCCCTGTCTTTGGTGTCTAGGGTGTACTTAGCGTGTATTGATCCAAGCACTGCACTGCTCCTCCGCCCCTCCCCCATCCTCAAATCTGTGTTCAAATCATACCGTTTGTTTGCTTGCCTTCGCTTGGCTTGGCACACACTCGACACCTTATACTTGATGTGCACGCATGTTTGTGCATGACATACCACGATCGACCCTATGCATGCATCATTAAAACTGGCCCGCGTGAGCCGTTGTTTCAATATGTGCAATACAGTTCGGCCACAGTTACAAGACGGGCGGAATGACACCCTCTCTCTCTCTCCGCTACTCCCCTCTCTCCTTGCCTCCTTCCCGCAGCTATGGCTGCTTCGTATGCGTGCCTGTGTAACACTGACCATTGGCGGGGGGGAAAGGGGGGCAGATTTAGCATTGAATCTGTTAGCCTGACCCTGTACACTTGTGCAAGTCACTCTAGCCAGCTTCTGCTCGTATTTGAAGTTTCATAGCAGACAGGTAACATGACGTTGCTTTGGTCTGCGTGGGGCCGTATACCAGATCTTGCGCTTCCCTTCCCAAGTCCACGTTACCGCATGTTACCGGCTGGGGCATGCGTAATTCCACGGCTCACGTATCCAAATTGACTTACAAACGTCTTTACATTAGAAGTCTCCCTACAGCAATGCCCAACCCAGTCCCGACGGTGTATCCCAAGGTACCTGTTAACAATGCCGGTTGTACCTGCCACATCGCAGCCAATCATGTGTGGCACAGCTTATTGGACAAAAGCAGATTGTACCCTTTGCTGCAAAGGCACATGCATGGCCATCACAGCGAGCACCTACACATGCTGCACGACACATGTGTTGCTCTTTTACCAGCATGGCACTGACAGATGTACCGCATACCAAATTGGGCCAACCGCGTGCTGTTGCCATTGCAGCAGCCGTTGCAGGACCTCCAACGTTAGCGTTTGAGGCAACTAGTACCTGCAGAATGCATCAGAAAGAAATGTTACAGGACTAACAGACCGACAACAAAGCCGCTAAACTGCCAGGACTTGGTTCGTCAGACTTACTGCAGGCATGGGCAGTTTGAAAACCTTGCTCACGCCAAGTGTCACTACAAGATGGACCTGTTGATGAGCCAGCAGACACAACATCGTCGTGATTGTGTCTCAAGTTGTGCAGTGTCGCGCATCAATGGTTAGGCTTATCAACCTTACTTACTGTCAGCTGTAGCGCAATGAAGAGCAGCATAGGCCATCCGCCCAGTATGGCCTCACCAACACTGGCGGTTGCACCCACCTTCACAGTGTTCCAAATTAGTAAGTGAGTGACAGATCAAGCCAGCACAGGCTGCTTGACAACAGCTTTGGTTCGTGAAGCGTACCACTGCAAAGAATATGCTCTGGCATGCAACACCCAGCAAACCAGCACCCCGAAAACTCTTCACCCTGAAAAATGGTGAGACAAGAAAAGCTCACGCGGGGCGCGCATATGCGCATTGCAGTCTTGCAACAAGAGTCACTACTTGCAGTGGCTGCTATGCAGCAAAGTGCAATACGCGTGTGTGCATTGCGAGGCCAGGAAACACACACATACCCAATCAGGCCAGCATTCTCCCCGCCGTTTCCTTTCTCAAAACTGGCAGTCAGCATTGAAGCAGCGGAGGCAAGAACAGCTGTCACTGCCAGCTCGGCACCTGTGTAGACACCGATCACAGTGATTTCTCTTCTAGTCACACATGTCGTGAACGCACAGAGGGCTTGAAGTAAGTGAATGCCAGCAGCAAAGGGCACATTGCTATGTTAGACTGTACTGCCTGCAAGACGCGTGCGGCCACTGCACGCATGCGTACCTTGCACAACTGGTCGCAGCAACACGCATGTCCCTTGCGCCAGTGCACACACCATCTGCGTGCACTCGCCTGTCAACACTTTCATCATGGTCATAAGACTCCTTGTAATGCACCTCACGAATGTCCTGTTTTCCATACATTACGGCAGATGCGCCGCAGGCAAGTTCACTCACCGCAGCAGTTGCCAGTGCCACTGTCAAGCTTTCTCCTGTAAGCCTTTCTTCTGGGGCAGCAGGCTGCTTCTCAGTGGCAGAAGCCGCAACAGTTTGCATGTGTGCTTCCTTGCTGGGAGCGCCCATTGCCATTGCTGGTGATGATGATGACGGGAATGTTGGTTGCTGACGCGTCTTTCTCACCGTATTTGTGGCGGGTATCGCCATTATCACAGACAAATATACTGCCATAGCAACATTGTCTGCGGCCATCCCTGCTGCAAGCAGCGAGCCCGAAGACACGTCAAGCGCCTGGCATAGCGCTGTCAATGCACAACACACGCGCAACATTTAACACCTGTTGTTGGCGCTCATGCCAGCTTTGCAACAGCGCACTTGCCTCACCTGTGCTGTGGCTGCGTAGTTGATGCTGCCTCCAATGTAACTTGCGCACAAGCACGCAGCAACCTGCAAAAGGTTCACTTCAGTGTCATCCTGCAACAATGTGTCTAGTAGCAGATAGTGGAAATGTCAACAGAAACATTAGCAACGCACCTTCCAACCTTCCGCACCAAGGTGCGGGCCTATGATGGCGAAGGAGACAACCGTACCAAGAATCGTGCCAATCGCCCCGATGATGAATGCAAACAGCGTTGAGCCTGCATATGTGCACGAGTCTGCTATCGTCTTCACTCACATACGCCTGAGAGAAATAACTTACCATACTCATACCTGCTGCTGCGGCGTCGCGCAGGTCTGTCTCAAGCAGCGCGAGGGCGGTTGCAGCCGGGACTACCCATGCCCACACGAACGAATACACGGGGCTGGATGATGGCAGGATAGATGTCGAGGCCAGGAGCGAGGCGCAGCCCAATGTGGCCACTGTCGAAGAGACCTGCCCTTTGGTCCACCGCTCTGCAACCTGTGCATGCGACCATGAAGAGAGCTGCTCACAGACAATCGCTATGCTACCATGCAGTTGTCTCACAAGTTTGCGCGAGGGAGTGCACTGCAACATTCACAAGCAGCAAACGGAGAGCTGCTTACCAAACACACGAAAGACAAGTTAACGAGCTCTGTCCCCGCCGCTTACACAGCAAGTGTCACATACAGCAGTGAATGCTTACATGGCCAAGCGCTGCGCAGGCGGTGAGAGCGGCCCACACAGCTGCATTGGATTCAAGTGGAAGCGGAAGCGTTTCAGAGGCTGACAGCGCAGCAAAGCCGAGTGTAGCGTATGCTGGTGGTGGCACAGCTGACGATGCCCGCGGTTTGCAGAGGATGCTTATTGGTGAGCGTAAAGGCTTCTTATGCACCCTGCCATTCATGCCATCAGGCAGGCAGGCTAACTTGCAAGACCACATGCAAGCTGCATGTACGCCGTTTTATGAGGAAGCAGCATGACGTCAACTTTGCGTAGGCAATGCTGTGTAACCAATCCCTTGCTCCCACGCTTGCAACGAAGACCAGGTATTGACAGCGACTTGATGTTAGATATGTCTTGAGGTGTCAGCTGTGCACGGGCTTGACAGCAGACGCACACATGCTCGCAGGCAGTTGGTAGGCACCATCCGTGACACTGTGACAAGCATGCACATTGTGCAAAGCGCATGAGCGTCACAATGTGTCTGGAACATGCTTTCACCAGGTCGTTCTACCTGGCATAGTGCAGTCCACAAGTTCTGTCAAGGAGGAGTGGTGCTGACAGCTGTGGCAGCCGAGCGCTGCGGCAACAGCCCTGAAACACTCGCACCTGCGCATGCGGCTGACCTGTGGTGCAGGCGGCGGCTCCAACTAGCCACTGGCCGAACGCCTGCATCTGTCACAGGCGCCACCCGCCGCCGCCGCCGCCGCCGAGCATGTTCGTGCCAAGTGCAGGCGTTCTTTTGGGGATGAAAGCTGCCGTAGTAAGCGCACTGCGTTTCTGCTTGGTCAGAGACAGCTACAAAAAGGATAATGACGATGATGTTCATACTGCTTTGAAGCAAGCAGATTGTTCCAAGTAGTGTAGTCAAATCGCTTTCCAAGCACACGATCTGTGTCGAACATTGTGGTGCAGACACCGAGGTGTGTGCTTCAATCCTTCCATTTATGTGTGTACAACGCAATTACATCCCTCGTTGCATGCACATCATGCATACTTAAATGACCTTTTAATATGCTCATAGTGGTGCAAAGAGGGAAGTGATAGATTATAGACAGTTACCCTCGTGATATGCATGCACAAGATGTTGTATTTATGCTTACGCTAGAGTGTGCACTGCTTACATGAGCAAAAGTTATACTTTTATGCGTTTGTATTCCCATGTATAATAGAGCGTGGATACAGAGTGGTTGGACTGTAGTAGGTTGATAGCTGGTGCGCGGCATCATGCGTTGAGACGCACTGAATAAGTAATGACGTGCCCCTAAAACCCTCGCTTAATAGTTTGTATACGCAACTCCTGTAACATTTGCTGCATCACCCCTCAACATCACCACCTGCTGCGGGTCATTGTTACTCAACCACGTGCATTATGCTCTGTGTCAATTGTGTATGCAAGTCACTCTTGAGCCTATTCACAACAACATATGCAACAATTAACCACCTGCATAGCCATAGCCCGTTGCCGCTATGGGCGGCGGCAGGCCACCATACCTTGCACAACAATAGGCAGCAAAAATGATGTCTGTTATGGTCCTCACCATAACTTCTAGCTAGAAGTACAAGCCCCCCCTTTTTTATTAAAGCCCCTTCAGTAAAGACCCCCACCGCACCTGCCCCCCGCAAAAAGGGTTGGGGCTGTTATAATTGGGGGGCTCCATTAAAATATATGCATTAATAAGTGGCTTGAGGCATCATGCGCGTTCTGTGCAAGAGTGATAAAACTCAAAATCAATAAAATAATGCCCCATAAGTAAAGCAATTGTGAAGTATACAATGCATTATCAAAATCGCTAATATTTTATGTTTTTATCCATTAACACTCGTAATCACTATCGTAGCGATTACGAGTTGTAAACTACAACGCAATGGGCATGAGCATGCCGTCGCTTGCGATTAAGTGCAAAAATGGAAAGCACCAAGGCATGCACGTAATTTACAAGACTTGTGCTTACAATGCATTGAGGCCTGTTCATTATTTGTGTGCATGCCAACATGCCGTCATTATTAACATTGTTGCTTTCCAAATCGATTAGCAAAAAAGCATTGCAGTGGTCGCGAGGCCTCGCATTGTACTTTGCAATTGTAAATTACCACTTAATTGCCATGAGCATGCTGTTGCTTGCAATTAAGCGCCAAAGTGGAAAGCTAATGTATGCACGTGGTCTACAAGACTTATGCTTATGATTATAATGCAGTGAGGCCCCTTGACTGTTTGCATGCATGCCAACATGCTGTCCATATTGACATTAATGCTGCAAGGTTTATAGCAAGCGTGCTCTGTGATAAATGAAACCATGGCACCGTCATAGGCTAGCTTGGGTGTCGCACCAATATTTTAATGCCTTTAGCATCGCATTGCACACTATGCCAACAGCCGCACTCCAACAACCGTTAGGTTTATTTGCACACGGTAATGGCGGCCAACAGCAATATCTTACTTGCATACCAGTATTTAACTCTTCATGACTGACCGTATTTTAAGCTCCACTCTTCACTTTTGCCCCCTACCTGATTCTTATATGTCCCCAAACTGAATTTTGGTCTTCATGTGGATTGAGAAAGCATTAACTATTGTTGTGAATAGCATAGCAATTGGACTACGCAGCTGTATAACCGCTATAGTAGTAGTATACATGATTACAGTAAAAAGCAAAACATTTGTTTATAATCACCTCGTGTACATGATTTACAACGAACAGTTGTAAATTGAAGTGCAGTGTTACCATTCGTGCTCATATACATTAACATCAAAAGTTGTTGTGAAATACGTTTATGCGAGTGTCGTGCGCGTGCATAATGTATATTGCTTATGATTCTACAATGAGCATAAGTGGTCTTCACTTGTCACGCGCAACTTACAATATAGTATTAATGATCTCGTGCCTAAAACAATGTGCCAACCATTTGCATAAGTATAAAGCCCTTTTTTAAAGGTGCATAAATATACTCCTCGATGCAACTATGTTGAAATGGTTTAATATGCTATTACATACCATTGTCGCCGCGGCGTGCGCTTTACTTCCTATTGCCAAGTTTATAGTTCATAAAAATTAGATTTATGTTACCACTGTGCCGCCAATTTCATCAATCCAATTGGACAAATCAAATTGGCGGCACAGTGATAAATATCAATCACTTAATAACATTCACATATTGTAGACAAATGTCATGTTTTGTGCCCTCTTTAAGTAGTTTCCATAACGATACGTAACGGCACAACAATCATACAGTGCAAAACAATCCAATCAGGTTCAAGGTACAACATGATAATGAAGTTGGAGGCATGCGCTTGAATAATTTGATCTATAGATATACTTGTTTGTATGTTTATAGCAGTCAACGCCTAATGCTTTCAAGATGTTTGTTATGCATGCCCCTCTTGCAGCCTATGCATCGAGTGTTGCAGTCAAAGGTTTCATCACAAGTCCGCGGCAGTCCAGAAGTTGACGGCTCGGTAATATATTCTTCATGGGATGGCAAAGTGGGCCATCCCAACGTGATCATCCCGTGTCAGCCGCCCTTACGCGCCAGAAAGGGGGTTGATCGGCAATCAATGATCGCGATTTATGAACCGGCACCTCGAGCCCAACAACCAGGCAGAAGCGGTTTCTGAGTAGCCTACAGCACACGTGGTGCTTGCTAACCACTCCGTGCTGTTTGTGGACGCAGACAAGTGCAAAACTGCGACGAACGTGTCACATGCACCCGTACAACCAAACATGCCCTGGCAATCAGAAGTGCCAGTCCGGAACCATCATTACCCAGGTTGGGCTACTGTGATGCTCTATGTACCCTACAATCTGTCCACCTCGAAGCTGCCGCCATAGCGCCGCCACGCAGACAATGATGAATGTGTGAAATGAGGCTGAAGATCTGAGACCTGCCCGCGCGCCGCCGCCCTTGTCCGCCACACTTGCCCGTTTCATTGGCTGAGCAGACACATGTAGAGGGGCGGACGTAGGCCGCCATGTACCGGACATGGCGGCAGTCGTCCCTGTGCGGCACAGGCTGTGCCACTCGGTCAGTGCACAGTCACTGCCCTGCGACTCGCGACCTTTGGGGACTGAGGTCACATGAAACGTCGAGCACGAGTCAAGCCTTTGACTTTTACAAAGGTGTACTTTCCCCGTGGAAACCTTTTATTCCTGATAAGACCTTGAAAAACTTGCGGTGTTCTGTGAAGTTGGTGGCTTCCCTTTTCTGGCTGAAACTTTCAGCCCTGTCCAGCATGCGGAACAGGCCTCGGTCGCAGGCTCATAAACGGCCCATCCCAACGACTGGTAGCAATTGAAATTGGTGTCATTGCGGTTGGTGGCTTCCCTCTCCAGCCCTTTTCAGACTTATCGCCTCGTGCAAGGTAGGTAAAGGCTCTCAACAAGTTCACGGCTCTCTTTCGCCCTGTGTGATGTGACTGGTCCGAATTTGTTCTTGTGTTGCCGAACATGCCACTGGTAAGTATGCGATCCTCTTACAGTTATTGCGGGAGATCAAGCCAGCACCAATGGTGACAGAGTGCCACTCTGATGACACTCTGCACGCTTTTAGGTTTTGTTCGGAGAGTTTAGGCGCTGCCTAGTTGGCGAGGTTGTTGATGTGCACGGTTGCTTGGTGGCTCGGAGTGTAGGGAATGAGTGGGGTCGAAAGGGGAGTGCCAGTACACTGCAGTCATAATGGCAGCACTACCAGTAGTACATTTTGCTCTACCGGTAGGCTGTCACAGCTGGCGCAGCCTATTGCTTTTTGTCGCCGCATGCATGGCGGCTGTTAGGGAGAGAGAATCAAGCGTTGGCTGTATCAGAGCGTGTATCTCTGAGCCTGGGTGCGTGTGTGCATGTGTATCTCTATTTGTGGGCTTGCATCCACCGTACTGAGGGGAGCCATTTTAACGCTAGGCACTTTGGACTGAGCCAGAAGCGGAAGCTAAGCAGTACATAGTTCGAATTGTAAGCTAGAGGCTACCGCCGCCGCCGCCTCGGCTTCTCACAGGCAATGGCTACGCCGATGCCTCAAGTCTTACAGCTCAGATTTGCTGGGCGGTTATTAAGGACACAAGTACGGAGTAGCACTAGGCAGTGCTAGTTGAAAGGCTTGAGCTCCAGAGCTCTAGACGTAAAGGCCAGCGGTAGCTTGAGGTAAAGGCCCAAGGCTTGGCTCTGACTTCCACTTACTCTCGCTCTCTCTCTTCGTTCACCAAACTGCTCTGCATCAGATCAGTGTTGCTTAAACAGTCCAGAGCGGAGCACAGTTGAGGCCAGGGCCAGAGCAGTGGGCAACAGGCCAGACCAGGCCAGGCCAGGCCAGGCCAGGCTCAGCCCGATGCCTGTGGCTGTCCCCTCCGTCGACTTTGCCTCAAACATCGCTGGTATGCCTGCAGCCCTTATCGTCGGTGGCTGTGTCCTCCTCGGCGCCATCCTCCTCACCATCTCAGGCTGCATATGGTTCTGCAGAAAGCAGCGCAGCCAAAACCCATGGGTCTATGGTGCGCCTGCCAGGTCGAAGAGTGGCGACATGAGCCCAATGGCTGTGCCTTGGCAAGGTACTTGTCGTTGCTATGGTTGCGAGCTGGGTGTACATATTGTGATGCATGTTGCGCACGTGTATAGTAAGTGGACATGCAACGGATTGAGCAGACAATATAGGCAGTCATGTCCGTGCAAGTAATATATTTTTTTTTTTGGTTTTCTCAGCTATTCTGTGCAGCCTGCATGCTTTGTATGAGTGAGCATGCATGCACAGCTTAAGTACACTATGCACTGAGCGTGCATGCAATAAGGACTTGTGGCATTGAACTACACACTCCGCTAGCTTGCTGCAAGTCCAAGCATGTGTGCGTCCGTATGATTTGTCACTTGTTGGGTGGTGCATGCACAGACAACATACAGCACAGGACTTTGTGAAAGCTGGGGCTTGCTTCTGACTGTTCATGTATATGCAACAGATTCTCGCAATGAAAGAAGCCTAGCGGAGGTGGTTATCAACGTTAATAACGCGCATGTGGAGTACTCGTACATGGACCTGGTGCAGGCCACAGAATGTTTTGCCTCAAGCCGGCTTCTGGGTTCCGGAGCCTTTGGCGCTGTGTACGAAGCACGCTTTCCCGATGGAACTGTGAGTGGTTACTGCACATCTATTACTTCAACGCACGATGTGAGAAAACTTTATACAGCGCAAGTGCATGACTGACTATTGTGGCTGTGCTGTAGCAAGCTGCTGTCAAGGTGATGGACCTCAATGCATGCGCGACAGCGCAAGGAGAGTTTCTTGCACAAGTCACGGCATTGTACGGCATCCAGCACCCGAACATTCTGCCTCTACTATCGTAAGTCCCCGCACTGTTTTTGTATTGGATGGCTTCACCCACGTACAGTGTGCAAGCAACGTCCTTGAAAACACGCCTTGACGGTTATCGTTGGACACACAGCATATGCACAGCTCCAGGCAACAAGATGTTGTTAGTGGTGGACTTAATGGAGGGTGGCACTCTTGCAGACAGGTTGAGAATAACAGGTATGCCTTTGCTGCCCCCCTCCCCCACAAAAACGCCAAGGGGAACTGCACATGTACATGTGTTCATGTGGACACGCTGTAACCAAGTGCACATATTCGCTTGTGCAGACACTTCGCGAGCGCTCACTTGGATGCAGCGGCTGGTAATCGCGATAGGGATTGCGCGCGGGCTCGCATGTTTGCACGGGCAGGACCCACCTGTCCTTCACAGAGACCTCAAACCCAAGAATGTTCTGCTCTGTAAAAACCTGCTCCCAAAGGTGCGTGTGGTGCCAAAGCAGACTGCAGTCTACACGTGCTGTGGAAAGGACTAACCGTTTCTGTTATTTGCAGATTGCTGACTTTGGAGTTGCTAAACGCCTCGATGGCGATGTGGGTCACGAAACCCGCGTGGTCGGCTCCTACGGCTACTGCGCTCCAGAGTGAGTATATGAGCTCCATTGTGACCCTTCATGCTACAATGCTGCCCATGTGAGCTCGGTTTTGTGTTGTGAAAACTGATTGTTGTGGTGACCTGCAGGTACATGTCCACCTCTGTCGCGTCCTGTGAAAGCGATGTGTACAGTTATGGCATCTTGTTGATGGAGCTTATGACAGGCCACCCTCCATTTGACGAACACCAGCCCTGCGGCATGCAACACCTGCTCATATGGGTAAGACCTCAATACATTTGCAGTTGTTGAGCGCGTGTTTGTTTGTTCAATCGACAGCGCAACAGAGTCCTGAACAGCACCTGTGTGCTACGCAGGTGACACGCATGCTAGAGGCAAATGAGACGTACAAGCTGGCCGACCCGCTGATGGCAGGAGTCCACTTCCCCGCATTCCACATGGTTGTCGCATTGGCTGCCCGCTGCGCAAGCAGCCAGCCTTGGACGCGCCCTACCATGCCTGAAGTGGCTCAGATTCTGCAAGCTTGCCTATCATCTCTGATGTAAAACAGCAAGTACAATCGGTAAGCAAGCTGCATGCTGCTCTGTACCATGACATGAACATAGTGAACCCTGCATGCCCACCCTCCCCTGCTTGCTGCCTGTGTTCCCACTTTGCTAACCCAAGTGTGCCCATTTGCAGAGCAACGCTGTTAGAGGTCAAGAAGAACCGAACAATTGGCACACTGAGTCAGCAGTGTGCTGAGAACACGCCCCGCGCGCCCTTCCCCTGCTTGCTAGCCTCTCTTCCTCTGCTCCCTTCAAAGTAGCCTACATGTTGTGTGGAACTGAAGGTGCACAAGTACCCAGTCCGTTATGTTGGTGCTCCATCCTCCCCCTCACCACACCACGCCACACTTTAAAGGCGATGACTGCGATGCCAGGGCTTCATGCGTAGTGTCTGGACGGAGTGTAGTTGACCAGAACGCAGTCCTAGTAGCTGTGTCAACATGCGTGGTGGATTGAAGAGAAAAGATGCGCGAGTTTTGATTAAAGAAGATATGTAAATAGGACAAGCTAGTGAATGGGCACATTGTGTGCCCTTGAGTGTAGTATAGACCAGAATAGGTCCACATTTAAACTAAGGTTGGTTGCTTATGTTGAGAATCTCCAAGTGCTATAAAATGGACCCTGATTCATAGTTTGTCATCAACACATTAATGACAGACGTCGTAATCATCCAAAACTCCAGCACAGCTTGCAATCCAAGCAGTGGATCAGTATGCCCCTTGCACAGTCTGACTGGTACACAGATGTGGCGTTTCACATTGACTACAATCACAGTACAATAGCTGCATACCAATCCACAACAAATATCTCACACGGTTCGAGCACGCCAGGAGACACATCTTGAATTAATGTGCATCAAGCGCTGCTGTCTTGCGTACCAGAAACTTGCGCCGTCGCCTCTTCAGCCAAGCGTCCGACCAGCTCAAGATATGTCTTTGTTATTTTCTTCTGCGACGCTCTGTAGACGACACAGTTGTATGTATCTTGCGTGTCACCCGACCCGGCAACTGCTTTGCCCTTGTCTGATGGGCCAGGCTCTGGTATAGGGTTCCTGTGCACAATACAAGGCGATATACTCTCAGCAAACAGTCATGCCCATCCAATGCAGGTTTGTTGCTGTATCACGCATTCAACATGTATAACACAACAAAACTGCTTGCAAACCATTTCCATCTCACTTGCACGTCACGGTGCAATGCATACCTCAGCTTAGTCATGCGCTCCATGTCCTCTTCATATGTTCCGGTGCCAGTTTCCATCGCTGTCAACCTAGTGCAACAGAAAGACAATCCATGCACTTCAACAGTGTTGATGGCTACCAAAGCAGACGACAAAGAGACTGCCATGGAGTTGGCAGCGGGAATGTGTGCATACTCCGTCAACTCACTTGTCTTGAAGGAGTCCGACCAGGATATCATAAGCTTTGCGGTTGAGTTCAGGGTAGCCATTCTGTATCACAGCTGCCTTTTCAGTGACCTCATGCATCAGCTCAGGTGGCAGCGTGGAGGGGCGACTTGACTTGGGCACGTTGGACTCAGAGTCAGGGTCAGAGTCTTCCGGAACAGACTCTTGTTGGTTCTCTATCTGCACCTGTATGACAGGTCACATAAATCACAACACGACAGTGTACAATGGCCTACACAAAATATGGTGTAGGAGTTGATTGCTTGCCAACAATATATGCATCAAGCAAAAGAACAGCCAGAAATAATCTTGCAAGCGTGTATACATGTAACAAACCACACATACCTTGAACTCCTGCACGTGCTGGATGACTTTCGTCAGGCCTTCGAGCTCATCAACAGGCATTGCAAGCACTCTCAATGCAGCTAAGCAGTTGAGCGGCAGGGCATGTTGCTTGTCAGCAGTAGCATCATTGTCACTGTTGGTCGACATTGGCATCGAAGGGAGAAGCCATTGTGGAGAAAGGCCCTACCACACAGACAGCTGCGTGAACAACACAGCAAGAAAGGACAAATACGCGCAAACTTCAACATGAATGTGTTGCAAACCAAGCCTTTATCAACCTCGGACACCTTTGCAAGTTATTAGCATACCGCGTACCAGATATGTCAACAGGCCTGCGCGCAGCTGGCCATTGGTGTCTGCTTGCAAATGATCGAGGCAATGGATCTGCTTGCAGCCAGTTGCAATCAGGCATCATGTTGGCAGAGGCAACCATAGACACATTGGTAAGTGACCAACGCTCAATGTGTATGCGCAGGCAATACCTCCCTTCAGACAATGAGCATACGCTTACCATAAGGCTGTCCGCAGTGTTGTTCTCCAGAACAAAACCGTACAAGAACAGCAGCTCCTGATAACAGCATAGGGATCACCATGTCGCCTGGAAGCATAACGCATCCATGCAAGTCAAAGTCATTACCTCATTGCTCTTGTGGCCATAGCTGATGCACACCTCCTTACCAGCCTCAAGGGCGCCAGCCTTAGCTGCACATCACATGTGAAACACGCAGCACTAGCAACGCCAACACAATGCACACGTTGCAGCCAATTACCCGGCACAAGGCTGACCGAGAACGGCTGCTGAGAAATGGGGGCTTCTGCACCTTCAACTTCAAAGCGTGCAAATGCTTGCGGATCTAAAAGGATACAACTCAGAATGCCTGCCTACACGTGTGATGAAAAATGCCGCAAGCAGCAGGATACCATGGTTGCAGATATCAATGCCGACGATAATGCCCTCCATAAAACTGGTGTCCTTCTCCATCTTGTCTTCATCGCCATCCTCCGTACCTAGCACATCTGGAAACTGGAGAACACGCGACCAGTATACTGAGTAGGCCCTGCCCACATAGGCTGCTGTTTGCGCTGAAGCATAGTTGAAAGGGTGAACAACAATACAACGCCAATGAGAGACTCACCAGAGGAAGTCGTCAAAGGACACAGGCCTGCAATGCACATCGTGTCAGTACCGGCACAGCTGCGTTCGCATTAGCTGCTAGTTAAGCGGTAGCAAGCATTATACAGCTCGCGATGGTCAACATTTGAGGTGACCGAAGCACACGCACGCTTGCTCAATGCCGACTTCCAGTAGAAGTCGCGCGTAAATCTTTTCAAAACTCTCCTTGTGGACACGTTGCAGCTGTTGCAGCTGCATCCAACCAAGTTTGAGTGCCTTCCATTCGCACTAGATCTGCAGTGCATCATTTCCGTGTACCTTGATTGAGGTGGCTGAGTGCAATGTTGTCCCCGCAAGCTGCTGCAAGGTGTCTTCCACGTAAAACAAAGGTGTTGAAAAGCCGGTCGGCAGCATGGACATGTAACTGCAAGTACCGAGTCAAGGGAGCATTATGCTCATCTGCATGTGCGAAGTACATACTACATTGCACGGCTGGAGTTGAAACATAGAGCAGGCAAGCAATTGCTGTTGCATTGTTCGGATACGGTGCCCAGCGCGACTCGGCCCCTTTGGCCCTTTCAACAGCGAGGAACAGCATGACGAGCAGGGGCCCGTCCACAAGTCCATCGCGCAGTAGGTGCGCCAGCAGTGCCCCAATATCTTCCTGCGCCAGCACTGTCTCAGGAACGAGCGCCATTGACAGCGGCAGTGTCATCAGGGCCCCTGCAAGTTATAAGCGCGGTGTTAGGCACTTGCATGCTCCATACAAGTTACAGCTTAACATGACGACTAGCAGCTTAAACCAACCAAAAGCTACAGTGAACGGGAGCGACATGTTGCACACAGCGTCACACAGAGAGCGGGCTGTCACCAATTGAGTGTCCACAAGCAAGCAGGCATGCATGAAACAGCATACTACTGTGTGACGCTGTGTGCGCTGGCAACTGTCAAAATGGTAACGTGAAGCACCTTTGCTCCAGTCTTCGTCAGCAAAAACGCCCCACCCTGCTTTGGTACGCTTGATGCTGCACCCCTTGACCTCCGCTCCTTGCTCCTGTAAAAGGCGGTGCAACTTGTCGTTTCAACACACCATTGCGGTTTGTTGCGTTGTGTCACAGCAGGTATAGCTAGGTATACCTATGTGACAACGCTGTGATTCGATCGACAATCAAGCAGAACAGGAGCAACATAGCAGCAGAACAATGGCCATGCAGCGCAGGCATGGCAAGGCGGACGACAACCTGAACAACGACTGTACCGACCACGCGACTGACCTTCAGCCATACTAGGAGAGCCTGCGCTGAAGAGTCCATGGAGGCGCAACACTCCACCGCCCCGCTGTCCCCACGCTCCTCCGTCCACACCTCCACCGCCGCCTCCACCGCCGCCGCTGACGCTGCAGAGCACTGCTAGCTCAGCTGTGGCATAGGGACAACGGCATGGCAGGATCAAATGCTGGGGGCGGCGGTGGCCGGCGGCGGCGCGTGCTTGTGCAGGCGCCCGCAGCTCACAGCGAGGGGGTTGACAGTTGCTCGGAGTCTCGCCGTGAGAGCACGGGTGTCGCCTCCTCCACCCGGACTCAGACGGTTGAGCATGGCGGTAAGAGATGGAGTGGTGGTGGTTGGCAAAGCAGCTGAGCGGAAGTGAGAGAGAAAAGCTTTAAAGCAGGGCTTGAGCAGGGTTGTGTACGTAGTGGTCTGAGCGTGCATAAATCGTGCTTGTGAGTAGGACTTTATCAAGCACTCAGTTGGCTGAGTGAGAGTAAGGTCCATGCATAGCCACCAACTCAGCTGCTGCCGCCGGCCTGCTGGCTTGTGCGCTTGCTGCTGGTGTCGCCCTCTTGCTAAGCTTGATGCATGCTGGCTTCACGAGCAAGGTGAGCGGCACATCCCCGATCACCGCTGTAGCGGTGAAGGGAGAAACAGCTACAACCAGTTGTTCATTCATAAGTGAAGTGTTGTAGTCCGTTGCGTGGCAAGTGTGTGACAGGAAATGTAAGATGGTGGTGCTGTTTACAGTCCTGTGCATGCAATGCAGACAATGGCAAGCACTAGTGAAGCTGCAGCAGTGTACGTGACCGTTCCGGACTTGGCAGCAGGTATGCCTTGGTGTAAGCTTTCTGCGTTGTGTTGTGCCGCGCACCAGTACAAAGCTTAAGAGTTTGCCAGACGAACAAGCAAAGCTGTGCATGCTTTCCCGAAGCCCTCATGGCTTTGGTCTGGTTGGAACAGCCAGAACCCTTGGCAGAAGCGTGGTTGAATCCAAGCTCGCGGCCTGCACGAACATTATACCAGGTAATGATGACCAATATCCGGACCTTGTTGGGATTCTTTGTCGCTTCCTGCTGTGTCTTGCATCATCAAGTTACGCAGAGAGTGCAGTATAAAGGATTTGGATGATGTGTCTTCAGGAGTGGAGTCCATCTATTGGTGGGAGGGCAAGGTAAGCCAGCTTTGTGCCTTAAGAAGGGCGGAGTAAGGTTTGTCCGTTAAGCGCACGCAGGAGCTTTTGCGCGTGAGTTCCTGCATTGCTTATCTAGGTTGGCTGAAGTCATCGCGTGTGTGTTGCATGAAGCAGTGCATCAGTTTGGGAGGAAACAGCTTAGCAGCATGCAGTAGTGTGTCACGTTGAACAGCCAGTACTGCCTTCATTGTCTCATGGGTTCTTGTTGTGCATCAGGTCGACTCCTCAGCAGAGTTGATGCTCATGATGAAGACGCAAAGCACGTTGGTGCCACGCCTGACACAGCACATCATCGAGCATCATCCCTACGAGTGCGTAACATATATTTCTAATCTTCACCAGTGGCGTGCGCAGTGTGGCCAGCAGCTGCTGACTCGCTCTTGGCACTTGATGTGTGTTTGCGCGCAGGACGTGTGAGGTGATTGCACTACCTGTGATAGGCGGCAGCGAGAAGTACTTGCAGTGGATCAAGGACAACACGCAAGCCTCACACACGTGACAGTTTGCTGGGCTGGCCGTGTATATAGTTACATAAATAGATCTACTGTTTGTGTCCTTGCACGCTGCATAGGTTTCGGTTGTTGGACGCATGCAACATGGATGCACGTGAGATCACGTTGTACTTGAAAATGAATGTGCTGGGCACAAGTTCTAAACCTATCAACCCACTAACTCAATCTAGCAACTGTTCTGCAATCAGGTATTGACAACCTACGCATGTGCTACCAGCACTTATTCGACCTGAAAGCGAGAAGAAGCCACTGCAATCCGTGGCTGAATCAGTTTGTACAATCGCCTATCAATTGTTGGTTCTAACAGTACAGTCTTGGCAATGAGCCTTTGCACAAGCTGCTAGCGACTCAGTCACTCTTTTACTTGTTTACTTGTTCTCGTGATATCACTTCACGGCGATGAGGGGCGACAGCTGCTGGGAGAGCGGGCTGCGATCGAGGTCAATGGCGTCCATGTCATCCGTTCCAAGTTGGGCAAAGCGCTGGCGGGAAGTGGTCGGGCTGCGCTGCGTGACGGTGAGAGGACTTTGGATCATCGTGACTACCGGTGTTCGCGATGAAGGAGAGCGAGGGTCCAAGTCCTCATTCCTCTGCAGAGAGTTCACCTGCAGCGCCCCAGGCCTGCAAGCACACATTAAGAATAACAGTCAACCTCTGTTTTACATATGCGCATACATTCACACACTGACACGTACACGAAATTTGCAAATTCACATATGTCAGCAAGCATAATACAGGCGACACTACCAGTGACTAACTCTCAGTGACTGACTTTAACCTAAGAACCAACAACTGCACTGTACCCCTATGCTGTGTTCCATGCCAGCAGCAAGTGCGAGAGCAGAATCAGCGACACAGGCCCTCCACACATGTTGTGGTTGACCAGAGACTGGGTTTTACCTGGAGCGCTTGCGGGCGGCGGGCACGCCGTTCATGTGTTCCGGCATCTTGGGCTGCAAGGAGGAGGCGCCACCGGCCTGGCCTGGGCGGGGAGGCTTCATGGCCTCAGCAGCTACAGCCAACCGCTCCATGGAAGCAGGGGGAGACGGGGGGCAGGTGAGATGAAAGCCTGGTGGAAAGAAAGAAAAAGCCTGCCTACCTACTATGCACGCAAGACTATTATGTACTGCGCTTTGTCAACGTGCTTTTTTTGTGTGCTATTGGCCTAGCTTGAACTGCGCTTCATAGCAAAACTCCGCTGTTCTCACGTGACTAGCGGTGGTCAGCGTGTTCGGTTACGCCTCATCGCCGTATCTAAACGAAGATTACCCATGTGCGACCTGGATCCGGTTCTAGATCCACATCAGCGCGTTTCAGCTGATTCGGCTCGCTCGACCCATATCGGCCACTTTGAATACAAAAGCTGTTGCGAGCACTTTTTCCCGCCATTTTTCGTCTCATTCGTCTCCGCCGGCGGGATGTCGCCGACGTCGCCGACGTCGCCGACGCGGCCGCAGGGCGTCTGCAGATAGGAAGGGAGTCGTGGTTCCCGGTCGTGGAGATGGGAAGTGGGACGCGGCGGGGTGGAGGAGGCGGAGGCAGCCGCTACAGGCAGGCTTTTGCAGGACGAGGAGGACGAGGAGGAGGAGGAGGGGGTGGAGGTCGAGGAGGAAAGTATGGCGGGGGTAAACAAGGAAATGTCGGTCGTGGAGGCAATGGAGGGGTGGGTACAGCAACTGCGGGAGACGTGCGAAGGACTGGATGGTCGCGCACTGCGCAGGTGCGTTGCATGGTGAACACACTCCTCGACTCAATTGCAATGTGGTAGCTGTTTTTATGATTGTATTCCGTCAGGCACAGAATTGATCTGGAAAACCTTCGTAATAGGGTCAGCTTGTCAGTTGCATTTGTTACACGTGGTGCATGTGGTGATTGCATCGCGCCAATATGGCGACCAGCACATGCGCTGCACTAGGTTTGTGCTGCAAGCCTTTCTGCTCAGCAGTTGTTAGCTCTCAGCTTTACTGGTCGTATTGGGTTGGTGCAGCCATGTTGCCTGCACACGCAGTAACTTCCATGGTTGATGGATAGTTCCCTGTTTGCAGTCTACAAAAATGCTTTCTTGTTTACTATTGCCATGGGCCGCAGATCGAGGGTGATGAGCAAGAGGCTCGCATGGGTTACGAGATCTTCACTGACGGGGAGCGCCTGGGCTGGCTTGTCAACATGCGCACGGTATCATGATGAATAACCACAATGCGTGAATTTTTCCTCACAATTTACATCTATGATGCAATATGAACGCACTAAACACTCTCACTATGTTGTCAACAGGCCTCCATTGAGGATGAAGACCTGCAACAAGGCGTGAGTGCAGTGTACTGCTACTTCATGAGTCAGGTATGGTTGGCATACCCAGCTGGGGTTCTGAACGCAATCACTCACTCACTCTGCTTGCACATCAAACAGGATGGCTCCACGTTTAAAGCGCACATGAAGTTTGCACCCTACTTTTACGTCGGCACTACGGTAAGTTCATGTGCATACGCATACCGCGTGTAGCTCACGATCTCATGCTGTCTTCCTGCAGCCTGGCAAAGAGCTGGAGGTAGAGTCTTACTTGCGCCGCCGATATGAGACGCGAATATTGGACGTGGAAATTGTGCAGAAGGAAGACCTTGACCTTGTGAGCAATTGTTGAGATGGTTGCCTTTGCGAACACAATGCGGTGATTGATACAAATCGTGTGTTGGTGACTCTGCAGAAAAACCATCTCTCCGGGCTGCGGAGAGCCTTCCTGAAAGTCAGCTTCATCAACGTACAGCTGCTGATGGATGTGAAGAGAGACTTGGTGCCGCTCGCGCATCGCAACGCTATCAAAACAGCACAGGCCGCCACAAACGAGCAGACATTGCTGAACCCATCGAGGTATGTCCATGGAGTGTGTTGTATGTTAGTCATTGTTGTGTTGATGTCGAAGTCAATATGACTTGCTGCCCGGCATGGCCTTACAACGTGGCAACGTAGCAAACAAGAAACTATTTGTGCAGAGGTGAAACTTTGCACGGGACCGCTCGTGTTGAAGACTATGCAGAGCACATATTGGAGCTGCGAGAGTATGATGTGCCTTACCACATGCGCTTTGCAATCGACAATGGTGAGCCCCAGCGAGTACTAGCACTTTGAGCTTTGAAGGAGCTCCCAATCCCGATCATTAATGCTCACACTCTTGCTCAGATGTGCGGTGTGGCCATTGGTATACTGTCAGCGCAGCGGAAGGCACGGTGACTATGGAGCATCAGCACGACATGCTGCAACGCGCGGAGCCGCGCATTTGCGCTTTTGATATTGAGACGACAAAGCTGCCACTTAAGTTTCCAGATGCCTCATACGACTCCATCATGATGATCTCGTACATGATTGACAAGCAAGGGTATCTGATTGTGAACAGGGAGGTGAGTTCCATCCTGAGGAAAAGGCTTGACAAGCACACAAGCGCAAAACTCTGTTATGTAATACACTATACACACTGTGTTGGTACCTGCTAGGTGGTTGGAGGCGATATTGAGGACCTTGAGTACACGCCTAAACCGGAGTTTGAGGGGCCGTTTAAGGTTACCAATGTTCCCAACGAGGTGAGCAGCCGCCATGGCATTGTCACATGTACGAGTTTTTACATGAATGCCAAATTGATATGTCATGTAGTGGTTGATACGCAAGTACTGCTTGTGCAGCAAGCGCTGATACGGCAGTGGTTTGAGCATATGAAGACAGTCAAGCCCAACATATATGTCACATACAACGGTGACTATTTTGACTGGCCTTTCATTGAGAAACGTGCTGCAGAGTACGGCCTGAGCATGCTGAAGGTATTACAGTCAACATGTGTATCTCATCAGAATATGTGGTTTCACAACCCATGAGTTGGAACACGTTGTGCGCGCCAGGAAATTGGCTTCCAATGCGATGGCAAGACTGGGGAGTGCCGCAGCAAGTTTGCAAGCCACATGGACTGTCTCGCATGGGTGCAGCGCGACAGTTACTTGCCACAAGGAAGCCAGGGCTTAAAGGTATCAAAGTTTGTGCAATGCATGCGCACAGTTCTCCTCTCGCTGCTGTTATGCATAGGAGCATTATGTACCATCGTCTTGTAGGCTGTGACCAAAGCCAAGCTCGGATATGACCCAATGGAGGTGCATCCTGAGAACATGATGCAGTATGCAAAAGAAAAGCCACAGGTAGCATGTCTTGAGAATGTGACTGACGTATGTTTGCCTTTGTTGTGGGCCACTGACTTGGCGGCAATGCAGATCATGTCATCTTACTCAGTGTCTGATGCGGTGGCTACATTTCACTTGTACACAACTTATGTACACCCATTCATTTTCTCCTTGTCAACCATCATCCCGATGCCACCTGACGAAGTACTTCGCAAAGGGTCAGGCACACTGTGCGAGGCTCTGCTGATGGTTGAGGTGAGGCTACTTGTCGTTGTTTGTAGTGCCTTTGCGGTTGGTTCACTATTATCAGCAATTGAGACCTGACTTGATTACCAATGTGTACGCCTCTGCAGGCGTTCAAGGGGAACATTATCTGTCCCAACAAGAACGTGCAGGAGCCTGAGCGATGGTACAAAGGTCATCTGCTAGAGAGTGAGACGTACATTGGTGGGCACGTAGAGTGCCTGGAAAGCGGCGTGTTCCGGTCCGACCTGCCAACACGGTTCCGTCTGGTTCCTGAAGCGTATCAGGTAGGCTTCAGGTCAGCTGGCTCACCAGTGCTACCACGAGTGCGATCTGTGATTGCATCATGCATGCTGGTTGCTGCATCACCTGTGCTGCCATCTGCCCATGGGCAGCATAGGTGTCTGATGTTGGAAAGAGCAGCTGCTTGACACCACTTTGCTTACAGCAACTCATAGACAACTTGGACCGTGACCTCAAGTATGCAATTGAGGTGGAGGAGAAAGTACCCTTGGACTCTGTCACCAACTATGATGAAGTCCGCGATGAGATCTTGGGGCAGGTACTGTGCAGCTTCTCGCGTGCACGTCTTTGTCCTGGTCATTGCGTTCTTGATTTCAAGATGCATATGATGTTTCTCACGGCATGGCCACTATACGACCACAATGTTTTACAGCTGGTGAGCTTGCGCGACACTCCCAACAGAGAAGAGCGGCCTGTTATATATCATCTGGACGTGGCAGCCATGTACCCAAATATCATCCTGACCAACCGCCTGCAACCCCCTGCCATCGTGACGGACGAGACATGCGCTTCCTGTGACTTCAACCGTCCCGGCAAGACGTGCTTGCGCAAGATGGACTGGGTGTGGCGAGGGGACTACTACACGGCCAATCGCAAGTAGGGCCCATCTGATGTGGTCTTTTCTATTCTATTAAGTTATGTTCTACAGTCATCTGATCAGCTGGTGTCATGTTTTACCGTTGCCAGCGAGTACAACTCTCTCAAGAACCAGTTGCAATCTGAGAGCCTCCCACCAGCAGTGCCTGGCGGTCCACCTCAGTTGTATCACGAGTTGCCCGAAGAACAGCAAGGAGTCAAACTCAAGGAGCGCTTGAAGAAGTACTGCCAGAAGGTGTGTGTCATGTTGTGTTGTGCTGTGGAACAAGATTGCAATTCACTACTAACCTTATGTCGCGGAGTTGAACTGATGTCGCATGCAGGTGTACAAGCGTGTCCTCGACAAGCCCACATCAGAGCACCGCACGGCAAACATCTGCATGCGCGAAAACCCGTTCTACGTGGACACTGTCAGGAGGTACCGCAGGAAGTTAGCTACCGTTGCAGAACATGTGTCACTGTTCAGCAGTCTGATGGTCATGTTTCCCATACGAGAACACGCCATCCCTTTCATATAGTTTCCGCGACCGGCGATATGATTACAAGGGCTTCCTTAAGACTTGGAAAGGGAAGCTCCATGATGCGAGGAAGGCTGGCGCTGTTTTGAAGATACAAGAAGCACAGGTGCACAAGGGTAGCACATAAACATGTCCCGCCTTGCTGGGCAACATGCTTACTCATGCTGCTTGCTGCTTGTAGGACATGATTGTGGTGTACGACTCGCTACAATTAGCACACAAGTGCATATTGAACTCCTTTTATGGCTACGTCATGCGCAGGTGAGATTGGTGTGTGTTCACCTCTGGTGCATGATGGGGTTGGTCTGATGGTAACTTGCAACCAGGGGTGCGCGATGGTACTCGATGGAGATGGCTGGTGTTGTGACATACACCGGTGCAAAGATCATCCAGAGTGCTCACCGACTTGTGGAGCAGATCGGGAAGCCTCTTGAGCTCGACACAGATGGCATCTGGTGCGCGCTCCCGGCATCCTTCCCAGAAAACTATGAGTTCCGCAGCAGGTAGGTGCAGCTCCGTCTGCGAGTCCTATCTTATCTATGGGCATTATACTTTGCCCTGGGTCCGCGCAATTATAGTAACATAAGTAATAACCCACTGGCAGCGATTCAAAAAAGACCAAGTTTGTGGTCTCTTATCCGTGCGTGATGTTGAACGTGGACGTTGCCCTCAACAACACCAACGATCAATATCAGGTACTGAGGCTACTTTAGACGTGGCTAGCGCTGTGGGCCTTGCAATGAGCTGATGTTCCACGGTATGACTGCAGACCTTGGTCGATGTGGAGAAGCGAGCCTATGCTACAAGCAGTGAATGCTCCATTCAGTTTGAGGTGGATGGTCCTTACAAGGTGTGGGCTTCCCTGGCATTCTCGTTCTGTGTGCTCTTATATAACATGCTTAAGAAGTGGTTGCTACCTTAATTCTAAACACTGCTATGCTATAACACTATTTGATATGTGTAGGCAATGATTCTGCCAGCTTCCAAAGAGGAAGGGAAACTCATCAAGAAGCGCTATGCTGTGTTCAACGACGATGGCTCTCTGGCGGAACTGAAGGGCTTTGAGATCAAGCGACGTGGAGAGTTGAAGCTCATAAAGGTTTTCCAGGTATGCACTGCAGGCACACTGGTCAGCACAAGCTAATATAACAACACCAATCTATTGGGGACAACGACTGACACAAGCAGTGGTACTAGTACAGAGTGGTTTTCATGTGCATGTACAACCCTGTGTTGCCGTATGCTACTTGCACCGCTGTATGCTACTGTCTTGCGCCAGAAGCTTGTTCATGGTTGATGAGCGTAGTGTACTTGCGCAGTCTGAGGTGTTTGAGAACTTCCTGCAAGGCGAAACCTTGGAAGAGTGTTACGAAGCGGTTGGTGCGGTGGCCAACCGATGGCTCGACATGATTGAGGTTCGGGTTGAGCTCTAATCTCCATTGCTGTGCTAGCTGCAGCTGCTTGCAAGCAACCGACCTCTCCTGCTGACCTCTTCTCAGAACCGCGGCACAGATTTGGCGGACAGCGAGCTCCTGGAGCTCATCAGCGAGAGCAGCACCATGAGCAAATCTTTAGAAGACTACGGCGAGCAAAAGAGCTGCCCGATCACAACAGCGAAGCGGCTGGCCGACTTCCTTGGAGACGAGATGGTCAGGGACAAGGGGCTCAACTGCCAGTACATCGTTGCGAACAAGCCTGAGGCAAGCAGCGTGTGTGTTGAATGGAATGTCCGAGAGATGTATAGTGCTCGCACTCAACTAGCTGCATGCAATGCAGGGTTTGCCTGTCAGTGAGCGAGCCATACCGGTCGCCATATTCTCCACAGAAAAGAGTACGCATGCAATAACTATGCTGTGTTGCACATACCTTCAGGCTTACTTCACAATAGCTCAAGATTAGCAGTGCTTACTGCACCATGCATTGACCTACACCTTCCGGCTTGCATGTGTATGGGTCTTGAGATTATCACATTGACAGGCGTGCTGAGATCCTTTCTCCGCCGATGGTGCAAAGAGTCGCTTGATGGTGACCAACTTGACGTGCGCAACATCTTGGATTGGGAGTACTACCGAACACGGTTGGGAAGCGCCATTCAGAAGATCATCACCATCCCAGCAGCCATGCAGAAGGTGGGTATCCCACATGCAGCCTTGTTGACTTGATACAGCTTACCTAATTTTCCCAACACGCATGGTTGTATCACGCAGGTTGCCAACCCGGTTCCTCGCGTCCAACATCCGGATTGGCTTGGCAAGCGCGTGCGAGAGAAGGAAGACTTGCACAGGCAGAGAACCTTGACAGATATGTTCAGCAGAAAGCGGCAGCACACAGAAGCCGGACCCGTAGACATGGACATGGACATGGAGGACTTTGGTGTAAATGCCACTAGCGCCTCTTTTCTGAGGACTTCGGTGGCTGCAACGCATGCCAACACGCAGCAGCAGCAGCGCCACGCTGAAGCTCCCAGCCAGGATGTCGATGATGATCGTGCAGAGAGGCAGGAGGACCGACCAGCAGGCGCACCGACTGACGAAGAAGCCGAGTGTCCCACGCGCGAAGACGACTATGTTGGGTGGCTGAAACACAGCAAGCGCAGATGGCGCAGAGCGCGCCTCGAGCGCAAAAAACTGCGGTGCGTCTTGTTGCATGTCTGTATGACGCATTTGTACGCGTACGCAAAAACCATTCGTGTACTGACCGCTGTTGTTGCGAAGGTTGGCAGAGGCTCGGGAGGCGGAGCGCGCTATGCGGCAAGCTCGTGCGCAAGGGCTCTCGCAACCTTACACTCCTCCCATCAGGGGCCCTTCCAGTCGAGCCGATGTTGGCTCCTACTTCCGTCAGCGCGAAGCCCTTCTCCTCAGCACGCCTTGGCAGGTGTGTATGGTATCAGGCCCTGGACCCTACTGTAAGCATAGCATTGAGTTGTTGAAACGTCTAACCCTGGCTGTGGTTGGCGAGCAGATTGTGCAAATTTCTCCTGCAGACACGCCCGGCTCCTTCCGTGCGTGGGTCATCGTGGAAGGGGCGATGTTCTCCGTGCCGCTCCATGTCAGCAGGGAGTTCTATATCAACACTCGCACAACTCCGGACTCGGACAGCTACAGCGCACTGGGCAGCAAGTGCACCCGGTTGCTGCCGCACAGCAGACCTTGTTTGAACCTGCAAAATGTGAGAAGAAGGGTTTGCGGCATGTTGGGAGGCTTGGGGTTGAGTAGGCCGTGCACTGAACTGACGCACTGTGCACGCGTGCAGATTGTCGTCTCTGAGGACAACTACCAGGACAATGCCAAGGAGTTGGCTGCCAACCTGGTTGACCCAGATGTGGAGGTGAGCATATGCATGAATGCAGCCACCACATTTGATGCAGGCACTTGTGAGCCGCTTTACTTATGCATGTCGTTGGTTTATGTGCAGGGCATATATGAAACCCAAGTGCCGCTGTATTTCCACGCGGTGCTGGAGCTGGGCTGTTCCGCTAGCGTGAAGCCGCGCGTGCGCCGGGAGAACCGCAGCCTGGAACAAGGCTTTGCTCTTCAGGACCTTGAGATGAAGATGTCCGCTGAGTGCGACTACCTACCAGATAGGGATGCCAGCAGCAGCCTGCGCAGCATTCACGTGTACCACAGGTGTTTTTTGTTATGACAGTGCCATTGCCTGTATGACACACCCTTCACACAGCATGGGCTGAGGACCATTGGTGTGTCATTGGTGCAGCTGTTCAGAGACACGAGGCGTGTACATGTTGGTCACTCCCGCCACGGCAAAGGCACTGCTGGTTGTGGTCAGCCATGTGTCCAACAAGGAGGTCACCCCGGGCATGATGGAGCGCGCGCTGAAAGACTCGATTGCAGCATCCCCTATGGCCCAGCATGCACAGCAAAGCGAGCTGTACGCATCTATCAAGTTTGAGGTCAGAATTGGCATCGTTGCATACCAGACAGTTCTGTTCAGCACTGTTGTTAAAGCCTGACCTATGTGGTTATGTGTCATAGGTTGAGTATGAGCGCTCGCACGAGGCAGCCTGCAAGTTGATACAGCGTGCCATAGGCAACTACCGCAGCAGTCAGGGTGGCCCGACTGCCGCGGTTGTGGAGGTGTGCGAGGGCATGACGGACTTCTGTAAGAAAGTACCCGCCTTGCAGGAGTTCCCGTGCTTGGCCGTGCCCTTCAACCAGCGCGATAACCAGTACCAGGTGCATACTACATGCAAGTGTTGGCTACTCAAATGTGCAATGGCTTGCGCTAACGAGTCCACTTGAACAGTGGTTGACACAACTCTGTGCAGGCTCTTGGTTGGCAGCCTGTTGTCTCCAGGCTTGCGGCTCAGCGCGGCATTGCGTCAGTTGGCTGGCTGCTGGAACGCAGAGCGCTGGCAAGATATGCGCATGTATGCTCGAATATTTTACTAGAAAGTCAGGCTCTGAAGTCAGTAGTGCCTGGCATGTTTCTCAGACTGCGCCTACGCGTAGGTACCACTTGGCAACTTTGATGCCGACTGGATGCTGTATGTGGCGGACGTGTTCTTCTCGCGTGCCCTGCGGGATCACAATCATGTGAGTCTAAGTTTGCTGTGCCGGCTTGCAGTGCCGCCTCGTTGTTAACAGCATACTTGACTGTGTCATGGCAATGCTGCGCAGGTGCTGTGGATGTCAAACACTGGCATGCCAGACCTCGGGGGTGTCGCCATGCAAGACGAGCTGTCCTTCACAGACGAGGTACTTCCTGCCACTATGCTTGTACCAAAACCAGTATTGAGTTTCAACAACGAGTGCAACTCCTCGAGTTGCAACTGTGTAACACTGTTAATCCGCTTTGCAGGTACAGCGACCCGAACTGTGCTACCCGGGAGCATACGGACAATTGACGGTAGAGCTCAAGGTATGCTGTTGTTAACGAGGCAGGGCTGTCTATGAGCACAGACCTTATGGTGGTCCTTGTCTTCCCAAATCGTGTTCTTATGAGTTCATGAGAGCTCCCGCGTGCAGATTCAACACTTGGCAGTGAACGCCCTGCTGAAGAGTGCTCTGCTGGATGAACTGGAAGGCAACACCGCGCTGGGTATGAAAGGATCCGGCCCCACCATAAGTAGCGGCTTTCAGGCTGATGACAGCGTGTCCTGCGCCGCTTCGTTCAAGATCCTGCGGCAGGTATGAGCGCAACCAAAGAACCAACATATCCACATACAGCTCCAATGGGTGTATGCGTCTGGTTTTGACTCAGAGTATTCATACTTGTGTGTTCATACTTTGTGCTGCCATGCAGATGGTGCAGAACTGGGTGACTGATGCTGTGAACACGCGCAACGTCATCGCGGATGCCCTGCTTCAGCAAATGTACAGATGGTTGTGCAGGCAAGTTAGCATAGCACTGGAGTGCATGTCAATCAGCTAAAAGCTGGGCCATACTTTTGACATGCAGTATTAACATGCATTGCACTCTGAATCACAACATCACAAGATTATCATCTGACTATGTTATGAGCAATCATGCTCATATTCTTCATCTTCTGGCTTTTATGCAGTCCCATTTCAAAGCTGCACGACCCTGCGCTTCACAGACTACTCAACAAGGTATGCATCAGGGGCTTGCAGATGCCATGCGCATGTCTTACCTCACATGCATGCCTCGTGGGCACTGACGCTTTTCCACAAAGGCGATGCAAAAGATGTTTGCGCACTTGCTGGCCGAGTTGCGCAAGCTGGGTGCCGGGATAGTCTTTGCCGATTTTACGCGCATAATTATCACCACGGGCAAGCGCACAAGAGCCGCGGCGGTGGAGTATGTCAAGTCCGTGCAGCAAGCATTGCAAAGCAGGTAGGTACCGATGCTGTGTTATATGTTGCACCGTGCAATGCGGTTATCGCAGCAAACAAGTGGCATTGGACAACAAGCATGCTCCAGCGCGCGAGGGTGATGTATCAACATATGTTGCAGGGAACTGTTTGAGTACATACATCTTAGAGAGGAGCGCTTCTGGTACAGCCTGCTTTTCATGGACCAGGTGAGCTGATGTCGTCAGAATCAGGCATGCATGGTTTACTGCTGAATAGTTTGCTTCAAGTCTCAAACTGGCTACTCATGTATGCGCAGTACAATCATGGCGGCATCGAAGCCAGCAGCAGCCTTGAGAACGAAGACATGGAGACCGAGAGGCCTGAAATCGTCTCGTGCTGGAACATAGCAGAGTACCTCCCAAAGGCCATACAGGTATGCAACTTGGACGTTGGAATCAACTGTAAGTGTGAGAGCAGGTGCTTATATCAAACGTGCTCCTTGTGCAGGACCGCTTTGTTGTCATTGTGTCCGAGTACATCTACAACCCATGGAAGCACACGCGCACGAAGCTACAAGCCGACACTCACGCTGAGGACGATGGATGCACGCCGTCTGTCACGCGGGCTGTCGCAGATGAGGCGGACGAGGAGGAAGCAGAGTTTCTGCGTGGACAGGTGCGTGCGAGTGTTGTGACATGGCCATGAGGTTGGCCTGTAGTCGTTTGGAGCGTTTTGTTAACAACGCAGGTGTTGTGTAGGTGGCTGGATACTTCACCTTCAAGCTCTTGAAGTGGATGCGAGAGATACACCTGTACGCGGGCAGCACCAGAGCGCAGGCTGCTGGATTTGACTTCCCGCAGCTGGCTGGCTCGCACCGCGCACATACAACACCGGCGCTCGAGTTTGCCAAGAGCGTTAGCGCAGTGCTGGCCCTTGATAAACGCGCTGAACATGAAGTAGCGGTGAGCAGCACTTGCTGATGTAAACTACTTACTGCTGACCAACAGCAAAGTATGGACCTCCAGTACTTAACTGGCGTGTTGACGTAGGTGTTGAGGAGGAATCTCCTGGCGTCCATTCAAGTTGGGGAGTACGCGGAGGAAGCACAGTTCGTGGATCCTTGCCTATCGTTCTCTTTGCCCAATGTCATTTGCAGGTACTGAACAGGGAGGAGAGCAGCTCTAGATTGACTCCTGGTTGTACACTATCTGAGAAGCGCAAATTTGAACATGTGATGGCCTGCAGTTATTGCAACGACTGCCGGGAACTGGACATCTGCCGTGACGTTGCCATCATGGCGGGCGACTGGCGCTGCGCTGTTCCTGCATGCGGGCAGCCTTACGACCTCGATTGGGTGGAAAATACCCTGCTGCACATCGCCCGGCAGCGCATACGCGTGTACCAAATGCAGGATCTGCGGTGCCGCAAATGCAAGCAGGCAAGTATGATGCTCTGATGTATCAAGTCTGCAAGCTGGTTCCACTAAAGTCAGTATCATCAAAGGGAGCCGTCTATGGATCTGCATTCTGTGCAATATCAGTGTCATTTGTCTGCAGAGTGTGAACCACAATTGTGTAATGCCTTAGGTCAAGAGAGAGCACTTCTCTGACTACTGCCGATGTGCCGGGCGTTACGTATGCACGCAACCGCGCGAAGAGTTTTTGCGGAGCCTGCGGGTATTCCTGAACATTGCCAAATACCACAGGTTTGAGCTGCTGCAGGAGTGCGTGCAGTGGGCTTTACAGCCTGGTCCTCTGTAAGTATATGCTGTAAGTCTACCACAGCGTAGCCATTGTATCAGTAGCAGTTCATAGCAATTGTAGCCAGAGCAAGCAGTGCTGTTATTTTTGCAGCAGTAGTAGTGTAAGTAGCACTGATGATTGCCCAGTTCATGCACCTGCACCTTGTAGTCTGTTGAAGACGTCAGCAAGTAGGACAAGCACAGCGCATTGCTTTGTTCACAGATTCAATGCGCTGAGGACATGCTTTTTCCTGCTCTGACTCTGGTTGCCTGCTGTTCTTGCTACGAAATGTTGCTATGATAGAATCACATCGAGGCAGCCATGTTGGAGGGTTCATGAGCGAGCACAGAACAGGAGCGGATTGGGATGATGCCGGG
>RHPI01000260.1:58078-79425 GCA_009103225.1 Chlorokybus atmophyticus | reverse complement strand
GAGAAGATGGATGTGAAGGCATTTGCGAATTGAGCAACTGCACTGTGCAGTGTCATTGGTGCTACTGCTGATTCAACGGGCAGTTCAAGCAAGCAGTAAAGGATTATAAGCTTCAAATCTGCAAGGACCCGTGTACGAACAGTGCATTACTTCACTTGCAACCAACAATCAAGTGGCAGGCAATGACTGAGCCGCGCATGGCATATTGTCAGGATAATGTGGCGTTTCAGCTTTGGTCACCAGACTGCCATAGAAGTTGTGCACAGCAGCACACATGCAGCAGGGTACACAAACAGCGCCTACTGGCGACTAGGAAAGGGAGTGTTTACTTACAAGGCAAGCCTGAAGGGTCGTCTCGAACCTCTCACCCGCACGTAGCTAATGAGCGGGTACGCAACAGTCAATACAACAGTAGCTGCTATCACAAAATTGAACGCACTGAGGCTACGCTGATATGCCGCAGATTGGTTGTGGACGTGATTATCTTCAAAACTCGTCTTCAAAGGTGTCAGCTTCCGTTTCTGTTTGTAACTGGTCACGTTTTCCACAGTCTTGGTATCGTTCGTGCCCTCGCCGCTGCTTTGTGTTTGTGTGTGCACATTTGCGTAGTTGCTCTCAACCTGGGACGTGTCCTTGCTTACGCTTGTCGCTGTTTGTGTGTATGTGTCGGCATGCCCGTTCATGAGTTTTTGGCTGGTGTCTTCAGTCAATGCATCCAGGCTGTCCACTCCATGGATGCGTGAGCTTGTCCCATTTGCACATAGCAACGAGACATCCAGCTTGCCTGCCTTGACAAGCTGCAAAGGAGGTCAGTTCTCAACAAAAGGCCAGTCACCATGATGAGGGCGTATCAACAGTGACGTAAATTACAGACCATGCAACCCACAGACTTGCCTGCTGGTGCAGCGTGCTCAGCGTTTGAGCCATGGCCACAAGCTGCGCTTTGTTCTTGATATGCAGCTTCACATCCAGGCCTTTCGTCGGGCTGCACTCTTCAGTCTCATACGGCTGCAAATCATCCTGTGTAGCCAGCGCATTCCCTTCACTATCAGGCACAGAGGGTGTACTCGCCTGCCCTTCCGATGCATCCTCCAGCTGCTCTTCCTGAGCAGACGCTGACGACGAAGAAGGCGCTTCTGTTACAGGGGAAGATGGCGCCAATGCGTGTGCAAGCGCTGCTGCGATGTCTTGCACAGGTTCACAAACTTCTCCTTGCTGGATGGCTTTGCACGGTGCAACTGGGCTGGCAGCCTCCAGAACCGCTGTGAGAAACTCCATCATGGGCTTGACGTGCCTGTTGTAGTAGTCCGTGTTCAGCACAAGGAGCTAGCAATGTACATCCTGTCCCAGTATTATACGACAAAGGACAATGGGGACACTGAGAACGTGTCCTGTAACATGCACTCACCAAGGTGATGGATTCAGTGTCCCTTCATAAAACCCTGTGCACAGTTACAGTCAGCCACATGTACATAACTTGCATGCCAGTAGTCATTTTTTACAGCAAAGCTGATAGGCGGCATGCAGGTGTCAGTAGTTAGCAGGTAGGCACCTAAGTGGCCTCCCCTAGCTGTTGCTGCAATTGCCACATTTGGAGACACGCGCGCCTCATCCCAGGGTATCGCCTGATCACACCAAACAAAGTGCTAAGACTTACCTCTTGTTATTGGCGTGGTTCATGCGAACATCAGGTGTACATGCAGGTTGGATGTTCTGTGCTTGGTACGCAGTTGCACCTGTGATGGGCAAACTGGATCATCCATTGCTGAGAACGCGAGCAGAGGGACCCGAACTCGTGTCACCCATTGTGCGCATGATGCTGTTCTGAAGTGGTGCAAAACAATGGATTGGTTGCTGAACGGTCATACGATAAAACCAAACACATCAACAACAGCAGCACACACGTGTGGGAGCGACACTTACCTGTAGTAGTGGTCTACAGTTTCATATAGTCCAAGCCTTGTGATGCGGTCGTCAAACTCGCGTATGGTTGTGAACTGCACACAATGCACCCTTGGCCTTCACTGCGACATAACAACTAAGCACTCTTGTCCAACCAACGCCCACCTTTTTCAGGGTCTGCAGGTCGCACAGGTCTCCAAGCATGTCAGCGTGCGAAGCAGCAAAATCCGCCAGGCTCGACGACAGCGCTCGCGCATAAGCACGCTGTTGCAACCGCTTGCCTCGCAAGTGCCTATCGCCCACCTGTGAACAGATTATTGTCCAGCTGAAGGCAGTGAGTTGAGAAAGAAGTTAAGCAACCCATATAATGGTGACAAAGCACACACGTGCGCATGCGCGTCCATGCACGAAACCTGCAAATATGCACACACACATGTGCATACTTGTAGGTCAAAGGGGCATCCAATGGCGACAGCTCCAGCAATATCCGACACTCCCCCTCGGTCTTCCTCAGCCTTTGCCGCAGCGCCTTCCTCCCCGAGGTACTTGATGAGAATGTTGGCACCGAGGCTGGCGCCCGCGGCAATGAGGACCGCCTGAGGGTGGGCCTCACGTACTCGACGCACGGTGCGACGGAGGTCGTCCGTGAATCCAGCATTGTACAGCTTCTTTGACTGCAAGATAAAACCATAGCAGCACACACATCAGCTTAAGGCAATTGCATGTGGTGTGCAGTGTTGCTTACGGTGAGTTTGACGCCGCCAAGGCCTCTGTGGTTGAGGACGGCCACGCGCCAGCCGTGCGAGATGCCCGCACTCACAATGTAGCGCACATACTGTAGTTCATGCGAGTGCATGTTAGCAAGAGGAACCAGCAGGAACTGCTGACGGGAGAGGCAATGTACGCACATTGTTGACGGATGAGCTGCTGAGTCCCGGCACGATGATCAGGATAGGAGTGGTGGGAGCCAGCTCTGGTGCACACCCTCGCGTGAGTATGGTGAGCATGCGTGCATACACACGTGAACGTGCATATGAACACACTTACGTGAGGGTTCCGCCCAGTCCAGTGCGCTTGTGCCACCGTCAGGATGCACCATGAGTTCCCTGTTGGCACCACATTTGAGTGTGATAGCATGCAACCGGCTGCTTGCAAGTCATGTACTGGTGCAACGCAGTCTGCTTCCGGTGGTGAGCATTGATTTATATTCTCACCTTCTGTAGGCGAACTGAGGTGCCCCATCTGCGAAATGCACGTACGCAGTTTGCAAGTGCGGACTGCACAGCCACACTGTCGGCCAATACCTGTGCACAGGGCACAATCATACACACGTGCAGATTGGAGTGCACGAGCACGTTGCCCAGTATGCGTTATGCAGAACACGAGTAGCATTACTACCAGTATACGTATGGACATGCACGTAGCAAGGGGATGGTGAACTGCCAACATGCACGGGTGCGATTACGCATGCACCAATTCGACAACATGCAAGCACCGTAAGCGTTCAATTATGAGTGCCCGGCGGTAAGACTGATAGCTAGGCAAAGCCGCACCCAAATCTTTCGGTAAGTTACTGAACATTAATTGCACTCCAACATGCAATCTGCAATCTGCTGTCCACTGATGGCACTGCACAGTTGTCCTCCACTGCGACTGAGCAGCACAGCAGCTAGCACCTACCGTTTACACAAGGAAGGGCAGCTTTCCAGCAGCTTGTTGATCAATCTGGACTGAGGGTTGCAGGCGATGGTGGGTGCGCTGACTCCGTTCCAGAGATAGCCCAGCAGGTGCAGCTCAAGTGTGCGGTAGAGCCACACCACTGCTGCAACCACCACCGCCAGCCACGTGGCAACAGCGGTGTCGAGCGCAAACCACCCCCACCAGCTCGCCCACATCGCCACCACCTCCCTTGCCGCCTCCACCGCCGCCTCCACGTGGCAGCCTCGCCACTGATTCCCACTAGACCAGAGCTGAGAAGCAATACAGCCTCTGCCCTCGATGTAAGAGCCACGTTTGGAAAGCGCCTGTTATACCAAGGGGCGCTTGCTTCGAGATAAGAGCATCGAGGCTTTTTCTGCTTTTACATCCAGGGTCCAGCCAAAATGGCCGACTGTCGGTGGACTATCCACCGACAGTCGGGAGCGGCGAGTATTGCGCAATATCAATAGACTAACAAACTAGTGCTGCCGCCCTCGCTGGAAGAGCAATTGGTTTTGAATGCTCTTACAACAGGCGCTCTAGCTCCTACCCAGGGGGAGATTTGCCCCATGCACGTCCGGTTTGTAGACTCTTGTGTCACGGGATGCACTCATGCGCAAATGCATGCACATGCGCGCATACGTGCAGCAATTGCTTCAGCATGCAAGTGCATGTACAAAGCCGCGCATAAGCAACAAATGCACACTACTAGTGCATAATTCGGTGTCACTAACAGTTCACAATGTACATGCAAACGTGCGTGCAGCTGAGACAGCATCATAACATATGCATGTACGTGCATACGCATGCACATACGCGCACACGCGCACATGCGTGCAATTAGTGCAGCCGCGAGCGACTATGCGTGCATGGTCGCACACGTGCAGCAAAAGCACACAACTAGTGCACAGATGAGCGTGCAATATGGCCCATACCGTGCATGCAAGTGTGCATGCAGCCGGTTATACCAGCTACTATGCACAATCAGAGTGAAACATTACCGTGTAGTGCATGTCAGCAAGAAATGCAACGCATGCACCATTCAGCAAGTGCTCAAGCTAATGAGCAAGCATGCAAGGCTTGAAACACAAGCTCCGACACCAATGTGACGTTTACTGCTAGCATACGTCGCTAACCACCAAGACCGTGAGTACTACTCACGTACTTGGTGGTTAGCTTGGCAAACCTATGCACAAGCACAAGGATTTACAGATGGAAGCCCTACCAGCACCACCGGTGCAGCACTCGACAAGGAAGCTACAGCACCGCACCAAGGAAGGAGAGGATGGCCAACATCTCGCCAACATCTCCACTCAGCTCCAGGAGCACACACAGTCAAGCACACCCCACACACACGTGCAGAGCTGCCACGAACACCCCACTAGGGATGAAGCGGAGAGCCCGTTGAACAACCAAACTGGGCACCCCACACACAAGAGTGAAGTATGCACCTCAAGAGCTGCCCCAACACTTGTTGAGACACTACTATATACTCCCCCTTGCTGCTCTCCAATCTAGAACACCAATATCCAAGGCTACATGCATTGGCATTGCTGCGTTGACCATCATACTTGCCTCGCGGCTGCCACACATTGGCCTCGGACCTCAGTAATGCTTCCGGGCTGTCACACATCAGCCTCGGACATTGCAAACGTCCTTGAGCTGATCACACATCAGCCTGGGACATTGTGAACGTCCTTGGCTGGTCACATCAGCCTAGGACATCATACACATCAACTTTGAATATGGTGACCGTCCTTGGCTGGTCACATCAGCTTAGGACATCATACTCATGCATACATATGCACACATATGCATACATATGCACATATGTGCATACGTATGCGCGCATATGCATACATCTAGTACATACCTCATATGCACCGTGCATATGCGGCATATGCACTCATATGCGCACACGTGCACACATATGCATACACATGCGGACATATGCACACATATGTCCCCGTACATCTCATGATGTCTCATTGGCTATGAACGGCCCTTTGCAAGCCATCATGCCTTGTGTAGTTTATCTTGCTCAAGGCCGCATAGGCTCAAGAACAGATCTACATGAGAGCACACCGTAGGTGGTACCCACAAGCACACGCTTGCGTAGTGTGGGTCCCCACTTGGTCTCTTCTTACTTACCACATAAGTAAGGGACAGAGAATGACTTTAGCCAGCCTCGTAAACATGACACCCACTAGGTCGTGGCGATGCGTGCAAACACGGGTGCCTAGTGACGGCATTCGGCTAGTACTGTTATAATAGCGCTTGGAAAGGAGCTTGAATAACTATAAATCCCCAAGGAAACCTCAACATGTAAGCGCCTTTTATTTATATGGCGTAGTGAAAATACTCGACGTAACGGATACCAATGGCAACGCAAGAGAAGGCCGGATGTGCGCCGTGGCACCAGTCCGTCGACCGGTGGTTGCATGTTGCACGTCAAATGACACGGCGACATCCATGGCCGCCTGGCAATGCATGTGACCGTCAATGTGCCTGCTTGATCAACATTAACAACTTTTTAATACTTCAACTTCAGTCAAACTCTTGCAACAATCAAAGTGGACTTCGTAACATCAAAAGTCGTAAGTATTCTGTCAAATAGCGCATACATCCTGTTCTTACATGTGCTTGTGTGTAAAGTACAAAGTATACGTAATGCTGTGATTGTGTGTGCGTGTGGAAGGTTGTGTCGTGGCGCATTCAACACACATGTGGGTTGGGTGCTTTTGAAGTTGCATGTGTCTGTCACACTATGGTACATGTGGGAGTGCATGTATGCCCACCTGTCCTGCGTGTGTGTCCAGGCCACAATAACAGCAAAGAACCACACAGTACCACTACATGCTTGACACAACCGCAACCAAGGTAATAAACAGTACCGTTCCATAGTGCTACTACACTGACTACTACTACACCCGCCACTTCACCCAAGTCAGCCAACTACATCAAACTTCCTGCGTGCACGTGCGTGCATGTGCGCACGCATGTGTGCCAGCTTGCATGTGGTCTTGTAATCTAGCCTGCCTGCCTGCTGGCATGAATGGGCAGGGTGCTTAACAACCCTTCACGTCTACTAGCAAGCATCCGCTGCCGCACACCGCGGGCATCGCCAGCTGTGCCACCACCAGCATACGCTGCACTCGGCTTTGCTGCGCTGTCGGCCTCAGGAACGCTTCCGTTCCAATCCCATGCAGCTGTATGGGCCGCTCTTACTGCCTGCGCAGCCCTTGGTCATGTCAACTTACTGCCTGCTGCTTGTGACATTTCCTGTGTACTTGCAAGCGGACACCACTTCACCGCTGGTGTCCACTTACACTTTGCGTTGCGTGTGTTGGGCGAGCAGCTCCTCCTTTGCTGCTTGTGACACTGGCAGTGCGCTCACTGCTTGCGCGAACAACTTGTGAGCTTCCATGCGTGTAGCATGGGGTTTGTTTGTGAGCAGCTTTATTCTCTCTTCATGGTCGCATGCACAGGTTGCAGAGCGGTGGACCAAAGGGCAGGTATCCTCAACAGTGGCCACATTGGGCTGCGCCTCGCTCCTGGCCTGGTTGTCCATCCTGCCATCATCCAGCCCCGTGTACACATTCGTGTGGGCTTGGGTAGTCCCGGCTGCAACCGCGCTCGCGCTGCTCGAGACCGACCTCCGTGACGCCGCAGGTATGAGTGTTGAAATCCTCTTTCTTAGGTGCACTTGAGTGACGACTGTTAGCAGACAGCGTGCACATGATGCAGGCTCAATGCTGATTGCGTTCATCATCGGGGCTGTTGGCACGATTCTTGGTACAATTGTCTCTTTCACCATCATGGGCAAGCACCTTGGACCGGAAGGCTAGAAAGTGGGGTACTTGTTGTGTTGTTAGAAGCTCCAGAAGTAGTAGTAGTAGAATCTCCGCAAGTAAACTGAGTGCCGCAGGATGACACACCACAATGTAATGCAGGTTGCTGCGTGCTCGTGCGCAAGTTACATTGGAGGCAACATCAACTTCGCAGCCACAGCACAGGTACAGGGAGGCAAGTGTGTTGTTGCAGAGTTAGGCGGCATGAGCGCCAACACATGTGTTTAAGGTGGTGCGTGTGTTGTGTATTGACAGCGCTGTGCCAGGCGCTTGACGTGTCTTCCGGCTCGCTGCTGGCAGCAGGGATGGCCACAGACAATGTGGCTATGGCAGTATGTTTGTCTGCCCCGCCACAAACACGTTTAGGAAGACGCATCCGCAACCAACGTTGTTATCATCGTCATCAATAGCGATGGCAATGGGCGCTCCAAGGAAGCACACATGCAATCCGATGCAGCTTCAATCGCTGAGACGCAGCCTGCTGCCCCAGAAGAGATGCTCACAGGAGAGAGCTTGACAGTGGGACTGGCAGCTGCTGCGGTGAGTGGGATGGGCTTTACACCCCATTGCCTGTCGTTCTGATTGCCCAGTGTCATCTGCAGGTGATGATGCCAGGAGGCGTTAGCCCGGTGGCATCTCTTAGCCCAGTGTCATCTGCAGGTGATGATGCCAGGAGGCGTTAGCCCGGTGGCAAGGATCCACGAACTGTGCTTCCTCCGCGTACTCCCAAACTTCAAATGGACGCCAGGATAATCCTTCTCAACACCTAAGTCAACACGCGAGTTTACACACTCGTTGTCCATGCTTTGCTGTTGGTCAGCAGCAAGTAGTTTACATTGGCAAGTGCTGCTCATGTTCAGCGCATTTGTCGAGGGCCAGCACTGCGCAGATGCTCTTAGCGAACTCAAGCACCGCTGTCGTGTGCGCGGTGCGAGCCGGCCAGCTGCGGGAAGTCAAACTCAGCAGCCTGCGCTCTGGTGCTGCCCGCGTACAGGTGTATCTCTCGCATGAACTTCAGAAGCTTGAAGATGAAGTATCCCGCCACCTGCACACACAACAAGTGCTTTGTGACACAAGGCTCCAGTGGACTACCAGTAGTACACGCCAACCTCACGTCCATGTCATGATACTCGCGCACACCTGTCCACGCAAACACTCTGCTTCCTCCTCGTCCGCCTCATCTGCGACAGCCCGCGTGACCGATGGAGTGCATCCGTCATCTCCAGCGTTAGCGTGGATGTCGGCTTGTAGCTTTGTGCGCATGTGCTTCCATGGGTTGAAGATGTATTCTGAGATAATGACCACGAGCGGTCTTGCGCACGGAGCGTGTTTGGTACAAACAGTTGTCACGCACGTGACTGGATGGTGAAGCTGCATACCTGAATGGCCTTTGGGAGGTACTCAGCTATGTTCCAGCACGAGACGATCTCCGGCCTTTCGGTCTCCATGTCGTCGTTGTTAAAGCTGCTCACTTCGATGCCTCCATGATTGTACTGTACAAACACGATTAACCAGTTTGCTAGTTGAAGCAGGCTGATCAACAGTGACCGTTGCACGCACGAGATCATGGACAGCTCACCTGGTCCATGAAGAACAGGCTGTACCTGAAGCGCTCCTCTTTAAGATATATGTACTCCAACAGCTCCCTGCAACACACGACGATACATCACCTCTCGCGCGCAGGAGCATGCTTGTCGTCCAATGCCACTTGACTGCTGTGATAGCCGCATTGCACGGTGCAACAAATGACACAGCATTGGTACCTACCTGCTTTGCAATGCTTGCTGCACGGACTTAGCATACTCCACAGCCGTGGCTCTCGTGCGTTTGCCCATGGTGATGATCACACGTAAAGTCGGCAAAGACTATCCCCGCACCCAGCTTGCGCAACTCGGCCAGCAGGTGCGCAAACATCTTTTGCATCGCCTTTCGTCAAAGAGAGTCAGAGGCATGCATGCGAGTTAAGACAAGCGCATCACATCTGCAAGCCCCCGGTGCATACCTTGTTGAGTAGTCTGTGAAGCGCAGGGTCGTGCAGCTTTGAGATGGGAGTGCATAAAAGCCAGAAAATAACCAGTGAGCACGGTTGCTCATGACACAGTCAGATGGTAATCTTGGGATCTTGTGATTCAGACTGCAATGCATGTTAATACTATGAATGGCGGAAGGGTGGCCCAGCTTGCAGCTGAGCGGCATGCACTCTGTGCAGCAATGCTAACTTGCCAGCACAATCATCTGTACATTTGCTGAAGCAGGGCATCCGCCATGACGTTGCGCGTATTCACAGCATCAGTCAGCCCAGTTTTGCACTATCTGCATGACAGCGCAAAGCACACGCACAAACATGGTTCTCTGAGTCAAAACCAGGCGCATACGCCCACGAGCTGATATGTTGGTTGTTTGGTTGTGCTTGTACCTGCCGCAGGATCTTGAACGAAGCGGCGCAGGACACGCTGTCATCAGCCTGAAAGCCGCTACTTATGGTGGGGCCGGATTCTTTCATACCCAGCGCGGTGTTGCCTTCCAGTTCATCCAGCAGAGCACTCTTCAGCAGGGCGTTCACTGCCAAGTGTTGGATCTGCACGCGGGAGCTCTCATGAACTCATAAGAACACGATTCGGGAAGACAAGGACCACCATAAGGTCTGTGCTCATAGACAGCCCCGCCTCGTTAATAACAGCATACCTTGAGCTCTACCGTCAGTTGTCTGTATGCTCCCGGGTAGCACAGGTCGGGTCGCTGTACCTGCAAAGCGGATTAACAATGTTACACAGTTGCAACTTGAGGAGTTGCACTTGTTGTTGACAGTTCATACTGGTTTTGGTGCAGCAAGCATAGTGGCAGGAAGTACCTCGTCTGTGAAGGACAGCTCGTCTTGCATGGAGACACCGCGAGGTCTGGCGTGCCAGTGTTTGATATCCACAGCACCTGCGCAACATTGCCATGACACAGTCAAGTATGTTTTTAACAATGAGGCGGCACTGCAAGCTGGCAGAGCAAGCTTAGACTTACATGGTTGTGATGTCGCAGGGCACGCGAGAAGAACACATCCGCCACATACAGCATCCAGTCAGCGTCGAAGTTGCCAAGTGGTACCTACATACACACAAGCAGACTGAGCAACATGCCAGGCACTAATTGAACTTTAACAACTGACTGTACATACATGTGCGTATCGTGCCAGCGCTCTGCGTTCCAGCAGCCTGCCAACTGATGCAATGCCGCGCTGAGCAGCAAGCTTGGAGACAACAGGCTGCCAACCAAGAGCCTGCACAGAGTTGTGTCAGCTATTCTTCAGACGAGGACTCAACAGCGCAAGCCAGACACTGGCATCCAATGCACACCTGGTACTGGTTGTTGCGCTGGTTGAAGGGCACGGCCAAGCATGGGAACTCCTGCAAAGCGGGTACCCTTTTACAGAAGTCTGTCATGCCCTCGCTCACTTCCACAACCGCGACAGTCGGGCCACCTTGACTGCTAAATGTATGGGTAGAGTCCAGGATAGATGCTGTTTCCGGGTACTCGGGCACCACGCTTAAACCATTCGCGCCGTGGGCCTAATCTTTTATAATAAGTAAATTGCCAGTTACGAAACACTGGCCACCACACAGCAGAGTGCCATTCAGGCACCAACACCACAGCTGGCAGCTGGTAATACTGGAATAATGCTTTGGCTTCATGCAGGAGGGCCAATGGCGGGTGACATCAAATAAAGCTCCCCAAGCGTTGAAGAACATTGCGCCAGTCTGTAGTAAGAGTAAGATTGCCCAAACTTCCAGGCATATGTATGTAACTTAAAAAGAAGCAGGCGCTTTGCTGTTCCAATCAGCTGCAAAACAATCCAATGCTGAATGTCCAACACGCCGCTGTACATGTGCGGTTGTGTCTGCGGTCAGGGCCCAATCTCCTCTGTCAGTAAATTTGGGATAATGCATCCGCATTGCACAGCTCATGTGATCGCCACACGTATGTCAGCGCAATATCACCCTCCCAGCACAAAGATCACAATCAATGTAACGCTTGTAGAATATGAGGCTAAAAAGCAGACAGCTTGTTGAGCATTGGAATCGCTGGTTGACAATCGCTAATAATGCGCACTTTACAATGAACATCATGCGTGCGCGCTACTTCAGTCAATGCATGGACATAAGCAAGTGCCTCCTTGATGGCTAAAGGCATCGGAATATGCTTAGGCTCAAAGTTGCCTGCCAATCTAAGCCAAGGTCCTGTCACCCCCCAAACAATTGTACCCGAAGCATCCACATGCAGCTCAAGCAGTACGGGGGGCTTCCACCAAGCGTGGCCATTGTAAGTCTGCAAGCCAGCAGCAGTCCACTTACAGAAGTGTCTGAAGGCGCTCATATCGCTCTTAAAATCGTCCAATGCGTTAGCAACTAATGCCAATGCCGAGCATAATGCTTGCAGGTGCAAAAGCTAGCGCAATTGATATGCCAGCAATGCGTGCCAGATGACGCTTGGTCAATACAGGAGCCTCTACCAACTCCTTCATCAACTGCAATAGCTTGGTTAGCTTGCTTGCATGAATGGCAAAAGAGCCTGTCACAGTGTCCACCAGCCAACCCAACAACTGCACCACCTGCTCCGGCCATAACTCTGTTTTTTTCACAAAAATATATATTCAAAGCACCTGAAACGACTAGAATGGCTGAAGTGCATGTCATAAGTTTAGGCAAGGCAGGGAAAACCCATAGCCGTAAAGGTGTGAAGATAGTGGACATCACGTTCGTAAACAGCCAGTAAGCTTGACTCAAGCCAAATGGCAGCACATTCCATCTGTATAAGACTCCAGTAAATCGCAAAGCGAAGTCCGGCTTGCTGTCCTCATGAATGGGCACAGATGATAACCCGACTTTAAATTCCCTATCACTTGCCAATAATCGCGCTTTGTGTACAGCAATACGTCGCGCAACCTCTCATAAATGAAGGAATGTGGCGCAAAAAGAGGTTAATATACCTCAGGTCTACAATCAGTCGCAAACGTTTTTCCTACTTCACTATAGCTACTCCTATGCCAGTGACCATTGCCACGCTGTGCGCATTAACGACAGAGATTGCTCCTGTTTTCACCAAATTTGCCAACTTACTGACAGCGAATTCGCAATGTATAGAAGCGGACTTGCGACTTCAAAATACAGCTGGTGTTGGGAAATTGCATGACAGCATAGTTGTAATATCCTCGACAGCAAAGCCTTCGGCCTAAAACAAGGCATGTACTTCTTCCCATTTTCGTCTATCCGATGCTTGAGTGCCGACCCATGGTAAGCAATACCCGTAACGCAACCAGTCAAGCACCAATGTCTTCTTGCTTTGCATAGTCAATTGAAACCAAGTGGTTCAAGCTGCGAGCTTCTGCTGCAAAGAGGCTGCCATAATATTCTCCGTATCAAGAGTTTCGGTGCGTAGCTGTTCTTCCCATTGGGTTGCTGAGCTGGGATGCCTTTAAAAGCCATTTGACATTTGTGACAACTCCGCATATACCGAACGAATGTCCTCTTGTTGCTGTGCAACCAGTACTCGCTTGCAACAGTGTGTGGCACTTGTGTCATAACATCAGTGTGCTCCTCGGGTGGGGATAAAAGGTCCACTGCCAAAGCTGGCATTGCAGGATCCCACTCTGCTTGCAGGCAGTCATCCTCAAGAATGGCACTAATATCGACCAGTTCTTTGGATGTGCTATGTCAGCGCACATGCAAACAAATTAAGCTATGCTAGAATTGCCTATTAGCCTTTCGTATGCGAAGTAACCCTGTCGAGTAACATGCAGCTTTGTATCATACACACATGTTATTGTCAGCAATGAACACCTGCACTTTTTAAGTACACTATAGCACATCATCCAGACATGCACACACGCGCAGTTGCGCGCATACATGCGTACATGCGCGCTTGCGCATTGCTATGATACACACCAGCACCTCTCGATATGCACTGCTACTGCACTGTAGCTACTTGGCAGCTGTACTGGCAAGACTTACTGCCGCAATGCTAGGCGTGGCTCTTGCACGGGGACATGATAGGCTAGCGCTTCCTGTTGAGCGGGCGCAGCCTGATTGTTGTAGCCGCCTCCGAGACTGTATCCACCACGACCACCGCGGCCGTAGCAACCACGACCGCGTCCACGCTGAGATTGGGTGCTCCCCTCTTTTGTGTGACAGAGCGCCTGTAGGCGCATAATCGCATCAATGGTCTGATGTGAAGCGAACCTAAGTAAGACTCACAGGTATGCATCGTGCTCATTGCAGCTAGTTGTTCAATGCAATAGTAATAGGGCATGTGTTGTGCACCAACACATGAACAAGTGCTGCCCACTGTTTTGCATATCTGGGAGTGGACACAGGCGTGCATGGCACCATTGACATGTTTTTGCAACTGATGCTGTATGCACACATTGCGCGTTTTGTCAAATAAAACGGGTGTGCATAGCGCTATGCATCTGTGACAGCAGCTGTGGTGCACACTGCATGTGTATATGCACACATTGTGCCATTTTAGGATAGGCGCGCATTGTACCATTACAGTAGACAGCAGCTGTTGAGCATGCTATCATATGATATGCATGCATTGTGCATGTTCATAAGCAGGTGCGCATTGCACCATGATACAAACAGCAGTTGCTGAGCATAATGCACGCACACATTGTGCGTCTTATACGTAAGAGATATGCGTGTGTGCATGTCGGCGCATTGCATGCATGTTTGGTGTTACATCTCTCACAAGCAACAGACTTACTGAGGGACAGCAACCTTTGCCTTTTGCATGGCTACTTTGCTTTGGAAGCTGTTGGCGAGCTTGGTGAGGCGCCGAATCACCTTGGCTTCCTTGTGTTTGCAGTTGATGCAGGCGTCGTTAATAATACCTCGAGTCCCGATCGCAAAAGCTGCCGCAAAGTCCACGCTACCGTGCATGTGTGCGAGCAGCAACTGATACAGATATGACACCAACTGCGCAACTGGGCGGACCTGTGAAGAGGGCACGGCCAATTGCCTCGAAGCAAGCCTGCACACCAGTCGAGACCTTGCGCGTGCGGTACTCCTCCCACAAGGCATATGCCTCTGATTGCTTGGACAGGCGTTGAATGTACTTGGTATGCCGGTCTCCAAAGTCGGAGCTGTCCGCATCACGAGCTCGATGATGACGAGGACGTTGATGACATGCGTCTTTTCTTGTGCACCTTCTTCTTCCTCTTTAACCTCTTCTTTTTGTTGTCCTTCTCCCCCTCCAAGATGGATAACAACTCCATTCTGCTGCGCCGACGCCTTTTTTTTGTTTGTTTTTGTGTTTGGGCAGCTTTAGCTTAGCAGTTGGCTCTGGCTCCGAGTCACAGTCTGCAGCGTCTTCTAGCGTCACCTCTGCCTCTGTCTCTGCGCCGGCCGCATGTGACTTTAGCAACCCAGGCTGAACCGTACGCCTACCTACCGGCGCAGCAGGCTGCGTGGCCTTTTGCGCTGCTCACCGCTGTTTGGCCGCGCTGGTCTGCCCCTCATCACCGACCGGTGATGAGGCCTGCTTGCCTAGCTGTGCAGCTCCAACAGCCGGCTTCTTTCGGCCGCGCTGCCCGCCGGTAGCCGCAGTCCGCCCCTTCGGCGGCATCTCTCTCTCCTCTCCCTACTTTAGTAAAGCGTCGACGAACTGTCGGCCATCGCCAGCAACGCCGCCGCTGAGGTGACGGCCGCCATTGCCTTGGTTGCTTGACACGTGTGTGTCCAAAAAACATAAGCCATCCATATATTTAAACTATACATATTAATCACTTACTTATCAATCTACTAAACGAAACTCGCCGGCTTACAGTTGGAGTTGACAAGTAATGCCCAGTATCTATTTTTGGATTGATTTGCAATTAGCAAACACAATTATTAGGCGAGATGCTTCGGGGATCATCTCGTTACGGTACCAGTGAAGGAACTGAACCCGTTTCTTGTCCATATTTTTGGCTGCATACATAATCGCGAACCACATTGCTACCTTCCTAGCGATCCAAGCAAAACCGGCGTGGCCGGTAGTGCGCATGGCGGCACTAAGGCCTTGTCAATGACCTCATGAACAGCCGGATCGCCCGAGAGGGTCCCATCAAGGAAAACGGTCCATAATAGCGCGCGACTCGGCGTGCGTCAAGGGCGCTCCCTTAAAAATCGAGTCGCCCAGTCATGTGTTTTTGCTTGGGATCCGACCGGTCGTCGGACTGCCAATCGTGTATTGTCAATTAAGAACCGGCTGGGTATAACCGGCAGTCGCGTACTGTCGACTGGAGTTGGCTAACAGTGACACCTATAGTTGGCGTACATCGGGAGCCGACCGCGGACACACGTCGCGGGCATGTGCTCAATCACTTATAGATTCGACATTCAAGTCCTAGAGGCTGGGATATTTATGCCGACAAGCCGGGCCACCGTCAGCTCTAGCCTTGTGGGGATGGCGGCGTTATTGAGAGCCGCATGGAGTAGCGGCGGCAACACTTATATAGTATAAATGCAGTATTGTGATGACGCTGGAGCCAACCAGCGCCGGCCATGGTAGCGCCGTTTGTGTGCACTGGCCTTCAGGCCGCAGCCGGTCTGGCTCGGTTTAGCAGAGGCACTAGGGGGGGCGGCACCGCTGCTGGGAGGTTCTCTGTGACCTTCCAAAGACGACAAAGAAGTCGCCGCCTGCTGGCTTGACCCTTGCAACAAGCTCAGCGGCAGATGGCCTGATAGTGTATGATCTGGTCTGCTGGGCCATTGATAACAGTAAATAAGTGCGGAGTCCGCGTGGACCATCAGCGAGCATTGTACACAAAGCTTATGATACTTTCAAGCGCAACGCCGACGTTCTCGTGGACAGTCGGCGATTCGCGCGACGCTATGCATATGAATATATACTTCAGCGCCGACACTCCATGTGGACCCACGGCGCCAACCCGCAAAAGCAGGCCCCTATGATCGGCGAACAGCTGGACTTGCGAACGCCAAAGTTCATCCCTTTCGACGCAACTCCGCACACCTGCACGCGGGTTGCGCCCGACGTGAAAGGTTGGCCAACTCTTCAAGCCGGGCGCAACCCGCGTAGCCATCAAGCAAGACCCCATGGGGACTTGCTTGATGCCTAGCAGGGAAAAGCCCCTCGGGCAATCCAATGTCAACATTACAACAAAACTCGTTGACGTCTGTAAAAAGGTTGTTAGTGATAGAAGACAAAGGTTAGTCACACTGATATTACTTACTTATGATCACTATGCTTACCGATATATGTGAGAATCAGTGAGATACGGTAGACACAGCCTGTATCGCAGTAGTTACATGGGCCTACAATTACGTTATGCTACAACTTAAAAACCACCTAACTTACCAGGAAGACGCCGAGCTTGAAAATCGGTCGTTACCATCACGTTTGTAGTTGTAAAGGCCTGTCCAGGTTGTCGTCACTATCAACAGCAAACACTATAAACGCACTTTGCGCAATCATCGAGTTTTCAATCCTATTTGGATCGCACACCCGCGGCGGCAGTGCCTTATCGAGTCTAACTCAAGACTCAACAAGATATAACGAATTACGTCGCATCAGTTTCGTAAAATCTTTGACGGCCATGTTGCTGTCCACACCACGCACACGCATAACCACCGTTTCATAATCAGGTCGCTCCAAGTGCGAAGTTTTCTGCAAGCAAGCACAGCGATTGGCCTGCACATTGTTATGCCAACTGATTTGTTGCAGCAGACCCAACGCATTATATAGTACAAAGCTACCATTGTATAATTGGCTTGCATTCAATAGCATGGAAAAATGCTCTACTATGCTTGCCAGCAATACCTTCGTGGTGAAGATGCAGATGTGAAAGCAATGCAGCTGCTTGCTGTTCCGCTTCCAGGCCCTGCGAGGATGCCACGGGCGCGGCTAATACTTGTACAATCAGCATGTCACTAATGTCAGATGTCGGCGCCACCGGCTCCTGTTGCGGCCCGGCCGGTACCACTGTAGCGTCTACCGCCGTGACGTCCCGCATGGCGACATCCTACACCTCGGCGGCGTGCACGGACTTTGCCGCCCAACTTGAAACCTTAACACATAAGCAAAACCTTGCTAAGCCCACCCTAAGTCACAGCTGTAATAATTCTATTCACTCATAATGAATAGCTAACCCAAGCACCCTGTATCAGCTCACTTGCTCACTCTTTCGCGACACTCGCGCACTCACTAACTCTCATACAATGTTAACGCACAGTCTCATGCACTCAGCTACGCAACTCAAGGCAAGTCTCTCTCTCTCTCTCTCTCGCATTTACAATCACAGTCACAATCACGACCACCACTACATCGCCGCCAGGAGACTGTACAATATCACAATGTACATCGCTGCCAACGCGGCGCTATACTAGATTTACGAACAAGGCGGCGAAGTACGACCGTCACACAGCGGCATTGATCTACTGTACGCGGCTGCGCTGTCGCCGCTAACTACAATGGGTTCCGGCCCCGGTCAGGTGAAATTTACTGATGACCGGGGGGCGGAATTCGTCTAGATCATTACTGACAGTGATGATCTAGACGAACACAGTAGAGTCTGATCACTGATCGGTGATCAGTGACCACCGTAAGGCAGATTTCTGATCTGCTGTAAAGAGATGACAACTTGATCACTGGATCACACAGTGTCAGTGAGTTCGCACCTCTGGTCTCGGCGCATGACGAAGTGGGTTTGGGACAGCTGCTTGCACTATCCGAACGGTTTGGGACTTCCGTTACAGCTCGTTGCTCGGCGCAGCGGCGTTGTGGTCCTGGTTGTCGTTGGCGGCGTTAGAGGTGGGGTTGAGGGGGCGGTGTCAGGGGGAGTCGTAGCGGCAGCATGGCACCTGCGGCTGTGGAGGTGTCTTCGGGTCTTAAGCTGCCTAGGTTCCTTCGACCTGTGGCGAGGCTGGTGAGCGTTCCGCGGTCCGAGACGGTGCTGGGACTGCTGCTACTCAGCTACTTTCTCGTGCTGTCAGGCGTCGTGTATGACGTCATTGTGGAACCGCCTGGCATCGGTTCAACGCAGGTGAGTCCACAGATGATACTGGACTTGATGAACACATTATCAAAGGATGTAGAGACTGGCATATTTCCAAGGCATGCGTGGAGGTTGATTTGCAGTACGATATCACCACCCTGCACTGGTGTACATCCATTAATGTGGCTGTATTGCAATGAGATATAGTGCTGAGACCGTTGCTGTCGCTGTATATTGAACTGCGTGGGGTAATTTACATTAAGTGCTATTGTGTTCACTGAGTGCCTTTTGCGCTGTATGTAACCCTATGAGCCCTTCAAGCAATGGGCAGTACATCGGTTTGGTGTTGGATGATTTGGGCTTCTTTGATTGCATGCTGTATGATTTCGTTGCAATGCCTTCTGGACAGGATGTTTGCATGCAGACGTGGGATTTATACTGTCTGCATGCATGTCTGCATGCATGCATACCAACAGATGCAACAGCAACCGTGCATGCAAGCACATGTGCGGTGGGGTGCGTGTGAGTGTGCATGTGTGTGCTTGAAGACTCTTTTTGTACACCCGATTCAGTCTCTCTGTCAATCCACGACCGCGTTGCCCAACTCTGAGATGCAACTAATTGTTGTGCGCAACAGGATCCCATCACTGGTGCTGTCAAGCCCGTCGCCTTCTTGCCGTACCGCATCAACGGGCAGTACATCATTGAGGTTCGTAGCAGCTGTTCTGTGCCAAACGCATGTCCAGCACACGAGCCGCGTCTCCACACGCACTTGCAGTGAACCAACACACGGTCACCCACATTGCAATCTCCTTCGTGCTATGCAGGGTTTGAGCGCCGGATTTCTTTTCACGCTAGGCGGGTTGGGTTATGTGCTCCTGGACTGGGCGAACGACAAGACGCAGCCGAGAAGAAACCGGATCCTGCTGCTCATCTCGGGGGCGGTGTCCATCTGGGGCGCATACAGCGTGTGCATCGTGTTTCTGCGGATCAAGATCCCGGGATACCTGCACAAGGGGTAGCGCCAGGCGGAACAATGACTCACTGTCACGGTGCTGAGTATACACCACGATTTTGCCTAGCTGCAATGTTGTGAAGCGAGTTTGCAAGGACTGGTTGAAATAGTACCTGTAGTGCACGGGTGCCCAAGTGATCACTGGATGCCTAACACGTGGGTCGCATAGTCCATGGAGTGTATGTACACATGGTACCAAACTACAACCTTGCTGTGGACAGTCTACCCCCGTTAAAGGAATTCGCTTTAAGGGAATAACCCCGCTAAGATCATAAATTGTCGCAAGACCAATGGTTTTACAGGTAAATATCTTCACTTAGTGGAATAGTCTTGTACGTATTAAGACTAATGTTACCGCATGAAAATCCTAGTGGTGATATGCTCTTATCGGAGTAGCAGTGCTGTGCGCAAGGGCACAAGCAAGCACATGATCTTGTGCCCTTGTGCCCATGCAAGCGCTTCCGTGCCTTAAGCCGCCACGTCAGTTGCAGAGGCACTGGTTATCCCCATGCGGCGGTGGCGGCGGCGCCGGCGCGAGGGTCGGCGGCGGCGGGGGCAAAGGTGTACATAGGTAGCAGTAGACGCCTTAACGGTGGGAACAGCTGCTTTAAGCTTTGGAGGGCTTGTGCTAAGGTGTGTGTTGTGCACATGCGCGCGTGTATGTGTGCATTGTTGTGACTGTTCACGTGAACACTAAGGCTATTCTGTGCGATTTGTAGGTCATCATGTCTGCACCACAGCCCGCTAAGCATAGCAACATCACTCTCAAGGAGAAGAAGCGCATATTAGAGTTGTATAATGAGTTGTGCGAGAACACCAACATTAGGCAAGCGGACTTCATTGCTATTGTCAAATCTAAGTTGAAATTGGATATCAAACAGAGTGCATTGTCCAAGTTGCTGACTGGCCGTGATAAGATAGTTGAGACGCTAGCTCAGGGTGGTAATTTCGCTGCAAGTACCAAGCGCATGCGGCTTGCAGCACATCCCAAGTTGGAGGATGCATTGTATGCATGGTTTGTACAAGCTCGGGCTCGCAATGCCACCATCACACACGCGATATTGATAAAGAAGGGCAAGGTTTTTGCTAGCAAGTTGAACATAGAGGACTTCAATGCATCACACGGGTGGGTGAATCGGTTCAAGAAGCGTCATGGCATCTCCGCTAAACCATTGCATGGGGAAGCCAATGATGCAGATGAAGAAGGGGTCGACATGGCCCAAGCTGACTTGCCAGAGATTCTTGAGGACTACGGCGCTACCAACACCTTCAACATGGATGAGAGCGGGGTGTTCTACCGGGCTCGTCCACGCCGCACATTGGTCACTGCAAGTGAAGAAGCGAGAGGGGGGAAGAGAGAGAAGGATAGGTTCAAAATAGCATTGTGTGTGAATGCCGACGGCTCCGGGAAGTATCCCCTTTTGCTGATTGGTACGTCCAAAAGACTTAGGTCTTTTGGGAGCACATGGACTCCCATCCGCATCGGTGTGGAGTACGCGAACAACAAGAAGGCTTGGATGAATGCGGAGGTAAGGTGTTTGACACTATTGCTAGTTGGCAAGCCTGTTAGTGCAAACTGCAAGTCCATATGTGTGATTGTAAGTTCGTGTGTATGACCAGACGTTGTCTCATGCAGATCTTCAGTCGCTGGCTCTGCAACTTCGCTTTTCAGTTGAAGCTGCAGAAGCGCAATGTGTTGTTGTTGCTCGACAACTCTTCCACCCACGCCTGCAAGTACGGGGTCGCGGGCATGGAGAAAGGGTTCAAGACGCTGCAGGTGGACACTGTGAAGTGTCTGTTCCTGCCTCCCAATACAACCAGCAAGGTTCAACCTCTTGACGCAGGCATTATTGCTGCGTTCAAGGCCAGGTATGCTGCTGCGTTGCTCTGGTTACAAACT
>RHPI01000260.1:41569-58042 GCA_009103225.1 Chlorokybus atmophyticus | reverse complement strand
GGGGGGGGGGACCCCCCAGACCCCCCTTGTTCGACAGAGTTTGTAATGCTTTCCCACTGTGGTCGTGGCAGGTACAAGCGCAAGCTTGTTGCGTACTTGCTGCAGAAGCATGATGCCGACCCAACAACCGACTTGCGCACGGTAAAGGTGCAGTTGAGGGAGGCAATCATATGGTGTCGCGAGGCGTACAGGGAGCTCACCGCAATCACCATCTCGAATTGCTGGAGGAAGAGCGGCATCACCCCCTCTGCTTGGCACGCGCCAACTCTCGACACTGACGCACGCGAGCAGGCTGTTGTACAGGAGATCGGGGACATCATGCAGCGTCTCCCCATTCCACGTGCGGAGATGTTCTCCCCAGCTGAGTTCGTTCACGTCGATGACATCCTCCCAACCGAAGCCGGGCAGAGCAATGATGACATCCTTCAAAGCGTCGGAGGCGTTAAGGGGGCCACCGCTGAGCCTGATGAGGCTGACGGTGAGGAATCTCATTGCAGTACGTGTGCGTGTATGTGCATGAGTGGGCACTTATAATGCCTTGTGTTGTAGATGATGATGAGGAGGAGGAATCACCCCCACGCATCACAGTGGCAGAGTGCATGAGGTTCTTGGATGGTGTGGAGGCCTTCATCGCCACCAATGACTGCCCCATCTCAGAGCATCATCAGCTCACCTTACGGCAGCTGCGCAACGCGGTCATCAAGCATCAGGTGTTTGACGCTGGCCGTCAGACCACCATACAGGACTTTGTCACTGCAGGTGCTTCTGGACATGATGCTAGCACTAGTAGCACTTGTGGCACAGTCGATGAGCCAGTCGAGTTAGAGTAGCGTGCATACCATGCATGCACGAGTGCAGTCTGCAATGCTTGTATTGGTGGTGATGGCCTTGCAGATGCATGCTGCTTGCTCTTGCACACACACGCCAAGCAACATGCTCATGTACACATTCAAGCAGATTCATTAGATATTTTACGCATGTGTGCGCGCCATTATACATGCACATAAACACTTGTTGTATTATAACACTTCAAGCATGCATGTTGTCACACAACACCAGGTTACATTGTGTGTTCATTTGCTTGATGTACGTAAAACTCACTATACTGATCATATACATGTGAAATGCACACACTTCGTTAATTGCATATTTATTCTTATAAACGCTCATGCGCTTTTCTGGCGGGACCCCCACTAAAAGAATATATATTCTCTTAACGTAAACAGAATATATATTCTCTTCAACTTTAAAAGAATAACCCCGTTAGTGGCATGAAAAGCTCCAGGATAAATGTGATTTTTATAACGGGGGTAGACTGTATAAGACTTTTAACGCAAGTGGCCTCGCCAATTTGAGTGCATTCGTATGTACGGGGTTTGCGGACTGCAACCTTTGTGTGTCATGTCATATGTGTGCAACAGAGAACTTGTCCTTGCGTATTTGTTTCAATCGATTACCATGGATGACATTGTGTGATTGAGTGATCAGCCTGTGACAACAATGCAATGATATTCCTCTTGCGAGAGGTATCATCCACTCTATGCTTGATGTGGAGAGTGTCGCAAGTACATTCGTGCGTCGCATATGTTGTACACCATATGCCATCCTTTGTACACTGTGTGCCGACTGCAACACTCCCATATTTCAAGCAATGACCAGCACACTTGGCAACAGCGATGAAACATGCAATGGCACATGCGACATGACACCTAAAAAGCATGCCATGCAAAACTTGCAGACATCGCCACGCAATCAATGCAGCGGCCACGCACAGACCAATTGACTACTGAGAGCAATCAACAACCAGAGGCCAATTGGAAAGCCAACTCAAGCACATCGCTGCACCAACTACAGCATGATACTTGTACATACGATACGTATAAACAGATTACGATAGGCGCTGAACTAGCCCTGGTGACACCTGGTCATAGTGCAGCGGGTAGCCTATCACTTCTTCTGCGTTGTCGTCAGACATGTGCCAAGCCTGCTCTTCCTCGTACAACTTTTTCAATATCTGGTCCAAGCTCTGCATGGAGTAGCCGGCAGGAACGGAGAAAAAGGCGCTGCTCAGTTGTTTTGAGGGCGAAAGGACCTCAAAGTTCTTAAAGGTCACCAGCGCGTACACGGTCATGATCAAGGGGACCTGCAGCTTAACTGGAAACATGTCCTTTTGGGAGTGTTTCCGCAGGTACTTGGTAACCCTGCCCAAGTGCCTGGAAGGCCATCAACATTAACTCAGCCATGGAGGCGAGCACGCAAGATGCTGATGAATGCAATGCAGTGAAGCAAGGTGTGCTTACCTGTTTGCGTGCTCAACAACTTCCATCAACGGCAATAATTGTGCGACAGTTAAGGGGAAGCCTTGCGCCATCCAGCACTTGGCTTTAATTCTCCGAGACTTCACATCTTGCACAGTAGACTCGTTGGATAAGAGTTGTTGGTTGTTCTGGTGCACATGCTGCTCGGAGAGGTCTTCATCAATATAAGCGTCGTCAACACCAACCACCCGATCCTGTCAGTGAGTGCATGGCAACAGCAAGATGTAAGTTTCGGAAACGAAAAAGCACTTGTAGGTTGTGTAAAGCAAATCTGTTACTTGAAACCTTGGCAACACTTACGGATGCAGAGGCTTCAGCGGAGCTAGCTAGCCTCTCCTCCGCAGCGCGAGCGGCTTCTACATCACTAAGATAGGACTCAAATGTGCCAGTGTATCTACCCATAAGACTGGGTTTCGTAATGTGGACTGTTGAAAAGGTGCCGGAGCCTTCATAAACTCGAGTTTTCCAGCCCTCCACCTGAAAACATGAACAGTCAGGACCAACTACCACCAAACAGACATTAGTAGGTTTACCCAGCATACGACACGGTCACTCCAATTGGCAAGAACTGTGTAGTTACTTTTGCAGCCTGGCAGCAACAGATACTACCGAGCACATTTCGACTTACAGACAAATGTATACATGTGTTGTCCAAACAAATATGGTATCAATGCTGCTGTCTGCTTGTAGCTCCAAAGGCCACAACCGCTACAGGCAGTTGTATCCACCATACCTGCTCAGTGACCTCGTAGCCAAGCCAAGATTTGGCAGGTTTGAACTGGACGTCTTTAGCTTCAAACCGCCTCTTGGAGGCGCCTTCTGCCATGAGCATAGCCACCTCATGGTTTAGGTCTGACTCAAAGGCATTCCCACCGCGAGTGATGGCATCCACGACTGTCTTCTTGGTATGATCCACCAAAAGCAACTGAGAGTCTGAACAGTACAAGAAGAGAGTGAACCTCAATAACAAACATGTAGAAGGCGGCAGCCTGCGGTGAGATGGATGTGTAACGACAACTCACGATGCATGCAGCCTCAGCATGGCATGCGACTTACTGTCATGTTTGCCAGTGAAGAGCAGACTAAAATGCCCTCTCTTCCACTCGGGGACCAAGCTTGCACTTTTCTCATTGATACCCATCAAAGTCCCATCAACCCTCAAGGAGGTGCCTTGTTTGGTGATTGAGTAAACATCGTGAGGTGCAAACTTCTGTATTAGCTTGCCAAACAATGCGCTGCCAAATTCCCATTTCACGCTCATCTTGAAATCTGGCATCTGTCCGATATGAACAAGTGTCAGTTCAGTCCAATGTTGTGTCAGACTTGGCACCACAGTGCTGAGCACTGCTAATTCCAATGCCTACACAAAGGGTAGGATATGCAGTTGCCATCATGAGCACTAACCTGCGCGAGGCTCTGCAGCAACACAGGTTTCTGTTCCTTGAACTTCTGCTTACGCCTTGCATGGGACGCCAACAGCAGAATTTTCACCATCTGCTCATCGCCAAGTGCTACAGCCTCGTCAAGTGCAGACCACCCGCGCTCGTTTTTCCTGTCACATGGGTACCCAAGCTCCAAAAGCTTGTTCAAGGCCCTGTGATGCCCAAGCAGCACAGCGACGTGCAGCGGCTGCACAAAAACCATAAATGTCAAGCAGTGAACCAACAAAGGCAGCTGATAACTAACAAACAAGATATGACAAACAGTGAACTCTGCGAAATCACATCGCAAGAAGGCTGTGGCTACGCAACTGAGCCATTTAGGACAAGCAAGCAGTGCATTTGACATGTAGCGCCCGTGGCATGCATCCGTGCAACATGCATGACAGCAGGCTTGCAGCTAGAAGTCATCATCCAACAGAATTGCACTGTGACTCCACTTTATAAGCTGATGTCGCAACACGCAAGACCAGATGCCCGCGTCAGCTCTGCACATTCGGCCAATTGTCGTGACACCACGTACCGTGTTGCCAGCAGGGTCACGCACATCCCACTCTTCACGAGATACTCTTTTCCAAACCAGCTCCAATGTACTGATGTCATCGGCGAATGCCGCCCTGGGGAAAACAACATGTAGAGTTTGGGCTGCGGTGATATAATGCAAGATAATTTCTGATACTTTGCAACAAGCAGAGATTCTGCCAGTGTACGAATTGACCAAGGCATGAGCTGGCAAGCAGGACTCACCTGTGTGCTGGATAACTCTGGTCAAATGGATTGGGGGAGCTAGACGCCCTGCCAGCTGTACAAAAATATCAGTTACTATAGTTTGTTTCTCTGATCTGAACTGACTCAATGATCAACTTTCCGCAACAGCAAGGATCATGTGTTGTTGCATTCAAAGCACAAACTGCAAGCTGCAAGTGCTGTGCTTGCAATGCGACTAAGCCCGCTGCCTATCACAACATCTGGTACAGGAACAAACAGCTGCTCACCTGTGGGGGAATTGACGTCGCACTCTGAAAGGTCACTGCATGCGTCGTAGTACTCATCACTGCTGGTTGAGGTGGTGCCCTGTGTCGTCGTGTCCGCGGGGTGTACCTGACGTAGTCGCTCTTTTGCGCCTGCAGCAAGTATGCAGCGCGTACGGCTACATCAGGAAACAATGGCACATGTAACTCAATGTCAAAAAGCTCACACCTAAGACGCCATGCACAAGTTGGTTGCGTTTTGGGGGGGGAAAAAATGTCCCCCGACTCAACATCATAAAACCAGGAGTTTGGGCTAAGTGCAAAGCGCTATTTGCATGCTCGCGCTCTGAACAGCCATAACTATACACGGCGCGACAAAAAGCACATGCGAAGCAAAGGCAACCTTCACCCTCCTCTCTTAGTGAGAACGTACACAGTAACTGAACAACACCAGGTCCATGAACTATAACTCGCAACCGAAAACTGCGGCAATGACGAAGCGTGAACATCAATGCATGGTTCTCACACCAGCGAGTCAGCGAATGCATGCGTGCAAATGTATGATTTTTACACGTCCTTTCAGCAAGTTTAGAGCTGTAGAACGGCAGCAGGTTTGATTCATGTTGCTTGTCTCGGAAGGTGAGTGAACCATTCGACAAACAAGTCACACCTACTGCAGGCCACCGGCAGGTCCGATCCAGGCAGCATCGCCACAACCAAGCTTGTGCTATGCGTCAGGCAGCTCAGGCTGGCAAGCAACAAGAACTGTTTGATTCGCAGCAAGCCAACCCACCTGCTGAAGAAGCTGCAGGTGCCTCCCGCAGCGACTCAGCACCATTGCACGGGCGACTTGCAGGCAGATCGGCGCCCTTGGGCCGCGTCTTGGTGCGGGAAAACAGCCGCTTCATCCTGGCTGGAGATGCGACAGCTTCTTCGCCTGCGGCTCGCTGCGGAGTGACAGCCTGCTAGTGGGCCCCCGCCGCCGCCGCCGCCGCCGCCGTCCTAGCCTGTAGCTCCAGCTGTCAACTTGGCGCCAAAAAGACCCTAACCTTCAGTGGTCCCACCCCAAGACGGCTTGCTCTAACCCCAGACCGCACACAGCCCACGCCGACAACACCACAAACACCTCCGCCCCACACCCCTGCCGCCACCTGCCCAGAAAGCTCCTCAACGAACAGACACGCTGAAATACAGCAAGCAAGCTGTCCTTTCGGGTACTTTGACCACTCTGTATGTTTGATTTTTGCCAACTCGTCAATCCGACCGCAGCTGAAAGCGCCAAAAGTGCAATATTGTACATTTGCACATTTGAACATTAGTTCAAAGTCATCGGATTGCAAACTCGTTGTGAATAGTTTTTCATGCTTTGTTTATAGCTAGAGCGGGGGGTGACGAGTGCTGCCACGTGGCAGTGTTTGCGGCAGCCATGGGCGGCGGCCCGCGTGGCGGCCGGGGCGGCGGCGGCGGTGGCCGGGGCGTACGTGGAGATAGAGGGGGCGGCGTTGCGGGCGGAATGTTTCCTGCTGGCCTCAGGCCGGTGTCAGAGACGGCGAGGATCTCTATCTCTGAACGTCTGGAGCGATTCCAGCAGAGCGATGAGACAGGCACATGAGCGTTGCACTGTCATTGCAATTCACCAATATTTATACTCAGCAATACTACCACCAGTTGTAGACACACATCTCAAGTATTGTGGTGAACGAAAAAACATTGATTAGCGATCGCTAGATTCCAATCTGATCAGCCATTCGTCAAGCTGTGGGCTTTGCGACTGCTCAAGTATATATAAAGAATCACGGCGTTTACTTGACACTTTAACAGCTTGTTCTACCAGCGTTGATTCAGGGCGCTTGCATGCAGTAACGGAAATGGGGATAAAGAACTCAGTTGTTTGTTGCTGCGTTTACTTCATGGCAGTAGGTGTCAGCAGTCCAGTCGAGGCAAGCAGTAGGTAGCAGTCCAGTCCACCGTTGGAAGGGTGAATGCGTTATGTACTGTTGGCAACAAGCGGTTTGCATGCTGGCATGTTGTTGCTTGATATGTGCTTAGCTCGCTGCCAGCTTGAGGTTGTGACAACTATGACACTATGGAAGCGTTGCGTCGTGTGCATTGAGCGTTTACCGAGCCTGTGTTGTGCTTGGCAGAATTGAGCTTCGAGCCTGGTCTTAATAATGACGACCGAGCAGTGGTGCACTCTGAATGCAAGAAGTATGGGTTCTCCTCCAAGAGCTATGGGTTGGTACAAGCCTTGCTTGATTGATCATGCTGTCCCATACCATACATGCATGCATCCCAACGCACCAGCTGGTAACAACAGTGTGAACATGTCCGCAGCAAGGGAGAAGACAGGCATGTTGTCGTGTTTAAAGAGCGGAATAAGGCAGTGCATACGCGCGACGCCACCGAGTTGAGCGTCTCAGCGCAAACAAGGCGCGAGCTCGACGACCTCTTTTCGCGTGTCCCACCCACTCCTGCAGAGCTGGCAGCTGTTTCAGCTGCAATCTCACCATCCACCGATGACATGGACTGCGATGCCACCGACGGTGAAGAAGATGGGTTGCTGGAGCAGAACTCATCCAGCGGGCCGGAGGCTGGCCCGCTTCCGCTTTCAGATGAGGAGCGTGGCAGAATAGCCCTCAAGTGGCACAAACACCGTGCCAAGATTCAGGGGTCTCGGCATCTGTTACAGCTGGACGAAGCGCGCAGAGCTCTCCCCATCTATGCCATGCGTGACAGTGTGCTCGCGGCTATGCAGAGCAATCAGGTGATACTGATTGCCGGCGAAACGGGTTGTGGCAAAACTACTCAAATTCCTCAGTACATCCTAGAAGACTCGTGGAGCCGACAGATGCCAGCCAAAATAATCTGCACACAGCCTCGCCGCATCTCCGCCATTTCTGTGGCTGAGCGGGTGGCAACGGAGTTTGGTGAAGTTGTTGGGAAACCAGATAGCAGCATTGGCTATCAGGTAGGGCTGTATTGGTGCTGCTAGAAGTCAACACCACATGCAGTTAGCTTACCCAACCCGGCACATGTCGAAATGCATCATTGTCACCTTACCCAGCAGAGGACTCAATGCTGCTGGATGCAGGTTCGCTTGGATACGCAGGTGTCATCCAACACTGTTCTTACTTTCTGTACCAACGGAATACTGTTGAGGAAGTTAACAATTACAAGCCAGCACGACCATCAGCTGCCCGGCGTCAAGCCAGTGCGAAGAGACCCGTTGGAGGGTGTCACACACATCATCGTTGATGAGATACATGAGCGCGATAGGTTTGCAGACTTCATGCTGATTGTGCTTAGGGACCTTCTTAAGAGGAGGCCCTCGCTGCGTTTGGTGTTGATGAGTGCCACGCTCAATGCTGAGTTGTTTTCGTCCTACTTTGGAGGTTGCCCCATAGTGCGCGTTCCAGGCTTTACCCATCCGGTAAGTGCCTTTGGTACTTATTTGGCATTTTCATGGTCGCCATGTGTCTCATAGGCACTGTTGTGTTGTCTTGTCCGAGTTGGGTACGAGGTCACAATGCATGCAGGTACGATCGTACTTCTTAGAAGATGTGCTAGCGCGAACAGGGTTTGTGGGCAGCGTCCCTCAAGCCGCCAGTGGCGAGTACCTGCAAGGCGAGGGGACCTCGGAGGTTGTGTCCGATGCCGCTATGGATGCTCTCCTCGAGAATGCCTGGCTCAAGGTACGGCCACTTGCACATGCTCGCGCGCGCACACTTATTACGTCTAACAAAGGCGATGCTGCATCTATAGTGATATCCGTGCCTTTGCCCGCCATTTGTGTGCAGGCACGTGATGCTGACTTTGATGAGTTGCTCGCCGGCGTTAAAGACAGGCTGGAGTCTGGCAGTCTTGCTGGAGGGAGATCTCCTTTGGACTATCAGCACACCGAAACTGGAGCTACAGCGTTGATGGTTACTGCTGGCAAGGGGAAGGGCGAGGTGGTTGCCTGGCTTCTCAGTCAAGGAGTTGATGTATCGTTGAAGGCTTACAACGGTGAGAATCTACACTGCATATGGCGTAAAGTTGTGGTGGGTTCAAGTCCTCTCGACGTCGCAGTGTCTAACAACCGGCATGCATGTAGGTTCAAGCGCTACAGACTGGGCGTACATATTCGGGCAGGAAGAGGCGCACATCATGGTCAAGGAGCATGCTGCAGAGGTTGAGCGATCGCATGGAGCCGCAAATGTTGCTGACGCCTTGAGCAAATACCAGGTGCTGCTGCGTGACACAGTTCGGTATGCAGCAAGGGCAGGGTTGCAACCGTTGCTGACACACGTTGCAATTGCCTCAGGCATCCACTAACATGGACGAAGTTGATCTGAATCTGATTGAGATGTTGCTGGAGTACATATGCGGTGGCGGCTGGCAGGTTAGGGCAAGATTCTGATGCTGGATTGATGTGCACACAAATCAGCATGCACGTATTGTGTAACTATGGCATGCAATTTAGCCTTGCTGTGTGTCCTCTGTTTGGCAATTAGTGGATGATTATGCCAGCTGTTGCCATAGGAGCTCAGCAGTGGTTGTTTCCACAGGCTGCACAGGGAGGTGCCAATTTAGCACCAGATGGAGCAATTCTTGTCTTCCTCCCTGGCTGGGATGAGATGTCGCGCTTGCGTGACAACTTGGCATCGAGTTCAACCTTCAAAAGCAGCAAATTCTCTATCCTCTTGATGCATTCGAGAGTGGCGACAGCAGAGCAGAAGCGCGTGTTTGAGAGGCCGCCGCACGGCGTGCGCAAGATTGTTCTTGCCACTAACATAGCGGAGACAGCCATCACCATAGACGACGTGGTGTTTGTGATCGATTGCGGCAAGCAGAAGGAGAAAAATTATGACCCGTACACCAACGTCAGCACCCTGCAGATGACGTGGACTTCCAAAGCTAACGAGCGTCAGCGCAGAGGGCGTGCTGGTCGAGTACGGCCAGGTGTTTGCTACCATATGTACTCCAGAGCCCGAAGCAAAGCGCACGCTGAATTCAATCAACCTGAGTTGAAGCGAACTCCTTTGGAAGAGCTGTGCCTGCAGGTACCTCAACCCTCCTGCCCCTGGTTATGTACAATTAGGATAATCTTTCTTGTCTCCTGTAGTAGCAAGAAATGATAACTGCATGAGCTGACCAGGGCACCTTGCTTGTGTCGCTGTCACTGCCATGCCGCAGAATACCACGACTGTGTTTCTGTCCACCAGGTGAAATTGTTGGCACCCCACACTCGCATTGAGGAGTTCCTAGCAAAGGCGGTCGAACCGCCCATCAGCAAAGCTGTAGAAAACGCCGTGAGCACTCTGCAGGACATTGGTGCCATTGACGGCAAGCAGCGACTGACAGATCTGGGCAGGCACCTAGCCTCCCTTCCTCTACACCCGCGCATTGGCAAAATGCTGCTGTTTGCGGTCATCTTCCAGTGCTTTGATCCCCTCCTGACCGCAGCCTGCGCACACTCGCAAAAAGACCCATTTGTCCTGCCCATCAGTAATGATCAGAGGCGACAGGCCATCGCAGCAAGGCAAAAGATGTCCAACATGTATGGTGGCAACAGTGACCAGCTGGCAATATCTGCTGCGTTTGAGCAATGGGTGCATGCTAGAAGTCGCGGTCATGATCAGGTATGCTTGTGTACATATGTACTTGATACTGTGTGGTTTATGTTGCGGACTGACACAGGCTTTGTCATCAGATGTTTTGCAACCAAAACTTTTTATCAAGCGCCAGCATGCAGTGGATCAGCGACACGAGGGAGCAGCTGACTCAAGAGATGCAGCATCTCCAACTCGTGCCTCGCTACCTTCAGGCCGTGAACCAGAACTGCCAGGACCGCACTCTGGTGCGGGCCGTTCTCGCGGCTGGCACGTACCCACTCGTGGGCAAAGTGACGAGCAACAGCGGGAGGACGTTCATGGTCACGAAGAAGGGCGAAAAGGTGCGCATCCATCAGCACTCCGTGAACATAAAGCTGGAAGCCAACAGCGCAGCGGACCAACAAGCCAGCCTGCTCGTCTTTGATGAGCTGACAAGAGGGGAGTCCATGCTTAATGTCCGCAGCAGCACGCTCGTGCAGCCCCACCCTTTCATACTGTTCGCAGCCAAGCTCACCATTACACCGAGCAGCCCTGACACCGGACATGATACGCCCATGATGGAAGCCGATGCCTCTGATGCTTCCATGTCACTCATCTCTGTGGATGACTGGCTGCACTTTACACTGCCAACCGCGGTTGCACACCAGCTGTGCTACCTTCGGCAGCGGCTGCTACAGGTGTTTGAACGAAAGGTACCTGTCGAGCAGTAAAGTCAGCTGCACATGCAGTTTTGTTGTTCTGTAAATGTGTTGCATGGTCTGCTTGTAACATGCACCAACATTTGCCTTTGCAGGTTCAAGACCCGGCAGGTCTCATGCCTGCAGACCACATTGCTGCGGTCCAGGCCGCTGCAGCGATATTGTCTCTGGAAGGAGGTAGTGATTCGCTTAATGAATCACATAGGGGCCCGCAGCCCGCGCCAATCCTCCCACCTCATCGCACGTCGCCACCTGCAGCCATACTACAAAGACCCCAGCCACGAGGCGGCACAAATCACATCACCAATACCAGACCAGTTGCAAAAGGTGGGCGCGGCGGGGATTTCAGCCTCAACGCGTTCCGCCAGGCGGTACAGCCCCCAGTGCCGGCTGCTGTTTTTCCAAACACTCGGGGTGGCCAGGCCTCGAATGCTCGTGGTGGTCGAGGTGGTCCTGCCCGTGGTCAGGCGTTCTACCGTGCGAAGGGAAGTTGATCATCTCGTCGCTTGGGTCATTGGGAGTTGCAGAGTCAGCACGTCACACAAGGCAACCTTCATCAGGCAAGGCTACAAGCCCCTTGAGGAATTTTGATGTCACCCACAGCAGAGGGCCTGAACGACTTGCATGGCCTCAAGCAACAAGCTGCACTAAAGATGACGAAAGTTTCGCGTGCATATACATGCGACATTATCCATGCAAGCAGCAGCTGGGTGGCTCTGACAGCTTGCAGGTCGGTGGTTGCAAGTCAGTGAGGTTTTGCGGGCCGCTTGGCCATGGGCATGGGGTGTAATCGCTGGAAGCAGATTAGCGTGACTTAGAGACTCCGATGCTTTCAAGCTGCCCAAAAGACCTTGATCAACACTGCAGCTGGCGCAGGGTCTTAACTGTTACACCTTTTGCTCTTGACTGTTACTCCTCGTTGAGCAGCATCAGCGTGAACAATTATGCGCGTGCGGGTGGTTCATGTTAGGCGTAGTCTAATGTATCGCCGCTGCACTTTGTGACACAATGTAGGTACCGAACTGTTTTGATTGCGTCAATAATCCGTTGCGACAGGTGGAGTGCAGTAGTTGTGCAGGCGTTTGCCTGTCTTTGGTGTGAGGTTTCATGAGCTGCTTGCGGAAACTTGCTGCTCACAGTGCACAGCAGCCATGCCATTTTACCCTCGACTGTGCTTGTATGGTATGGGTACAATTTGTGCAATCTGCGAAACGGCAGAGTGTACAGAATATGCACGTGATGTATGCAACATGCACGACACATGCATAGACACTTAACCACATTTACCTCTATCACGACCACCGGGCTAGGTGCACACTACCTACTACTTACTTCACTACTCTACTGCCCAACCCTGTCAGTCTACAAGCATGCATTACGTGCCACATAGCCAGTAGAGTCAGCCTTGAGGACCACGTTGATGACCACAACGACCAGCAGACTCCCCCCGCCACCGCTCCCAACCTCCGCCACCATGACAACTGCTGTCGCAGCTGCCTTTGCCACTGCATACTTAGGGTTTTGTCAGCCGTACCAAGGCCGTAGACCTTGGCATGCACGGCAAAAATCTCCCTGAGTTGCTGCGGCCATGTGCTCTTGTGTAAGGGTATGCGACGCAAGCTAAGACGTTGAGATTTGGCAAAAGGGCTGCAATTGTGAGAGTGTCTATCACAAATGCAAGCACGGGATTGCGTACTGCATGATGCACTGATGGTGTTTTTGTGTGAAGCAACACAATTAGCATACCACATTTTCCACTACAAACAACCGCACACAGCACAAATGCCATAGATACCAATTGTCTACCTCATGAAAACAGTTGAAATCTGCATGTTTCTTTCTCGCCTTTGTAGCAGTGATGCACTGTTCGCTCCATGCATGCAGGCTGTGTCGGCTAGTTGCAGCACTGTTCATCTTGGATGGCTTGTCACGGGGAGGCGTGTCAAGTGCCTCAGCACCTTGCTTTGGACGCGATGGGGACAGCTTGGGCACCACCAGCACGTTGATCACGGCCGTCAATGGCAATGACTGCACAAACTGCACGGCAGCTCGCTTGGTGGTTTTCGTAAGCTTCGTAAGCTGCGCTTCACGTTCCTGCACCTGTGGTGGAGAGACCTCATCACATGACCATGTCTTATGCGCAAGACATATGCCTCTACAAACGCATGCGATTTATATGCTGATTTATATGCGTATTGTACAACAAGGATGCTGCCCCTTACTTTTTCAGCAAGTAGCTGATTCTTGCCATTCGAGAAATGGAGCTCGAACTCTAGATCGAAAAGCTGCCAGTGCTTGTCAAAATCCCTGGAAGCAGCTGCGACCCGCTTTTACCTGGCGCTTAAGCGCACGGAACACCTCCTCCTGCCTTAAAAGCTGCAAAACTCACAAAGACCAAACCAATGGCGAATTATTCATAGTCGTGTGTGTATGCATGCATGTGCGCGTGTACTCGCCAACTCCTTGACTTGCGAACGCACGTGCACTTTGCATGCCTTGAGCTCGGCCCGCAGGCTTCTATCGGCCTTCGCTGCACCAGCATTTTCTTTCTCAGACCCTGCAGCTTCGCTCTTCAGCTTTGCCCACAGCTCATTGTATTTATGTTTCCAGACATGTCGCGTTGCAATTTATGCATATGTGGGCAAGCAGCATCTGTGTACGTTGAGGATATGTTGCGACACAAGTGTATCGAATGGGCACAGCTTGGCGCACTCGAGCTACTTGTTGGCCTTTTGCTCTACGAGTTGAATCTTGCACTCCACTTCAAAATCCTGTGCTTAAGTAGCAACGTGTGTTAAGGCAGACATTCTGGCTAGAACAGCACAACCCTTGGCATCAGCGCATAGTGTGAAGCGTGATATGCCTTAAAAAGAAGTGCAACAAAGCGAAATGCACTTACGGCCAAATTCTTGCTCTCGTTTTCCGCCAGCTGCTGCCTCAGCTCATGGTATTGTTGCGCGAGCCCCTTGCACGCCTGCTCAGCCGCTGCAACACTTATTCAGCTCGCCAACAACAAAACTGACCACTACAACAGCAACAACAAACAAAAATATCAATTGCAATCATGCGACCTCATGCTCTTTCTGTAAGGCTTGCTTGGTGCGTGTGTGCTGGGCCTCAGTGGCTTCCAGAGCTTTGCACGCCGCCTCTAGATCAGCCATCTGCCAGCAACAAAAAAGACACAAGTGACGTGACAGTCGGGATGCAACATACGCTTTGAGTTGGTTGCCTTGGCTATTGCGCGTTGTTGTTGCGGATGCAGGATACCCACATGCACGCACACACGTTCACCTACTCCCGTGTGCACATATACACATAAACACAAAGTCACACACGGACGCACGCTTCCCAACAAACCACTACCAGAATGGCATGTTTCTGGTGGAGGATGCGTATGCATCGCTTGTACTCCATGAGCTCGCGCCTTAGCATGTCCGCGCGGGAGCACGCCGCCTCCCTCTCCGCCCTCTCCACAACCAGCACATCCTCTGCCTCCGCACATCCATGACACCACCTCTCTCCTCCTCCTCCTGCCGTCGCCGCTGTCACAGACGACCAAGTATATATATAATAACGCCACAATGGCCACAAACCACACTTCGTGCTTCTGCGGCCTGGTGGTTTGTTACATTGGTCATCGGAGCTTGAGACCGAAAAGGTCCTGAGGTCGAAACCGCCTGGGGGCGGCAGACCAGAAGAAGGATTTTTGAGGTTGTTGTTATTGATCCATGATGGGTCGCGCGTCAGTGCGCAACTTGCGTAACAACAGTCGGACATTCTGACGCGTCGCGCGTACCTGGAGCCGCCGCTGGGTAGTACCGCGCGACTTGCCTAACGGCGACTGACAGTCGGTCACTCTGCGGCGCAATGCGCGCTGCGACTGCTCAGTGATAATTGCAAAAATCGCTTCCACTGCTCAGTGACGAGAAGCCCTGTAAAAACTCACCTCTGATGAGGACATTAAATGCCTAAGTGGAGAGGAATGTCACGGACGACTAAATAATAACGCCACAATGGCCACAAAACACACTTCGTGCTTTTGTGGCCTAGTGGTTTGTTACAGCCGCGCGCTCCTGGCCTCATCTTGCTCCCTGCTGCCGTGGAAGCCGCTCTTCCTACACCTTGAGGTGATGTAGCTGACGTTGCCACCACTTGTTACTAGCCTCCTGCGCTGAGCTATCTCTAGTTAGGTGACAACTCCGCCGCCGCCGTCGTTGACAATGCCGCAGAGTTTAAATTGGTGCTGTTGGCAACGACACTGCCAATGTCAATATCGTGCTGCTCTGATATACACACAGTTGAGTGGGGTTGAATGAGGTCAGCCCGCGCAGAATGTTAACTAACCCACTAGTTGGGAAGGGCTGATGGCCTCAACTTGATGCCCACCCATCAATACCGTAAAGACACATAAATTACAACCAAAACTTACTGATACGGGTTTAATTTTATTTCAACCTTTAGCTTTGATGATCATAAAGTCAACGGAGTGCATTAATGTTGCTATTAACAAGGTTTGTATGATTGTATTGAAGTTACAACCCGAGGCAGCTGGTAAATACTTATGGGTTGTAATGTACATGTCTTTGCGGTAATCATTTAATACATCACTGTCAGTGTCATCTTCTGCACAATATGTTTTCCTGACGGTTGATGCCCACGCGTCAATGCGCAATAATTACGTCATATGTTACATTACTTCTTTTAATGATAATGACTATCAAGCCTTAACCTCTAACATTTGACTTGACGCAAGCAATGTTAGCATAAAGTACATGTGTGCATTGCGTGTCATATGCTCCTACTAACGTTATTATACGGATACTTAAGGCATTGCTAAAGCATTGAGCATCCATGTGGCACAGTATTGTCCATAGTATTTTTACCATTCCATAGTTGGTTGCTTACACCAAAAATCAAACACTGCGCTCATATGATTGGTTACCCATGGACGGCCATGCGGTGTTGAAAACATGTTGCATTTGTACATCATTACGTGATGTGTTAGAGTCTCAGCGCCTTGCACGAAATAAACATTGCATGCATTCCACAAAATGTGCTCGTAACAACTAGTATTTGTTGATATCGACTCTGCTGTAAGTTATATGTGGCGAATGCTTAAAAATATCATTGACTGCAATATAGCTTCATGTGTGTGCGATCGTAATGTGGCATATCAGTCGCAAGAAGTGTTGCCACAAGAGTGGCTCTTGTTGTGAATGACATTATATGCATATGAGCATGTACATTGATTTGACAGCTTTGACGAGTTTTCGTTATTCACATGCATGAAGACAGCCACATTTGCACTGCATGAAAATGCAAGCGTTGTTGGTCGCAAGGAGTTTGTGAACGTCCGAATCAAGCAACAACGAGACTTTGCATACCAGCTAGGGTTCGTATCAATCCGCCTAAGGGAGTCGCGGGGTTGAAGGTTGAACTTATAGCGTTGCCCC
>RHPI01000260.1:12224-36077 GCA_009103225.1 Chlorokybus atmophyticus | reverse complement strand
ATAGCACCGGGCGTTAGACTACCCCTCCGCCCCTACCACCACCACCAAAACCCGATTCATTGCCATGCGTCAAAGACGAGCGCTGTTGTTTGTGTGTGTAATGGCACCCGAGCTGTGCTGTGTGCGTTGCAAGTCTGCGTGATTACTTAAATTTCGTTGCATTGCATTGCAGCAGTGTGAGAAGCACACACTGCTGCAATGCTCCTGTGCTTGACTGTTTGCTGCCTGTTGTGCGTGCTGTTGAATACCATTCTGTTGCAGTATCCAATGCTTGAGATAATGTGGCCGCCATCGTTTCGCGTGTGCAGATAACGAAAGGTGAGCAGCGGCATCCTGACTTTCTGAAAATATCACCCAACAACAAGATACCAGCAATCACCGATCCTGACGGGCCAGGTGAGCAGTTTGCACACTGCTCTCGACGGGGAAGTTTGTAACCATACGTGCAAGAGGGTATTTATATTGCAAGACAGTAATTCAAGACATTGCTGATGTGCCCAACACCAATGGCTTGTGGAGCTAAGAATGCAACTTGACAATGATAGACAAACAATAAGCTTTCCACCAGGTGGTAAGCCGATTTCTATATTCGAGTCTGGTGCGATCTTGGTGTATCTTGCGGACAAAGCCGGGAAGTTTCTACCAAAGGACGCTCGTAAACGCTCTGATACTATGCAGTGGCTATTCTGGCAGGTATCCACGAGCTCGTGCAGTTCATATCTTCCTTATGAGAAATGCACGCAACCTTGCTCTTAGGCTACAGTATTACGTATGCGCGCTGAACTTTACATCAAATGCAGGTGGGAGGTGTTGGCCCCTGTTTTGGCCAGTTCGGCGTGTACTTCAAGTACGCGCGTGGGAGCGTGTTGGACACGTACCCACGTGAGAAGGCGACGCTGGAGGTGCAGCGGCTGTTAGGCGTGCTGGACCGCCGCCTGTCGGACGGGCGGGACTACATTGTCGGCGAGTACACCATCGCCGACATGGCCACATACCCATGGCTAGTCGCGCTGGACGAGCCCTATGGCGCCACGCAGGAGCTCAGACTGACCAGCTATGTTTATGTCATGAGATGGGTGGAGCGCATGCGCTCAAGGCCAGCTGTTGTTAGGGGCATGGGCGTCACGCCTTTTCCAGTAATTAGCACCAACGGTCGGACGTGAAGTATGCAGTTGTTACAGCATTGTGCCTTTATGGTTTGGTTGCAGTAGGTTGATTGCATTCTTGGTTGCACGGTCCTGGTCATTCTATATCTGCAACGCTTTACAGTGTGCCGGTCCTGTGTTCACATGTGCAAACCAGTGCATTCTGTGGGCATCTGTCCCAGAATGCGCCATCCACTACTAAGGCACAGACCCAAGCACATAAACAACGTTTACTCCCTTGACCTTGGAAGTCGATAATGTGGTGGCTCAGACAGTGCCACATGAACGCGGGCAGCTGACGCTTATCCTCACAATACCCGCGTCAACTTCTGTTGGGTGATACCACTCAATTGACAATCAGTGCCTGGCCAACAGTGTACACCAATTGCGCGGTGCATTGGCTCATAACATAAAAATTGCTATATCTGTTATATACAACAAGCTACAAGGATGTGTACCAGCATTGTTATCGGAATTGTGTACCATAGTGGTACACAAACAGAACATATACCGCAAGCATGCCGAGCGCCATCACGGTGACGATCAGAGAAACTGTCAAGTACCAATGCGTGATCTTCAAAGGTGGATGCGTGACCCAAACGGCAAAACCCGTGGTAAGGTTGCAGAACGAATGCGTTGGCAACACCGTCACCTCAAAATTGTACAGCTCCGTCCCGAAAAACTTGATGCCGTATGGGTTGCTACCGTCCATGATGACAGACTGCACCTGTTGCAGTTGGGTTCGAGAGTTGCGAGTCAGCACTTGATCGACATGCAAAGCGCATTGACCTTGCTATGTGCACGCAGCTGGTACGATAACGGCGCACAAAGCATGAACACTGCACTCGTTGATGTGCACATGCAGTAAAAGCGCTTGCCTCGCTGGCGTTTTTGCAGTCTATGCCGGTGGCATTCATAAAGCAGTAGTCTACACGACCATTCACTTCCACAAGTTGGTATGGCAGTGGCAGGATTCGATCCGCCCTATTTGCCTGCTTGATAAGAAAACGAGGCACCAGCACATCTTGCATGTAAAATGCTATTGCCTGCCACACAGATTTTGAGTTGGGTGGGGTGTCCACCTGCAGTTTTCTCAACTCTCATAATGGACAGCACGTGACCTGCGACATATGCTAACCTGTGTGCAGCAGTCAGACTCGCTTGGTAACTGGCATATTACTTGTGTGGCATTGCATCCGCAACCTGCCCTGTTAGCTTTGCTGGCACATTGCTGAAAGCGCCCCGTGTTACGTGAGACTTTGAACCTGGTGAGGTGTAGGGATTGGGAAGGGTCCGCATGGTATATGTTCGCGGATGTCGGCACGCCTTTGCCGAAGCGCGAGGGTGGTCTGTAGTTGGTGGGGATGGGCATCAACTTGACAGGCGGTGTAACGGTCCCGTTCTGATTTGAAAATGGTCTCAATGAGCCCACCGGAGTGATATATTTTGTCTCGGGACATCCAACAAGGACGTGCACTGCGAGCTGTGTCGCTTGGCACAACAAGCTGGTCCTTTGTGGTTGTATTGACAGGAACCCAAGTCCGGCAGCCCTCCTCGCCAGCATCGTGACCGTCTTGTTGGCAACAATAATGCCATCTGCACTGGCTATCTTGTCTCTGCCGTGGACCATACATTAACTTGAGTGACTGCCTGTGTTTATGCTCTCGATAGGGAGCAAGCATACGCTAACCACTCACTATGCATACATAGGATGTACGCAAGATGCAGAACAACCTATATTGTGTTGAGCCTTGCTGCACAGGCGTACCTGGCGGAGTAGATGAGAAGCTGCGGATTGGCCATGGTTATGTCAACGGGACTGGTTGGTGGGTCTATTATCACTGTTGCGGTTGCGGCATCTTGCATATCCATGAAGATAGTGTCGGCACCAGTTAGAGGGGGCCCCAGAAAGCTCACCAAGCCACAAGGAGGCAGCTTCAGATGCCAAATTCGAGCCCTGCATGTTGTGTGTGGAAGCGCATTGCACTGCTGCCCAGGCTCAACTGCAATACAAGAGTTTTAGGGTGAGCGAAGGGCTGATATCTGCAACAGTTGAGGCAGTCAATCTATGACTGACAGCGATGAGCTGATGCAGCGCTGTAGTTTTTCAATCAAAGCACCTGAGTACATGCTCCAGTTTCCGGCAGAGTGAGTGCCTGGCGCCACACTCTGCCGAATGTATACGGACACTGCTGAGCTGTTCATGACGCGTGCAATGAAGCCCCACCCGGTGCCGACAGCAAGGATCTTGCTGTAGTCGGTGCTGCGGAACCTCATCCAACCATCAGACAAGCTTGCAGTGAAGTATTTGCTGGACTCAGGATCGCCGTACACCCGCAGTTGCTGCTCAGAGCTTGTCCTGGCTTCCTCTCGATACGCACGGAAGTCCAGCAGCTGCCATTGCCCAGCGGCCACAGAAAAGTGCTTGCTGTCCAGTTGAGCAGAGATAATCGCCTGTGCGTGGCTGCTGTTCACAAACTGAGTGACCGTCGCGCTGTTCTGCCCAGTCACTGCTGTCTTGCCAACATCGGAGAAAAGCCAGCCTGCTGAACTGGATACAGCCGTTGACTTCACATTGATGGGACCTGTTGCTGTTGCGAGTGCAACAGTTGTAGGCACATATGGCGACAATATGAGCCAGGAGGCGCTACCAATATTAACTTCAACAGCAGAGACGGTCAATTCCTGTTGCTGCGCTGGAGAGTCCGCAACTGCAGCACACCACTGGGTCATCATCAATTGAACGGTGATCATCAAGGGTCACGCAGCGTTGTGCACCTGTTGCAGCCTTGAAGACTGTGTTCACAGGCAGCTCCACAACAACACTTGCTTCCTGTATGTCAGCAACCAGTGCGCCGCTTGGCTCAACCATGTCCGTTACCACTATGCGCCCGAGACTGCTGGCCTCGAATGGCACCTGCAGCACAGAGCTCAGGCCCTGGCAACTGCCAGTGGCAGTCAAATCGCTGAACCAGGCAGGCCAGACAGTTTCACCTGTGAACTATTACCGATGGCCGACAACACTGAGGCATGGAAGCCGCGTGGTGCAAGAGCAACAGCAGTTGACGAATCAGATGCTCGCAGCTCTGAGTCAAGCGGCAGTGTGGTCGCTGCAAGGCACAATGACGTGTTGTGCAGCATAGGCAGACTCGCAACAACAACCTTCTGTCCGTTCTCATCGGTAGTTGCCGCAGCACTTGTGTTGCATGCTCGCACCTGTGCATCCAGCATCATCTCAGAAGCAACACTACTGTGTCCACAGTTACCACTACAGCAGAAACACCGACAGCCGAACCTCAAGAAACTGAAGCTCGCCTTGCCAGTCAAAGTTGATGCCAAATGCCACAGGTGTTGAGCTATCTGCCGCATATGCTGTTGGAGTCGAGATTGTTGCCAGCTGGTTGAAGCCACGCCTGCTGTAGTATACCTGCCCCGCATCTGGCATGCACGCTTATTTCAGCGTGCTGCTACAATGCTGCTCGGCATCATGGTCAACCATCAGCTGTTAAGTGGCCTCAGGGTATTTTCATGTAGACAGTATGCCTGTACCTGTCAGGAACGCTACGCCACCACCTGCACTGCATGCAATGTGCACAGCTAGGGCTGGCAGCGATTGCAGCAGGCGTATTGAGCTATTTGTGTCAGGCGCATGCCAAATAGCACTGCCAAACGCATACCTGTGTAGGTAATTAAGCAGCGTAAGACATCTGGCATGTTGGCAATGGGTGACCTTAAGTCATCAGACCATGCCATTCGTTGAGGGCTGCCACGTGTACAAGCCAACAGTTGCTTACAGGTCAGCACCGGAACAAGGCATGCTTATGCCCACGATCTTCGCATCCAGATAAAAAGTATACAGCAGCTTGGGGGTGGGTTCATTGTGGTTATCCTCCTGCCAGATCTGCAACAGCATATGATTGAGCGGCCTTGCAGACTGCTGCCTGGACATTGAGTATGTGATCCTGCGCAAGCACAAACCTGCGCTTGGGTTCCATCTGAGGCAGAGACCAGGTGTAACGTGCGGTTGTAGTAGTAGTCCTGCAGTGAGGTTACCCTGGCCGCATCTGCAACTTTGGACTTTGTCCACGTCTTCAGATCATCGCGATTGCTCCAGTAGACTTGCATGGCACCACTGCTTGATGCTGAGACATAAATGTGTGAATCCGCGCTTCCCAGTGGTGGGGGTTGCACGGAGATGGCAGCTGAGGCAACATTGTGCAGGCTGAGACCATCAATCAGTGTTGCAGTCTGTGCCTTTGGTGTCCATCTGACAAGTCCTGCCCACAAGCAGATGGTAAGTTGCCTGCTCATGCTTGCAAACAACAACTGACAGTTGCGTGACGCCTTCAGCAGAAGTGGGTACGCTACATATGCTGATGCTGTTGGCCTGTGACACAACACAAAAGCGGCATGGTGTGTCACAGCCATCAGACTCATGCTGAAAGCAAGCCCAATCCACTCTCCACGTCCTGCACAAGATGTTTTGTGTACCTCCACTGGTCAGCAACAGAACATCGCTGCAGAGCATGGCAGCAGCGTGTACCACCATGTCTGTTGCTGCTTCCCTAAAAAGTGCATTCACGTCAACTGCTTGTGTTGAGGCTCCCCAGGAATTATTGGTTGCAAGTATGGTTGATGTCTTGGTGAGTGCGAACACGGATGCACCAGGTGAGCACGTGCTGCACGAAATGTGTATCGGTCCTGACAGCAATGGAACGTCCTTCTGAAACTGATCCAAAGTCACTAACGCAAGCAAGTATGAGCTGTGACCTTGAATGACCAACGCACCATTGACAGAATGCAGGTTTCTGTTTTCCTGTTTGGCCATATCGTCAACAACAGCAATAAATGACTTCCAAATCAAGAAAGCGCTTACAAACCTTTGGTTGTGGCATGCTGGACGCAAAGGCAGGAACGTAGACAAGTATGCGAGTGAGTTCAACGCTGCATCCCATGATGGTCACGCCAGAGGAGTACATCACAGCAATCACAGAGCTAGGCTCTGCTCCGCTTTCCATGTCAACTGCCCATGCCTTCCTGACTGGGTCCTGCCACCAACCAATACAGAACTGAGTGCCTTGCCATTGCCAAGACGCTCGAGATTGAGTAATGTGCACTTGCTTGCATCTCACCCATGCCGGGTTTGAAGCGAGGTTGATTGAGCCTGCCGGCCGATCCTCAAGGATACCGGTGTGACTAATGCCTCCAGGCCAATCGCGCCGCAGGTAAGCATCAAAAGGCAGCAATCTCACACTGGGGTAGTCTCCTGACTGTGCAAACTGCTGGCTCAACAGCTCAATGTCGGTTTTAGGGTCTTGCGGGTCGTACACGCGCAGGTACATTGTTGTGTGAGCAGAAGAAGGAAGGGAAACGCTGAAGCCGCTTGAATACGTTGTTTGCAGATCAGTAGTTGCCCCATAACGAAAACAACCTGCCAGTCATGTATGTCAACGTGAACACTCTTGCCCGCTACGGCGTTCACGCATAGTCTGTCTGGCATTGTGCAAACTGTAACCATGTCTCACAACACCTAGCGTTTGATCGCACATGGGGTGCATATCACCTTGCTTCGGCTGCACGTAAAGTCGCAGAGTTGTGGACGGACCTCCAAAAATGGCGTCATCTGGTGTCAAAGCCATGTTGGACACTTTGCGACAGCTCACCCACACGGACTTCCAACCAGGTGTGTCATAAGTCCAGGTCCTGCGGCCATCGTTGTTGCAAACGGCATCACCAGAACTAGCCGGTTGGCCTCCAGTGTTGAAGCAGAAAACCAGGGTAGAGTTGTTTTGGGAAGAGGAGTTTCCATACAACATGCTGCATTCGGCATCGATGATGACAGGTTCGTTAACATACAAACTGGAGCCCTTTTGTGCTGAGTAGTAAGTGGCATGCAGAATTGGCTCGTCATCTGAGCAACAAGGAAAGCTGGTTGGTCGTTGCAACATACTCGATTGTCCATGTACATTGTATAGCATGCGTGCACACGCAGCTACTACTCCAGGAACCTATGACGAGCACATCAAGCCAACCTGGCATGGGCTTGTCGAACCAGGGTGACTGTTTGCACGCAGTATTCCACACAACAAACCGTCAAGAAATGTCTCTAACAAGCCGTGTTCTTCCCAAGCTTGAGCTTGCAACATACATATGCAATGAGCGGTGTGCAAGTGCCTCACAATCATCATCACCTACGCAATGCATTTCTACCACTGTACGCGATGCTTCGTGACAACATGCAAGCGATTTGGCAACGAGAAAGGAAACCATACATGCATACCTGGAAAAGCTCCTTGAACCGGTCGCGTCAAGCATAAAACAGCAAGCAACAGAGCTTGCGCCAAGCATGCCCAGGCTCGCAGGGCCTGGGCAGAAGCCATCGTCACCAGTCCATTGGCATTCCGACTGAAACTACCGCCAATCCCCACAATGGTCGATCTGCAATAAATCTTCCTACCCCTTAAACAAGCAGTTCTGCTACCACTTGCGGGCCAGCTCAAGCCAGCACAACCGCAAGCCACCTACAGGCACCTACCTGCCTGCCCTCGTGGCAGTTACCCAGTTGACATGCACTGCATCCACACCACTATTAGGCAACATATCTCTTCGTTTACAACAAGATCGACTAATCACACATACACGCAAAATCAGCAAGCCTCTGTGCGCCCCCACCGCCTCACCGGACGGCGCCGCCACCACCACCACCACCAACCTGCCCACCAGCACTGCTGCTGCTTCAAGCAGACGCACATGCTGCTTGCAGGTCGGTGCGAACCGAACAGGATCGAGATTGTTGCACTAAGGGTCGGTGAACCGCGTTCGCAGGTGGTCGAGCGGATGCGGGTCGAAGCCTGGTGGTGGTGCGTGCAGTGTACCGGCATTAGAGGAAGGTGCAGTCTACTGCTCCGTGTAGGAGAGGTGAGCCATCCCAGGCCGGGCAAGGCCAGGATGAGGCTCGCTGCGGGACCGGGGCGGCCGCAGTCGAGGAGGTAGAAGTTGAGTGCGGCGGAGGAGCCATCCGCCGTGAAAGTTGGTGGTGGGCCTACCGGTGGCCTGGGGGATGGCCACGCCGGAGAAGCCACCAGGCTGGGGCTCTCACCCAGATGAGAAGTCGCACATATTCAAGTTCAGGTGCAGTTGCAGTCAAATGCAAATGGTTTGACGTTGTAAGAGCGTAGCATTTTGCTCTCATGCCTGCGTCTGAAGTTGCACACTGTGGAAAGTGCGGCAGGCAGCTTGGCAGAGAATTGTGCAGCTACACTGATGCACAGATTGTTTCACGCTTTGACAACGCATTGAGCTGTGTGCGATATAATCCACGGTCTATTTTTGGATGCAAGTTGCATGTCCACAAGCATGTCCAGGTCAGCGCAAGCATCCCCCTAAAGCGTCGTGTTGCATTGGGGTTCGTGTTTATGCGTTTGACATTTGGTGGGTCAGCCATTTTGTTGGTTCAACTCAGGCTGAGACACTGACATACAGGGCTGGTGCGCTGGAGTGTGCTGCGATTGCGGACATGTATGCTGAATTTGAGCCTGAAGACTTGTTTAGCATTGCGCCACCAGGTGGGTTCACAAGTGCTGCCTGGTGTTGATTTTGCCTGTCATTGAACTATGCGTGTGCTGTCGCAGATGAACTGGCGCGAGCGTTGCAAGAGCAAAATGTACGCTCTGCACTTAATGCAAGGCTGTGCTTAATGTCTGCGATTGTGTTAACTGAGCTGTGTGCTTCCAGTGGCTACCCGGCACCAAGTTCAGGTCTCCTTTTTGTTGTTTGTATGTGAACACCGGCACACATCAGGCAAGCGTTGACACAACTGTGTCGCAATCTAATACTTTCAGCACTCCAGGCTAACGCTGTGGCTATCGATGTACATGTTATCAGATTCTAGTAGACACGGGGATAGGCAATGACATCCTGCAGATGGGCGGGGGCACACTGCTAACGTGGCTGAACTGCATTGGTGTCAGCCCAGAGGACATTTCCTTTATTGCAATAACGCGTATGTTAGGGTTGGTTTGCATGTCGCTGGTCTACAACTGTAGTGGCACCAACAATGGTTGTTCCTCTCGTAGACGCGCATCCAGATCACATTGGAGGTGTCGCACACCAAGGCAGGCTGCTATTCCCCAATGCCAAGTATGTTATGTCTCAAGCTGAGGTGCGTTGACAACCCAAAGTCCCAAATGCTGGTTCATCCGTGATCATGGCAGCAAAGCACGCCTTGAGTGAGTCGTAATACTGGCTGATTGTGCCTTGCAGTGGGAGTTTTGGACAGAAGCTTCTCCTCAGCAAACCTGTCCAAACCATAGTCGAGAGCATCAAGTCTTGTTTGCGCAGTACTGCGCTGCAAAGTTGCTACCCCTGCAGGCAAGTTGCAGAGCTGCCTCTGAGGCACAGCGATCCTAGGTTCTGATTGTTCAGATGTGACTTGCAGAACCGCTTGGTATTGGTCGACAAAGACATGGATATCGTGCCTGGCTTCAGGGCACTGCGGCTTCCCGGACACACACTTGGGCACACAGGTAAGGGTGTATGTCTGTAGCAAGCTGTTGAGTGAGTGCCAATTTTCAACTTGTGTCGCTGACAGGCTTTGAGTTTAGATCAAGCAAAGCACCAGCACTGGTATGCGTAGGAGATCTAGCGCTTCACCCATTGCACCTTACAAACCCTTCATGGCAAAGGACTGAGTCTGATGCCAAAGAAAGCTGCAGAATACGGCAACAGGTATTGCCTGGCTGCTTGAGCCATTGCATAATGCAGGTCTCTGCACGTTTGCAAGTCAGACACGTATGATGTGCTGCGCCTGCCTGTTCAATGTGGCGCTGCTGCTGGCAGTTGCTCGCCAGCATTGCAGAGGAAGGGTCGCTTCTGCACGCTTTTCACTTCCCTTTTCCCAGCGTGGGCTTTTTGTTCCCGAAAAGCAAAGGCGACGTCACCGATTCATTTACCTTCCAATTGATAGAGGGTGACCTGCCTGCGTATGCCTCTTTTAAGCAGTACGAATTAGAGCGGACAGACTCTGCAGCTGTCCCTGATTCGACCAAGTAGCCTATTACGTATTAGTCTATAAGTGCCAATATCAGTGCTGCAAGCTTGGGTGCAAGTGTTAGGTAAGAGTGCATGCAACGGGGATGCATACACATTACGCACTTCACAAACAAACACATCGTACCAAATCGGGGCCTTGCATCAACCTAGTTAGAGGGCATGGCTTGGGACTTCACCTTGGAGCATGCAAACCCATTGCAAATGTTAATGGCACTTCTTTATGTATTGGTTTTTGCACAGGTTATTAACACAATCATTCCAGTGGCTGACGGTTTGGGTTTGCAAAGATATTGATAATTATATCTTTTTTACCATAGGCTTGCACAAAGGTCTTGTTGAGGACTTCATTCTTACTGACATAGCAAATAATCCGCAGTATGCGCCGTTATGCAGCTATAATTGCAAGGCTATAGCTTTTTCATTAACTTACACTAAAGGTATCTTGCATTCGCTACAAGGCAATGGCAAAGGTCATACAATGGGTTGATGGTAAAGAAGTTAAAAATTAGCATGGCATAATTCGTATGTTCTATTATTTAATTGCAAAACATGGCATTTACTTTGATTATATTGTGAACAATTCCATATTACACCCACTTTAAATGGGTGTATACAAAAGTAAATATTATCATATCATGGATACATCACTGTGCTATTGAGTAAACAGCATGATGATATTGAGCAAGGCGTGAAAGCCAAGTATGATTTACCGCACCTCATGTACATATGCATGAATATATGTAAATGATTATGTATAAGATCCATTTTGATATGACATGCACAAGTTCGTGCTTGTTATAATGCAAATTATACAATATGTGTGTGCGGCAAACATGCGAACAGAAGCCAAGATGCATAGCAAGACAAGCAAAACAGGCACAATATGCAAGAACGGTTTATAAAACACCTACGACCACCAACTTGCTACTTTATTGATATGTGCTATGCAATATACAAACAACGGGGCGGCCAGTCGGTTGCAAGCAGTAATGGCAAAACCACCTTACCAATTTATATGCGGACAACAGGAATGTCGTGTACACTATATATCACGCTGTCACAATTTTTGCAAGGAGAGGGGGTACTACCTCCTTCCTTCAATCTCCTACCCCAACACCGCCACCAGCCACGTCGCCGCCGCCGCCAGGGGCAACTGCCGAAGGAGATCCCCTGGCCATGGCGGCGGCGGCGGCGGCGTTAGCAGTGTCGTTGTACAGCTAATATCGACATGAGGCTCATGTCGATATCAGTGGTACAGATAAGTAACACTACATTAGGGCCTTAACACGAAGTCAACGGCCCTAATACGACTTAATTGGCTATGTATATACCCGTTGGGCCCTTCATCTGATCCTTAATAAGGGCGGGGAACCTGAACGTCAGAGTCATTCTGAACGGGCGATATCACACTCACGACTCACCTTGTGGATATCGGCCTTTAGGGCTGATTCAACGAGATTTTTGCACCTTGTGTGTCAATTGCAATTGTGAGTTGAGCTGAGTTGTACAAAGTGAAATCTTTGAGTTGCCATAGCTTGTGAACCGTCGAGTGGAATCGTGTGCGGTGTGTTTTAATGCAAGTGTCTAGTTTAGAGGTGTGTGGAGAGCTCTTGTTTTAAGTTGAATACTTCACGGTAAGCACTTGAAACTTGACGAGATAAAATCAACAAATTCAACACTTATGAAGTGCGCAACTTGTGTTTTAATGCACTTGCAAACTTCCATTACTGACGGCTTATATCCTTGAGTAGATTTCTGACCAAGGAGAGGAAGATGTGGAGCATTCTTCCATGCCTGAAGTGAGAAGTGAACATCATACGAGCCATGATGAGGAACTGAAAGAATCGGACACGACTGAAAGTTATAAGCTTACTGGCTATAACAGTCGAGGCCAAGTTCAATGATTATAGGACCTTTTTTGGCCCATACATCGAGCACCACGTTTTCATGACTTGTGGCAGATATCGGCGAGTTATGAGTCTACCGCGGATATCGATTGGGGCCCCGGGACCAGTCCGGAAGGTGCCAGAAAACGGAGGGCCAGTTGAGAAGGGCTCGACCAGATTTCTGGAAGGGCCTGGCGCCAAGTAGTATAACTTGACCATATGAGCACCTTATCAGGAGATCTTTGGTGCGTAAGAAGGGTCTAGAAGTATACTACAAGATTATGTATTAACATCTTAGCATCTAGTTTTGTGTAGCACGGGAAGCGTCTAGACAGTAGCATGTGCAGATTGGTAGATATAAAAGCGACATTCTACAATGTGCAACACAACCTTTAGCTCCTTAGTTTCTGGTGTGCAAGCTTGGTGGTGGTTAGCAGGGGTTGCTAGCGTGTGTCCACTGGTGTGTGCTTGCTTGTGTGATGGTCCAAGGCGCTACACAAGTCGGTGTGTAGCTTTGAGCGCATGCGCGTGCGTACGCGAGTGGCGGGGCGCGCGTGTATGCTTGGCAGAGGGGGCAAGGTTCCGGTGTGCATACCGTGTCTTGGTGAGAGTGTTGATTGGAACTTATAGGTGACAAGGCACGAGCAGCGTCACACTGGCAGTGAGAAGAAGAGGCCATGCAGAAGAGCGATGCTTCTCTCAACCAGTCATCTCAAGGTGGACCACTGGACACTCAAAGCGTCATTGGCGGGGCCATTGAGAAGTATGCCTCATAGCGTAAAGCTCTACTTGCTGCCCACCCTCAGCTTCGTTAGGAAACGTGGGATGCATGGCGCACAAGGTTCATATTGGCTATGAGACAGACTTTGCCACACTCCTCCGCGCAAGCAAGGAGATGGTGATCCCCATGCTTGAGCACGAGTTGATGAACAACATCCCGCCACTCGTGCGAGGTTATTCGAGAGTGGCTGCTCTCATAATCGTATATGATAAGCCTCTCCCTTACCAAGGAAAGCGAATGGCGTTTGAGGGCTTGGCCAACTTGGTGGTGGGAACCTCACAACATTGCAAGGATGTGTTCCAGTACTTGGGACCTGACGCGGATCACAAGTTGACTGGCCGAGTAAAGCTGAAGGCCCACCTCGATGCTATGCAGTCTGAGTTGGTGGCGCTGCGCCAACTGGTGGAGGGTGCTACTTCAGCAGCTTGTGCATCAGCGGGGCTGCCGGTTACGGCGCTGAACAAGCCTGAAAAGTTCAAGCCCAACGGCAGTGTCAGCATCCATGACTGGGTGGTCACTGTTGAGCACTACTTGACAGCACTGAAGCGCCCAGTTGGTGAGCACATTGCTGTTGCTGAGTTGCTCATGCCATCAGACTCTCTCGCCGAGTATGCGAGGCAGACAGAGGATGGTGCGGTCAAGGCACTGGAGGCACTATTCAAGTTCCTTGTGGAGCGCTATAGTGGCATGGATCCGGCTACTCAAGCTTGCAACAAGCTCAACAAGTTGCAATAGAATGGCGGGACGGCTTCCGTGTATCTGCAGGAGCTTCAAGCATTGATGGGTCGCGTGAACAGTGGCCTGATGTTTATGGACAAGGCTGAGCAGTTTTAGTTGTATAAGCACGGCTTGGATGCACGTGTGCGCGATCACTTGCAATACAACACGGCAACGGGGCTTCCTTGAGTTCTAGAATTGGCCAAGCTGCAAAAGTTAAGCGTGTATCTGTACAGTCATGATACAGCGGTGCAAGAGAAGGCACATGTGGCAGCTGCGGTCAAGCCGCAATGGGTGGGAGGAAAGCGTTACAGTCGAGTGCACACACGGCAAAAAAGATGAAGATATTCACGCCTCCTACCGGTGGCACATCTACTGGTGGTGCTACACCCGCTGCGGCTCGCACATGTTACGTCTGTCACCAGCCGGGCCACACTGCGAAGAGCTGCCCCGCTTAGAAGGGCAAGGCTAAGAAGGTTAAATAGGATTACGTCGTGAGTGATGTAAGTGCGGTCGATAGCCAGTTGCTTGAGATGCAAGCAGCAAGCTGGTTGAATGATCTCTCCCAAGTGCATATAATGACGCATGAATGGCAAGCACATGACAAGTTGCCACTCTCTGATGTTGAAAAAGTGGAAGAAAATGCTTGTGTTTTTGTACATGTGGGATTCAGCATGCTTACGGATGTGTTGCATTGACTGAGTTTTAAAATAAGCACATAACCTTGAGTATAGTGGAAATGATGCCAAAGTATTATGGCTCATGGTTAAAGCATACTTAAAGGGGGGGGTGGGGGAATCTGTGTTGAAGCATTTTAGCAAGCGTAAAACAGGGATAATGCCGATTGTTAGCAACATTTATCAACCCCTCGCATTAGTCATGGACTCTTGCTACATTTCATGGACGAGTGGTACCTCTGTTGTGGACATTCAGTGGCACAATGCAGGATGTAAACAGTTCGTTCTTAATTGACATTGGTGCAACACAGAATTTCGTTTAAGAACAATGGTTGTGCGCAACAAGATAACGTGTAAACCCTCAGCATTTGCTTTTCTTTTTCAGCTACCGGTGCGGGGGGTGCGTTGCCAGCGAAAGGGCAAGTAAAACTGAAGGTAAAAATTGGTAGTTATCATGCCACTCTGACTTTCATAATGGTATCCATCAACATGTCAGGTGTTAATGTGGTATTTGGGCAAAAATGGCAGGAAAACGTTCAAAAGACATTGGTTGCTGGCGCACGCTTGTGCATAGTAAAGAAAGGTTGTAAGCTTGTAACATTGTTTGTGAATGGGGCGCATAGCTTGGAGCACAAGCAATCCGATGCTGCGCTACTCACTGCACTGCAATGAAACGTGCGTTGCGCAAAAATACACCGGCTATTCTGGTAAACTTGACGTGGTCGAACGACTTTATGCCGGGCAGTACAGATCATGTTGCAGTCATCATCATGTTGCAGTCATCATCAATGATTGAGAAGTACCAAGATGTGTTCTCATATGAGTTGCCAGGCTTACCTCCTGATCAAGGTGTCGGACACGTAATACCACTCATTCCTAATAGTGAGCCTCCGTTTCGGCCTATATATAGCCAAAGCCCCCAAGAAAGGGGGGAAATGGAAACTTGAATAAAGGTGTTACTAAAAAAGGGATTGATTAATCGAGTTCTTCACCTTTTGGCGCGCCGACCTTGTTTGTGATGAAACACATTGAAAACTGCGCATGTGTGGATTCATGTGCTTTAAACAAGATCATGGTAAAGAATTCATACCCGTTGCCCCGGATTGATGATGTGTTTGAAAAATTGTCGAAAAGTGCGTACTTTAGCACGCTGGACCTAACAAGTGGGTATCATCAAATCCGGGTTCATCCTTCTCATGTTTACACGACAGCATTTTAAACACTTTCAGGCCATTATTAATACAAAGAGTTACCTTTTGGATTGACTAATGCGCCCGCAGTATTTGAAAAAATTGAATAAGATTTTCGGTGGCATACTTTGCAAGTATATGGTTTACTTGGATGACATCATTGTCTTCAGTAAAACCAATGAAGATCATGAGCAGCATGGAAGCGGTGTTCGCCTTGCTGCGTGCACATCGCTTGTTTACTCATCTTGCAAAGTGTAACTTCTGCAAGACGGAGTTGCCATCCGTGGGGCACATTGTGAGCGATGCGGGTGTTAAACCTGACCCTCGCAAAGTGTAAGTTGTAAGGGGTTGGCCTCAACCCAAGAATATCCATCAGCTGCGATTATTCTTGGTATAGGCAAACTACTTTTGCAAGGTCATAATAAGGTACTCCACAGTGGTGCCTTTGACAAAAGTGTTGCGAAAAGATGCACCGCACACTTGTGGACAGCTGAACAAGAAGCTGCTATGCAACATGTTAAGCTAGCTTTGACTTCAGCTCCAGTGTTGGCATTACCAAACAGGGACAAGCATTTCATTGTGGTTAGCGATGCGTCCACCCTTGGGTGTGGTGCAGCACTGTTGCAAGATGGCAGACCATGTGCTTATGAGAGTAGGAAGTTCATCCCAGCAGAGGTAAATTACACCACCACTAAGCAACAGTTGCTTGGTATAGTACATGCTCCGGAAACATGGCGATGTTATGTTGAGGGGGATTAAGTCAAAGTGGTGACTGATCGTAATTCATTGGTGTATTCCTCAACACAGCAAAACTTGTCATGCAGGCAAGCTCGCTGGAATGAGTTTCTGTCCCGGTTTACCTTTAAGTGGGTATATTGGCTAGGTAAAACCTATGTTGCTAATCCTTTGAGTCCGACTTAGAGCGAGTCGCTGTCCGTCATTACTGGCAGGTATGAGTGCGCAATTGCTCGCGACGCGCGGTACATTGTCAACTAATGATGAGTTGTGCAAGCTACTGTGCAACGATATGCTTTGAACCCACGGTTCTCGTTAGGGGACAAGATGCAAAAGCTTGACATATGAGACAACATGTATTGTATGGGCACCAGTTTTGTCATACCAGACCATGCCTGAGTTGCGTGTAAAATGCATAGCTGATGTACACGATCCACCATACGCTGGGCACTTTATCAATCGCAAGACTCTTAAGGCAGCGCAGCAGTTGTATTGGTGGCCATCGTTGCCTGTTGACGTAAAGCGGTATGTGGACACGTTTGACAAATGTCAGCGTGACAAGCCGTTACGTTAGATACTCGCGGGGTTGCTGCGACCATTGCCGGTCTTTTATGGCAAATGAAAAAATGTGAGTATGGACTTAATTGCTGAGCTCCCAGAGACAGCATTGAGTCACACTACGGTTGCAGTTTTTGTGGATTGTTTAACAAAAATGGTTCACATTGTCCCTTGTCGCACGACAGTTTTTAGAAGTCGCTACGCAGCTTCTTAAAGATTCAACAGAACATGAGCACAGCGTACCATTTACAGATAGATGGTCAGAGAGGACACGCCAATTAAGTGATTGAGGAAACCATCCGGCATTATGTTAGTCTTGTCATGCCTATCGCCTGGGCATGCCAGTCGTCATCGGGCATGCCTACAGCGAGACCCTCGCCCGGCTTACCAGCATGGCGACTCGCGCGCGTCACTGGCCAGAAGCTAGGTCATGCCTTTAAAGTAGCTCATGACCATAGCCTACATAGGCACCGCGCGTAGCTGTTCAGTTGTGAGTTCAGTTATAAGTTGGGTTCTATATCGAGTGGGGATTTCCGGTGGAAATAGCCTCGATATGACCGTTAGCTTATGTTCTGGACAGTCATGAGTTGACTTGTATAAAAAGGCACAGTGTTTACCGGATCAGCTGGTGACACTGTAAGTGAGAAAGCTAAGAGCTTGTGAAGCGGCTTGAACTACGAAACACACCGTCCCGGTTCCCAAGGATCCCCTCACCGTGTGAGAGCCTGTGCATGTTCTTGTGCACTGTGCTTGTCTTTGCTGTGAGCTTTGTGTACTTGGTCGCGGTGTGCTTGTTGGCATCAGTTAGGGCATAGCATCCACGTGTTGCGTGCTCATTCACCTCACTTAACAGTGTAATTTCTCTTCCACTCATGCAAAGAACTGTGTAAACAGCACTACCTATAGTAGTGGCTTGTTGACTTACAGTGTCACCCTCTTTGCTCAAGTGAGTGTAGTTGCAGGCTGCACATCAGCATCGCAATGTGTAGTTGTACATATCGCAGTGCATCGTTGTCACCGTCATCGCATAGCGCGCACAAGCGCTAGTGTGTTGGGTGATAGCAGCATTGGAGATCCCATTGTAGAGCACAAACACTCTACCTTTCATCCACTTTCACCATCGCATCAGCTGTATGAGCAGGCCCACCCCTTTCTCGCCAATAGAAGAAGGGAACCTCAACAGCTGGAGCCCGGCCTCCAACCTTACCTACGAGCGCGCAAGTGAAGGGAGCGATTATCGTAGCAGCAGAGGCTCACGCCCCGTCTCCGGCTTCACCTCCTCTCACTCCACTCCTCGACAACGAGCATCTCCACCACCGTCGGACAGTGACGACGAGGAGATGGAGCCTTCCAGCTCAACCAACTCCCTACGCTTCTCCGTACGCCCTGGCACCACCTCACTTGACGAGATCATCATTAAGTTCCACTCCAAGATGCGACAGCAAGCTCTCAAGAGCAAGGACTGGATAGATGAGGTATCGTTTCATGTGTCCGCTCAATACCTTGATCACGAAGCACATGATGTGTGGAAGTCCGTCGCTGAGTTGCATAAGATTGATGGCTATGGCGAATTGGCCAGCACAATATCCTCCACGGTACTGCATAGCTCATCGGTTACTGTCCCTGTAGCAGCGACCCCGCCAGCCTCAGTCACGGGTCTCACTCTAGCTGCAGCCATGGAGAAGGCAGAGAATGAAGAAGTTGAGGTGGTAGTGGCCTCATTGACTCCTGCAGAGATCGAAAGCAAGAAGGCCGAGCGCCGGATCAGGATACTCAACCGCACCGCTGCCATCATCAGGGAGCAACAAGAGGAGCAGCAAGCTGCAGCATTAGAGATGGGTACGCCCCTGCTACCAACACCGAACTCGCGTGCTTCAGCGGGAGGCAGTTTTTTCACCCTTGGCTCAGTGGCATTGCGTGCACCCGCGCTTACGGTGGGCGCGGCCATGTCGGACTCCCCGTTGAAGGACCTCTACGCCGCACTCCGGCGCACCTTCCCACCTCAAACCAACAGCAAGGTGGAGGAGTTGAGGCGTTTTCGACGGAAGCCCAACGAGGACCCTCTCCGACTGTATTCGCGGTTGGAAGGGGGTTGGTTAAAAACACTGACTACAAGATCGTCAGTGAGGAGGCGGCAGCAGTGGTGTATGTGGCCGAGTTGGATCCCACCCTGAGTGAGTAAACACGCCTAACGCTGAACTACAGCAGGCCCCTCGGCTACACCCTCAAGGAAGCTTTCGAGACTGCACAAGCCATCTATAAGCGCGCAGTGTATGAGAAAGCGGTGCTGGACACCAACCGCATTGCCTCGCGGCCTATGGCAGGCACAAGTGCAGAGCCTCTTCGGCGGGACCGCAGCCGAGAGCCGCACGGCATTCACAACAAGGACAAACGGTCAGCTCATGCTGTCCTTGTGGCTCCAGTGCTGTGCCACCGGTGTGGTCGACATGGCCACTACCAAAAGGAGTGCACCGAAGATTACGGCAACCTTGTGTGCGACTACTGGCACAAGACGGGACTCTTGGAGACAGTATGCTAGCTCAAGTTCCCAGAGCTGCGGCCCTCTATTGGCTACAACAACGGCAACAATGCTGTTGGCTACCGCGGCAACAACAACAACAACAACAACAACAACGGGGGCTACAACAACAGCAACCACGCTGGCGGCTACAACAACAGCAACAACGTTGGTGGTCGCAACATTGGCAACAACGCTGGTGGCCACAACCCCAGCAACAACAATGCCGGGGCCCGCAAGGAGGAAGCTGGCTACAGAGGGAAAAGCCGCCCTCCACAGCACAAAGGACCTAAGGGACGTCCTCGCGCTGAAGCTGCTGCTGTAAAGGCACCAACCAATCCACCAGCTGCTGACCAAGTGGCAGCCCTGATGGCGCGCGTGGCACAGCTGGAGGAGAACAAGGAGCAGGACTATCAAGCCTGCTATGCTGCTAGGTGGGCGTCGATGGCACCAAAACGGGATAGGGACACTCCCACGCCGTCACGCGTACAACCATCAAGACGTGCGCGTAGGGAAGCTGGCACGTCGTCAACAGCGGCATCATCGGACGCCACAAGTGGTGCTGCCTCGGCAGCCACAACCACTGCTGGGACGACGCCGTCGACGACACCGTCGGCGTCCACACCGACCACAACAGCAGGTGCCAGCACTCTTGGCACCACGCTGTCCCCGGTGATGGAAAGCACCCACGCCGCAACAACCGTGGTCGTTGAATTCGTGGGTGGTGAATCCACCACTCCTGCCTCTATTGAAGCGACCTCATCGGTCACAACTGCTGCCACCCTCACAGCCGCCACCTCAGGAACGACGACTGCTGCAGGTGCCACCACCATCGCCTCCAGTAGTGCTGCCGCACCCACTGCACCACTTCCTGAGATTCGAACGGCACCGCCACCAGCGCTTGACGTCACACAGCAAGTGCCACGCGGACCACAAGCCGAACGCGCCTGGGCGTCGGTTCTACGCAACGTGGAGCCCACCACCATTGCGTACGGACCAGGGGGGCAACGCACCACGCGCGTGGCACGCGATGATCGCATCTTGCCCCTACCACCTCCAGAGTACCACACGCTGCCGAAACCCACACAACAGCAGCTGGAGGATGAAATTCGCCGGCACTGCACCAGAGATGAGGGATCATCCCTTCGGGGTCACCTACCGGCGACCTGCAGTATTAGAGCTGGCCATTCAGTTGTTCTTGGCATTACACGCACGATTGCAAGGCGCACCCAGTCAAACGCGGCAACCCATGCCCGCTCAACAGATCGACTTCGAGCCCTCGCCACTGGACTGTTGAGAGTCATTCCTACATACGATCAGCATCGACCCTCCACATAGGAGTAGAAGGTTGTAAGGATGAGCACTAGGTCCGGACTTAGCAAGATGGCGTCGTCGGACCAGACTCCGGACTCCAGACTGGAGCCTTACTAACTGCTTTGTATCTCCGCGTATACTTACTCATATTAAGCGTGTAAGAGCTTGTTGAAAGGCTCCGGTTGTAAGAAAGACAACACAATTTAGTGCGCGTCAAAAGACTGAGTAAAGCTTACGCAGTGCTTGCAAACGTAGACGTGTGTGTAACTGGCTGGTATAAGAACCAGCGGACAACTTGTAATAGATGAATGTGATGTGTCTTGTGTATGCTCTGGTGGCGGTAGCTCTGTCTCTATTTGTCTATGCTTGCCTCAGCTACATGTGCATGCTAGTCCTTCAACAGGTTATGGGCCCACACTACGCTTGAGGAGTGTGAGACTAGCGTGTGTGCATAGTAGTTCTACACTACAGTAGCTTGTTGGTAGCAGAGCCTTGGGTGTCAACTGCAAGTGAAGGCAGGCACGACAAAGATGGAGGCGACCTACAACAAGGGGCAGATTGCAAAGCTGGACACCGACAACTACAACACATGGTGCGTGGAGATGAAGGCCTTGCTCATCCATAAGAAGGTGTGGAAGTATGTGGATCCGAAGGCACCACCACCACTACCAGGAGCGAACACTGTGTGGTCAGAGCATTCAGCAGAAGCACACTCATTGCTTGTGTTGAACTGCAAACCGCATCACTTTCCCATGCTCACTGCATGTGAAGATGGTAGACAAGCTTGAAAAAAGCTATCAGCCGTTTTCAGAGCCAATAACAACGCCAGAAAGTTGCAGCTACGCAAGCAGCTGAGCGCACTCAAGAAGGAGGCAGCAAAACCCATCACAAAGTATGTTGCACGTGCGAGAGAGCTGTGGGCGGACCTTATCAACGTCGGCCACGACATGGGGGAGACGGAGGTTGTGCTGGCTGTTGTTGCAGGGCTACCAGCACAGTACGAGGTTGCAACACTGCTGGAGACATCGTCATCGGAGCTGACACTGGACGATGTACTACCGAAGCTGCTCACCGTGGAGCAGAGGGTGATGAAGAAGGACGAGCAAGCGGATGCCGTCGTTTTCTACACCGGCAAGCACGCAAAGAAGAGCAACCATGAAGAGAAGTACAAGGGCAACAAGCCAGGCAATCCTCGTCACAAAGACCTCACATGCCACTGGTGTGGTTGGAAGGGGCACATTGTGAAGGACTGTAGGAAGAAACAACAGGGGCAACCTAGAGCAAGCACCAGCAACAGCGGCAACGAGCACCAACACAAGGAGAAACATGTCGCCTTTACTGCATCCAGTTCGAGGGCGGGCACAGCTTTCTGGGTGGTGGACTCTGGCTGCGATCGTCATCTCACACCAAACAAGGAGGTGATGGAGGGCTACAGGAAGCTGACGTCCACAATCAAGGTGGCGGGCTTCGGTGGCGAAGTACTGGTGGCTGAGGGAGTTGGCAACGTACGACTCCAGTGCAAGGTTGGTAACACACTACGCGAGGTGTTGTTACGCAACGTCCTGCATGTTCCTAAGGCTATTGCGAGTCTATTCTCTGTGAGGGTTGCGGAGCGCTTAGGCGCGGAGATCCTATTTCGAAAGGGTGGCTGCTCAGTCATCCTTGATGGGGTCGTGCACATGGTTGGAATCGCTGATCCGGGAGGGCTCTACCACGTGGAGCAGCACCCCAAAGACATTGACATTCAAGCCATGGTGGTGAAGGACAAGGAGTCGCCAACATTGTGGCATCGAAGGTTCGGGCATCTCAGCTACGTCAACCTCACTCGCCTTGTCGCTGAGAAGATGGTCAAGGGCATCCATCTTAGCACAGAAGAACTCAAGAATGCATCAGGCGCACTTTGTGAACCATGCCTGGTTGCAAAGCAGCATGCTATGCCATTCCCATCGTCCTCTTCTAGCAGTCAGCATCCTTGCGAGCTTGTGCACATGGATGTCTGTGGCCCTATGCGCATTGTGGCGAAGGGAGGGGCCAGGTACTTTGCTACATTCCTCGACGACTACCGCAAGCTGTCCATCATCTTTCCATTGACGCTCAAGTCAGAAGTTGCTGGAGCTGTGCGCACAGTTGTGGCCTTGTTGGAGACCCAGTCTGGCAATCAGACGAAGGCAATGAGGAGTGATCCAGGAGGGGAGTACATCAACAAGGAGTTGAAGGGATTCTTCGCCAGCAAGGGCATACGCCACGAGACAACGGTACCCTACACCCCGCAGCAGGATGGAGCAGCTGAACGCCTCAACAGGACACTCTTGGAGCGTGTTCGAGCCATGCTCAACGACACAAAGATGGAAGACAGTTTGTGGAAGGAGGCGGTATTCACTGCCAACTACATCCGCAATACACCGGTAATTCTGGACCCCCCAAATTTCTGAAAATTCAGCGCATTTACCCTGAATACTCATCTGTTTTATGTGTGAACTCGCCACTTGCGTGGCTGCAGAGGTCGCTATTACGGTTGCTGATTATTCAGGCCAAATGCCCTGAATACAAGCAATGGATATTCACACGTTTTGGGCATGAATAGTAATTGTCCATCTCGCACACAACCTCCTACATGTGAGTAGTTATTCACTCGCAACAGAACTGCATATTCAGTCTTCTTAGGTATACATGGTCCTAGACTTGTACCATGGCACCAAGTGATTATTCATACTTTGTGTGCGTGAATGTTTACAGCGCCTGCTCTCACACTAGGTCCTCCTTATTAGTAATTATTCACACGCATATTGGCTTAATGTTCACACATACTAAAGCTGTTTCAACAGCACATGTACCATACTAGCAAGTGATTATTCATATGATTTGTGATTGAATAATACAGCATATCTGCTCTCACACAGTCCTATATATGAGTGGTTATTCACCCATAGTATGGTTGAACAATCACTGCTGCCTTTGGTCGATTTTTCACGCGAATGATAATTGAATCATACAGCACTTCTGCTCACACACATAGTCCTACATATAAGTGGTTATTCACTTACAGTTTGGTTGAATAATCACTGCATCTTGCTATCGTCAACAGCTGTGACATAGCATAGCTGTGACATAGCACATAGCAATCAGTCCAGCCGGTGAATCTGGACAGCAATGTCAGCTGAATGGCAGCTGACTCGAACAACAAATTCACTGATGTCTACAATGTATCTCTGCTACCTACTTCTTGCTGCCTCGACCACGCCCACCGCGCCCACCCCGCCCACCCTGGCTGCCCTTCCCAC
>RHPI01000026.1:994244-1015744 GCA_009103225.1 Chlorokybus atmophyticus | reverse complement strand
TCAGCAGTGCAAAAGGAGACTTTATGATGCACGCACAACCCGTAGACGTACACAAACCCTGTACATTTACGCAGTTGCCGCAAGTTATCAACGTACACTTGCTGGAAAACGGAGATGCAGGCAGTTACCTATTGCGCATGCATGCAAGAAGACGACGGGTATCCATCTACAATCAGTGCGCTTGGCAGAAATAAACCTCCCAAAACAACCTTCCCTCAAGGAAAGCAAGCATTGACGTGCCTTTGTCGCATCCATGTGACTGTGTGTGATTTGTGTGCATCGTGCACACTAGCTACATACCCGCTGCACGTGCCAGATGCTTCGTGCTGCCGCAGTCACAAGCAAAAGTGGATTGGTTGGACACGCACAGAGTATGGAGTAATGCTTGAACAGAAGAGTCATAGAACTATTCTTTGTTGTGCAGAGCTCGAGCTAGTGCCATGCCACTCACAATTAGTGGACTCTCATTCCTCTAGAGGCTGAGCCATTATCACTATACCACTTGTCCCTCTCAAAGTCCACAAGAGGACAAGACGACTGCACATGACATGTTTGTGTACCGGCACCCAGCACACGGCAGCCCCCATAGTGCTGGGAATGCTTCAGCAATGCTCTCACACCGCATTGGGGCACCAGACGAACGCAACGCCCACGGTGAGAGGCGCGGACCACAGGTTGTCGTTGGACCAGGTGCATCCGGCAGCGCCGTTTGAGATCTGAGTTTCAACCAGAGCAACGCCCGGTGGTGCCAAGCTATTCTTGCGGCATAGGACCTGCACGGCCTTTCCGGAGCTCTGATCGTTAGGGCTGACATAAAAGACGTTGGCTGCGCTTCCGTCCAAGCTATAGGCACCCTGGAAGTAGTAGCTGGAACATCCTTCTGCCGCCAGTGACTGAGGCACTGGAATACACACGCCATTGTCGCCTGAGGTGCATGGAGAGGCGTTGACTTCGCGAAAGACGTCCTTCAACGTGTTCACTGGCCTGCAGGTTTTCGTGGTGGTGGCATGAACACCCGCAAGTCCTGTTGTCAGCATGATGACTGCTGCCAGGAGCAGCGCCGTCTTCATCGCCATCTGCATCAAGAGCAGATATCCACACGTGAGCAAGTCGGTATTCCCCGTGCAAACCGAAGGCCAAGCAGCTGACAGTACGCGTCTTGACATTGATAACTCATCAATGTCAAGACGCGTACTGTCAAGACGCATGCCAGCATGTGATCTACCACAATGACAGTGTGCAAGGCGAGACTTACCGGTGCTAGAGGGAGCCTGGTGAGTGGCGGACGCAGACCACAAGGTTGTCAACGGCAGTGTCTTGAAGCTCGCAGTATGCGTTACCAGGAGGACCTTCCCCTTTCTATACTCGACTGAGACTGACTGTCTTTTTGGCCGGTTGCCGCGGCCTGACAACGCAGCACAGAGGGCATGGCGCAGATAAGCGGCGCCTTGCTCAGCTCTGTGCAAGATAGCCCGCCTGCCAAGAGTGGATGGCGCGCGCTGTGCCGTGGTTCAAAAATCAAAAGTTGTGGCTATTGCGGCATGACGTGATGCTGCCGCCGGCATCTTACTCAGCTGGTAGCCAGGTAGTTGAGCTGTCAGCAGGGGAAATATAATAGTATAATAGTACGTATATCCTATAGGCTGTGTATCACAGCCCGATAAGATAAGGCGTCGAGTTCGTCCACACAAAGCGACTCCGCGACGCATCAATACGGTCGCCTTGTTGTTACCGCGCCAAACACGGTGTAGGGTATAGGCTACCACCACGTGCTGCCAAAAGATCCGCGTCAGCACCAGTCACGCCTAGCCGCACTATCAAGACTCAGTACCGCTCTCGTCGCATGCAACCAGTTGACAGCACAACACGTCACGTCAACTTCAACTCCTCCGAGAGCGTCTGAGCAGAACAACACAACACACAGCAGTTAGGATAAGGTACTACTACATTTTCCCTGCTGACAGCAGCTTACTCACCTGGCGGCCGGCGGGCTTGCCTTGGGCTGAGGAAGATGACGCAGCAGCCGCAATAGGCCTCGTGCCGCGTCACAGCGCGCGCCATCCACTCCTTGCAGGCGGGCCATCATGCCCAGAGCTGAGCAAGGCGCCGCCATGCCCTCAGTGCTGCCGCGGCAGCCGTCGAGACGGACAGACGAAAAGGCCTCAGTCTCAGTCGCGTACAAAAAGGGGAAGGTTTCCTGGCAATGCACACAGCGAGCTTCAAGACACTGCCGTTGACAACCTGGTGATCTGCGTCCTCTACGCATCAGGCTCCCTCTAGCACCTGTAAGTCTTGCCTTGCACACTGCCACTGTGATGGATGACATACGTTCTGGCATACGTTTTGTAAGTATGTGGACATCAGCAACTGCTTGGCCTTCGGTTTGCATAGAGAAAACCGACTTGCTCACTTGTGGATTTCTGCTCTTGATGCAGAACGCGATGAAGACGGCGCTGCTTCTGGCAGCAGTCATCATGCTGACAACAGGACTTGCGGGTGTTCATGCTACCACCACGAAAACCTGCAGGCCAGTGAACATGTTGAAGAACGTCTATTCCAGGGTCCGCGCCTCTTCATGCTCAGCAAGCACCACCGGACCGTGTATTGCACTGCCTCCGTCACTGGTGGCAGATGGATGTTCCAGCTACTACTTCGAGGCTGCCTATAGCTTCAGCGGAAGCACAGCTAACGTCATTGAGGTCCAGCCCGACGACCAGAGCTCCGGAAGGTCCGTGCAGGTCCTATGCCGCAAAAATAACATGGCACCACCGGGCGTTGCTCTGCTTGAAGCTACGATCTATGAAGGCACTGCCATATGCACCTGGTCCAACGACAACCTGTGGTCCGCGCCTCTCACCGTGGGCGTTGCGTTCGTCTGGTGCCCCACTGCGGTGTGAGAGCTTTGCTGAAGCATCCCCAGCACAATGGCTGCCGTGTGCTGGAAGGTACACAAACGTGTCGCAGCTGTCTTGGCCTTGTGGACTTTAGAGGGACAAGTAGTAGGTAGTAACAAAAAGGGCTCAGACTCTTCCGTTAAGCATTGTACTCCGAACTCTGTGTGTCCAACCAATCCACTTCTGCTTGTGACTACGACAGCACGAAGCATCTGGCATGTGCAGCGGGTATGTAGTTTGTGTGCACGATGCACACATCACACACAGTCGCATGGATGCGTGAAAAGGCACATCAATGCCTCGAGGGAAGGTTGTTTTGGGAGGTTGATTTCAGCGCACTGATTGTAGATAAGTACCCGCCGTCTCCTTGCATGCATGCGCAGGAGGAGGTAACAGTTGCCTGCATCTCCGTTTCCCAGCAAGTGCATGCACGTTGATGACTTGTGGCAACTGTGTAAGTGTACGGGGTTTGTGCACGTCTACGGGTTGTGTGTGCATCACAACGTCTCCTGTTGCACTGCTGACGTCCCTATATGCGCGTGTGCTGACCTCAGCAGTACTGTGCATGTCGTTGACAGAAGCATCGTGATCGGCACCTGTTTGGGGTGTAGCAGCTCAGCCCAGCACTCAGTCTCGTACATCACTGACGCTTTGTTACATCCCTTTCATCGCACCATTGCAACCCAGCCCAGCCCAGCCCAGCATAGCATAGCGTCCCCATAAGCGAAGAAATGAGTGAGTGAGTGAGTGAGTGAGCAAGTGAGCTCAAGTGCCTTCTGCACACCAGGGGTGGGCTAGCCAAACCAAAACAAGGAGGCTTCTTTCTTCTTGTCCTCCTATATTTTTCTTTTGTTCGCTGTTGTTGTTGCTTTGAGGTTCAAGAGCGATGAGAGCGAGAGCGCGAGTACACAAGCAGCCAAGATGTCTTCCAAGGTCAACTTCAATCCCGACCTGCGCCCGCCGGAGTACCTGCCTACCGGAGTGCCCAATGGCATGACCAAGGTGCGTTTTCCGGGCGGTACCATGATGGTACCGAGTATGCGAGCCTTTCTACTCTTAGTACTTGCAGCTTCTAACGTTTGGCATGCCACCAGCTAGCACGATGCTGTCCCTTGTGCGCGAGCGCGAGTGCGAGCACAGACTGCATGCTCAAATGGACTGACTCAAAACATGCACTCGCGCACACGTTTTGCTCGTTGCATGCATGTCTATGCCTAACACTCATGCGCACACACCCGCGCCCTCTGTGTTCAGGCCGGGGCAGCGTGGATCGAGTCTGCTAAGGCGCATCAGACGGGCGGGGGGATTCGCGGCAAAGGCGCAGGTGGGTGGGAATGTGAATGTGATGATGATAACACTCTTAAACGCAATTGTGTCTGGCGGTACAGTGCATACTTGCAGGCTGCTGCACCTGCACGTGTACACAATCATGAGTTGTTCCAGCGTACTTGGACGCACTTGTGCACAGGAGTTCGCTTCTTTGCATGCGCCTCAACAACACACTTGTTGTTGTGTTTATATCTGAGAACTTGCCTCCATTCTTCCTCGTGTGCACAGTCCGCCGCCGACCTCCATGCGCGAGGTGACTTCCCCGCCCGCATCCCTCAGTGAGTAATCATGATGGCTTGTGCACAGTTACTTGTTCCACACCTTCGTATTTGCCAACGTGTGGTTGCCAACATATGTGCGTTTGCGTGTGTAGATACCCTATGGAGAACGCAGCGGGTCCGCCCGAGTACCTCGGCGGGGTGCCCATGAAAATGGCAACACACACGCAAAGCATGCATGCATGCAGTGTGTCTCTAAACTCAATTCAAAGTCAAGACACCACACAGCATGACTGGTGCTACTATGTCAGGATGCTGCGGTGCGTCTTGCGGCCGCGGAGGCGGTGCAGAGCGGGGGATTGATCGAGGAGGGCGGACTCGTAGATCAGGCGCTGGCAAGCAATGTGTGAGGGGAGACAGAACGAGAAGAGTTAGCTGCTGCTTCTAGTTGCCCACTACACAGCCATACTGTGACCACACACGTATCATGTATCTGACCTCTCGCCTAACACTCTTGCCGCACATTCTGGCAGGCTGCAGCTGCCCGCCATGACGGTGAGAGCGGGAGTGCGGGGTACCTATGAGAGTAGTAGCCCAAAGGATGTGTGGTGGTGCATAGGTTGAGGTGTCACGGTGTGGGGGCTCTCGGCTCTGTGTGATCAGCTGTGTGTGTACGAGTGCACGGGTGTGGTAGTGACTGACTCGTACCGTACCGTCTGAGGCTGTCCGTGCGCATGTTCAATACACAAGTTCGCGTTGGTTTATGCCTGGCCTCCCGCTGAGACACGACGATCGCGTGTCGGCATGTGTGGAGTGGGGAAATCTGCTCCATGCACATTGCATTTAACTGTAACCACTGGTTGAGCTGCACAACTATACGCACAGCCAACGTGGCGCAGTTGGCAATGAAACACGCATGTTAGCGCATTGTGCAGCTGCAGTTCCCAAGGTTTTTGCGTGCAGCATGGCATCTCTTTGCGCAGATGTTGCTGTCGCACTGAATCAAATACGTGCACATTACAACGCAATACATCTGTTGCGCATGGGCACGTGCACGTGCGTGCGTGCAAGACTCTCATGCAGACATGCACAGCAGCAGCAACAGCAACCACAACGACCACAACCATAGGAGCAGCAGCAGCAGCAGGAGTGTGCCTCTGACAAACTCTATACAAATATGTACATGGGTGTGACACCTCTCTGCACCAAGGCATATACATGAGTGCCACCAACCTGCCGGCGCACGCATTGAGGGCGGTAGTCAAGGTAAATAGGTAGTGAGCGAATTGATACAGCCGGTACCGGTAATTGTAGTGCTTGCAGACTGTGCATACTAATGTTGCTCATGCACGTGTCGTGCCATAACACACCACATTGCATATTCTATACACTGGGCTGATTCACATTCCAAATGCAAACCGATCACACATGCACAACGGCCCGGTCAAGCGCACGAACATGGAGAGTTCTGTAAAATATAGCATCCAAGACATGTGCATGCGCACATGTATGTAAGAGAGAGAAGAAGTAGCAGACTACTGCAAGATTCCAATCAAACCTCTAGCAGCTGTTGATTGGCTTCATCGTGAGCCCACTGACATGCAGAACATACTCATCTTCGACAGCAGCAGACAGACACTCTATGGACCTGGCCAGGCAGGTATGCTGTTGTCGTAGCCCCCTTGTGCAAAAACATGTGTACTCAGTTGTTGTTCGTGCTATCCAATGCTTCAGCTTTACAGGCGGTAGAGGAGCCGACGGGGACAGTCTACCACGTGCTGACACGAGACGAGCGAGGTTGTCCAAAGCAAGGCCTGCCCCAATTGATGGCAGGTGACGTGCTCGTGAGTCCCACCCACCTGCCTGTTGCACTGTACAAGCGTGCACATTGCTATTTGGGGCAGGCATGGAGTCAGTTAGTCGCCTTGGGTTGCTTAGGCTAATCGTAGAGTGGGTTTCCAGCGATCGGGCTAGGCTTGCCTGGGCTTGCTCATGGTTGCATGCATGCTGGCGCTGTTGTCGCCAAACGTGTCATGGTGGCTTGCAGCTTTTGTGTGCTTAGCCCTCTCTCTCTCTCTCTCTCTCTCTCTCTCTCTCTCTNCTCTCTCTCTCTCTCTCTCTCTCTCTCTCTCTCTCTCTCTCTCTCGCTCTCTCTCGCTCTCTCTCTCTCTCGCTCTCTCGCTCGCTCGCTCGCTCGCGCTCTCCCCCCATGGCTGGGGGTTGGTTTTCCGTCTTTGGAGATCCAAACTTGGTGACATCAATATAAAGTCCACACACCAACACGCGGTGTCATCTAATAATTGCATTTGCTAGTGACACTCACACAGAAACAACAGCCAAGTGACAAACAATGTCATTTCTTACCTCACAAACTTGCAAGCAGTGTAAAGCTTGCATACGCACGCATGCAGGGCCTCGCGATTCATACACAGGCAACAGCTTGTAACCCTGTGAACTTTGCTGCGTGTACGGTGAGTTATCTGCAGCAGTTTGCCTGACAGGACCAGCTGAATCAAGCGGGCTCAAGTAGCTTAGCTTCTCACCTTTTTGTTCCCTTCACGCCAACACTGATTGCAGCACTCTCGTGTGCGTGTGCATGGCGGTTTGCAGCGTGTGCAGTGTTGATTGGTGTCGCATAAGCGCGCACACTCATGCTATGGTTTGCCATCAGCTTTGTATGGTGCATCTGTGCTTCTTTATGGCTGGCGTAGTTCTTGCCTTTGTGGTAGTTAGCATCACTATATATGTCATGCTTGCAATGTAGCATGGTAAGTCATAAATGCCGGCATTGGTTGTTGATTGCCAGGGTGTTCAACTTGCTCGGAGCTTGGTAGTTTTGTAGATGCATAGTTGCATGCATATGTACATGCATGCACATACGCTGAACCAAGCGTTAATGTATCGTGCATATCATATACCCATGCAGGAGCTGCTTAATCAATGTCATTGTGGGTGAGCATAGCAAACTAGTAATGATACCAATGACTTGTTTAAGCAATGTTGGCAACAAGCTTTAAGCACTCACGACAAATGAGGGCTGAAAGTCAATGCCCTTTTTAAGGAGCACCGCCATAAGACTGTTCGCACATTGTTTGGCAACATGACATAGGCTGCGTGATTATCGCCTAATCCATTAGTCATGTAGCGACACACACACATCGCAAGTCACGAGTCTTGTTATCGATTCAAATCTTGCTGTTGTATATATGCATGTATACATATGCAATACATGTATTGCATATGTATACATGCATATATACAACAAACAACCGTGTATGTGTGTGTATGCGTGCGCGTGTATGTGTATTTGTATTAACAGCGTCGAATTGATTTGTACTATAAATCAACTTATATTATAATACGTTTGTAACTTTCTGATATGTTTATATCAACAACACCTCCGCTCGTAGCTTGCATTTGTAGATTAAAATATACATAACGCGTAAGTGTACACATGTTTATGATTTGCATTAAGCTGTGCGTATTGAAGACCAAGAGCTCGAGCGCGTTCACATAGATCAGCAATATTATTGCTTGATGTAAACGCGCTTTTCGTTTCCACATGAGTAAAATCACAACGCCGTGCATTATATCATGCGTTGCGTTGTGTTTTTATTCATGTCATGCATATATTGGGTACGCACATGAGATTTGGTAGCTACCTTGTTGATATAAGTGTTGGAAGAATCAACCCAATACGAAGCCTTTTTGTGAAACAATGAGTCATATGTTCCATGCTATGCAAGTGGCGGCTACTCTGCACACAAAGCCCGATACTATGTAAAAATATAGTTGATTGGTCAGTGCCACAACATGCAAGGTATATTGCGCATTAAATCGATTTGCAACGTAGCACTCACACCACACACAGTGCAACAATTAGCAGCACACGCAAGCAAAAGCAGTTACAAGCAGATGTAGGTCGACATCGCACATATCATTACGCGACCCACGCGCTTCTAAACTACTCACCTAGTGCAACTATGTGCTGCTATGTGTTTGCTGTGCAGTGGGTATATTGCACATCTTGCGGTAAAAATTAGTACTAAAGAGGCCGCGCAAATGAAGGATGGCATAATGACATGTGAGGTATAAATAGTGTGAAGATTTGGCCATGGCGTGCAGCACAATTCTTGTAGTGCATCCAAATGAATTGCGACTTTGTGCGTAGATTTACACACAAGGTCACAAGTTCGTATAATGTCCCTTTCGTTATTGCTAGTTTTGTTGTAACAGCATTGTTGCAAGGGATATATGACCAGCTTGCATTGATAGTGCTTGCTCGCATCTTGTATTGCAATACGTTTTTAATCATAAGCGAGGTGATACATGAATAATTGCGATAAGAACTAATGTGCTAACTCGGTGCAATGACACAAACTTTGCACACACGATATATCACACATTTATGTACAGCTGGCAGCCTTAACTCTTATCATGTGCATTTGATACAGCAATGGCTGATCAACAGCAAAGGGCAATTGATGGGACATAGCGACGTGCATGTAATTAAGCACATTGAGTACATGCATTGTACTGTTTGTGTAGAATGAAAAGGCAATGAAATGTTCCATTGGTGCTTCCGGTATTGTTGTCGTAGTGCCACAGTGTGAGTTAACTCCGGGCTACCCGTGACTTGCATGCCGTGAAGGTCAGAAACTCACACACTGCATGAATGTGATTGTATTACATGGGAGCACAACATGAATGGTCCACACATGACATGATGTGCAAATGCTCAGCAACGTTGCCCTGAGCGTGCTGCTCATCCTCGCCGCCGCCGCCGCCGCCAGCCGGGAGCACCGTGAGGCGAGCATAGAAGCGGTGAGGAGAGGAGGCTGTGGGCTGGGCTGAGGAAGGGAGTTGAACATGATCAAGATGACAGCCAAGGAGCCGCAGCAGGTGGTGGAGGCTGAGGAGCACGCGGAGGAGCACGAGGACGCGGAGGAGGCGGAGGGTGCCTCTGAGGTGGCCAACGGAGGAGAGGAGGCTGCCGCAGCCAAGAAGAAGAAGAAGAATAAAAAGAAGAAGAAGGCGAAGTCGGCTGCCACCGAGGCTGGGGAGGCTGGGGAGGCTGGGGCGGGCGATGTTGCGGCCACCACCGCCCTGTCACTGGCGCCAGCTGGCCCGGGCGACGCCGTGGATGACAATGGTGATGATGCCGATGGCGACGCCGACGACGACGTCGGTGAGCCACAAGCATGCAAGCATGTGCCTTGCAGTTCTTTGCGTGTGAGGGGTTGAAATCCCTTTCAACAATTTTTGCTTTGAATGCAATGCAGCTGAACAAGAATGAGACATCTGTTTTTGACAGATCTCTCTGTTAAACTTGATGTTTTGTGTTGAACCATGCAATATGGGCGTGTGCTGCAACGTCAGCTGGCACAATGCTGCTTGTAGCTGTCGAGCATTGATTTAACAACAGCATGGCATATACCATGTGCAATCTGAGCAGGCGAGAATGGAGCAGCCGACGGAGCAGCAGCAAAGAAGAAGAAAAAGAAGAAGCCGTAAGCACAGAAGTAGACATGCACGCACACGCGCATGCGCATCACACAATCACATTTGCTGGTGTTAAGTACTCCAGTCTCATGTCGTGTGTTTGCGCACATCAGGAAGAAGAAACCCTCACTGCAGCAGACAGACCCGCCTTCAATCCCGGTGACGCAGCTATTCCCGAGCGGGATCTTTCCTGAGGGCGAGCTTCATGAATACAAAGACGAGTGAGTACATTACAACACCATAACAGCACAGACACAGACACGCAACATAGCACATAACGACATGTATTGAGCAGCAACCGATGGCGAACTACGAGTGAAGAAATGCGCGAGCGTGAGCGATTGGATTTTCCCATGTATAATGATGTCCGGAGAGCTGCAGAGGTTCATCGCCAGGTACTACATGATGAGTCCTTATACTGATAATTTCAAGAGGCTGCATTCCTGATGTTGGTCCGTCATTGCGCAGACTCGAAAGTACATAAAGAGCATTGTCAAGCCCGGCATGCTGATGACAGACATAGTCGAGACACTGGAGAACACTGTGCGCCAGCTGATTGAGGCCAAAGGCATGGAAGCTGGGATAGCATTCCCGACAGGATGCTCATTGAACTGGTGAGTGTGCTAGTCTAACATGGCATACAGGTGAAGTCCCACCAATCAGGGCATACCTGCCGCAGGTGCACACCTGGATGTACATGTGTGGGTGGATGTGCGTGTTGTGGGCGTGGGCGTGGGTGTGGTAGTGGTGGGTGTGTGGGTGTGGTAATGGTGTGGTGGGTGGGGACACACGTGGTGCGGGTGCGTGATACATCTTGGGCACTATGTTATACTTCTAGTTGAATAGCCGAGCTAACGTATGTGTGCATCTTTGCAGGGTTGCAGCACACTGGACACCCAACTCTGGTGATAAGACTGTGCTGGACTACAACGACGTCATGAAGCTGGACTTTGGCACACACGTCAATGGTACTTCTTACACTGACTGTTCGTGTGATGTTGGCACTCAGCCGTCCTGCAAACTTCACAATACTGCATGCGGACAGACCATCTGATCAGTCAACCCACCTTTTGCCACAAACATAATTGTAACAGGATATGCCATGCAAAAGTGCAAAAATATTGCTGCTTACCACATGTAACCATCGTGTTGTATCAAGCCTCCATACACAGCAAGTAATGTCTCTCATTGTTCTGTTAGGTCGCATCATTGATTCAGCTTTCACGGTTGCTTTCAATCCGATGTACGACCCATTGTTGGCGGCTGCCAAAGACGCCACCAACACTGGCATCAGAGTGAGTCGCCACTTATGGTTGGTGTCCACTCCATGTGTAAAAACCAGCTCTCATTAGGTCAATGCATAACATGCCCTCCTGTTCTCTCTGTGCAGGAAGCTGGCGTTGATGTGCGGTTGTGCGATGTTGGCGCAGCCGTTCAAGAAGCGATGGAGTCATATGAAGTGGAAATCAACGGGAAGACCTATCAAGGTGCAGCGCGATGGACTGCTGTCACAAAACATCGCTCATATTGCATCACGATTTTGCAAGTCTGATAATTCCTGTTTTGTGTGCCTTGCAGTGAAAAGCATGCGCAACCTCAATGGCCACAGCATTGAGCAGTATCAAATTCATGGTGCCAAGAGCGTGCCTAACGTCAAAGGAGGCGAGCAGACAAAGATGGAGGAAGGAGAGTTTTATGCAATTGAGACTTTCGGCACAACAGGTGCACGCGCCAAGTCCCACTTTCTATTCTGACCTGTTGTTGTTACGAATGATCAACAAGAACATACAGCCATACACAACATGCTATGACAGCGACTATATGTACATAACTTAACTGGTCGTGTGCTTGCAGGGCGGGGTTACATTCGAGAGGACCTCGAGTGCAGTCACTACATGAAGAATTTCGACGTGGGCCATGTGCCTTTGAGGTGTGGGCAAGGAGGAATTGCTGCATGTTGGGATGGAGAATGTGCGACTCACACACATTCTCTGTCCTAGGTTGCCACGTGCCAAGCAGCTGCTCGCGACAATTGACAAGCACTTTGGTACGCTGGCCTTCTGCCGGCGATACCTTGATAGGATTGGGGAGACAAAATACCTGCTTGCACTAAAAAACCTTTGCGACATGGGCATCGTGCAGGTATGCAAAGTGGACTTGCACGCAGTCTATCAACTCATGTTGGCCGGTGTTGATTGCTTGCTGTTGTTGCAGGCGTGCCCGCCACTGGTCGATCAGAAGGGCAGCTACGTCGCGCAGTTTGAACATACAATATACTTGCGGCCGTCCAGAAAAGAGGTGCTATCCAGGGGTGACGACTACTAGCGTCCCATGTTCTGGCCAAAGTGTACAAAAAAGTGTACAATCGAATTTATGTTTGAGCAAAGTATAGCGTGTGCAGTGCGTGCAACCCTCGAGGGTTGGCGTGTTTTGCGTGGAGGTGTAGTGTGATATTGATGCAGTCTAGATGTTAGCGCAACCACGATCGTTGTATAGTACGAGTGGTTGCTGCAGGCTCGCTCTGCGCAACTCTCCTGATGCTTCCACCAGTTCCGCCTTTGCCTGCATCTATCCTGCAGCCTGTTAAGAGTGCATCTGTACATGTTGGGATTGCAAACCACAATTGAATAGTAGTTGCGTACCTTGTCCATGCAGTGTCCAGACACTATATTACCACGTTTTGCACATAACACCCTGGAAGAAGTAGCATGATTGACTGACCAAGCCTGCGATTAGGCAAACGAACCAGAACAAGCCCAGACAGGGTTTGGGTGTATTGTCCTTTTCTCCAATAGTAATGAAACTGTGAGAGCTCTCATAGTTGCACGAACAGAGTAACTGCGATGCCAAGCAACATAGGGGTTTCACAGTTATGAGGTTACGAGGTTGCCAAACTCATCAGCATGTACAATGCTGACATGCTGCGAGATTTTCCCTGTGTAAGATGCAAAAAGGGAGGCAGCTGGAAAGGGCATAGCTTGCAACCTATTGCACTGTCACACACATGCTAAAACGTAAGCGTGTGAGTATATCAGTATTGAGCGTCATCGACTTGTGCAGTGCAATCCGCTCAACCACTTGCATGCAGGAAATATGCCAGAAGCCTTCTGTACACTCGCACGCGGATTCTTAAAAGCAGTGTCAAGCTGCATCTGAGTCAGAGTTCGGCAGCTCTTCACGCTCAAACACCTCGTCCTCAGAGTCAGGCAGCTCTTCCTTCTCAAACTCTTCCTGTGGCGGCTCCCACGCCATTTGCAAGTCTTCCTCGCCACCAATGTCCGTATCCGAATCAGAGTCAATCAACTCCTCTCTCTCAAACTCCAGTCCCGCTTCTTGCATGCGTATGTGGCCGCCAGAAGGCGGGAGAGGCTCTGGCATTGCAAAATATGTTGCTGCTCTGACCGGTGCTTTGGACTTCTTCGGCAACCTTTCAGACTTGGACTGAGGGCGCTTGCGGGCATTGCTACGTGATGCAATCAACGTGTCCACATTGCCGCTGCCACCTGACCATGGCACGAAGCCGCTGCTTTGCCCACTGCGGCCAGGCGAGTTCAAACCTGCTTTGCACAGCGCGAAAGAACATGATACACCAAAGCAAAACACAAAAGCTTTGATGGGTTCTTGTGGTTAACACCCACCTTCTGTTTGAATAGCGGCGTGTGGTGGCACGTGCCTCGACATCATCGGTGGTGGTGGTTGTGCGCGCGGGTGCACAGGTTGCGTAGCAGAGAGGGCGGGGTGCGCGTGGGGTGGTTGCTGGGGAAGAATGTACAATGGCTGTTTATAGAGAGATGGACATGTGAGCGTGTTGTGCAGGAAATGCCACAGCACAAAGATGCTGTTAACTGCAGCTTGCCTGTGCTTGCATATGTGGCATGTATAGAGGTTGCAGCAAAGCCATTGGCTGAGCTCCCGCCAAAGATGGTGCTATGCCCTGCAGTTTGCGACAAATATATATATATTCTATCACCTGTGCACAGCACTAGGCACACACGCACACTCTTACATGCCGCGGCAGAGGGAGACCAATCATTCTCCCGCGCTTCAGGACCGCTGCCTCAGGACCTTTGCCCTTGACGTACAGTCTCCTGAGCGTGTCATGGTCTCTGTACGGGAAACCCTCACAGATCCGTGCCCAGTCGGGGCCAAACCACTGCAGCCTTTGCTCCACCACACTCAACTCCTGTGCAAGCAACGATAAGCAACAACCACAACACTACAACAACTCCTGTGCTGAAACAACACTGCGCGTGTACCTCGGGGGTAAGTGGCGACATGTTTTTCAGCTTGGCTGCGCGCACCACGTTGTCGCCGGCACGGCTGGAGCACAGGTTTTTCTGTCTGGCAGCAACCTGTTTGCAGCAGGATGCTGTGTGAAAAGCACAGTCTGGAAAACAACACAGCATACCCGCGTGTTGTGTGTGCCGAAGTGTGTGAGTACCTGATGCTCGGTCTTGCTTGGAAAGAAGTGCTGCGCTATCTTCCTCCAGTCAGCACCAAAGCGCTCTATGCCCAAAGCCAGCAGCCTAAGTTTGAAGGACCCCAGGTGAAGACAATTAGTTGCATGCGTGTATGTGTGTGCTTGTGCACGTGCGTGCGTGCGCACCGGTCTTCTGCGGGAGTGAACAGCATGCGCTTGACAAAGTCCTTCTTGGCTGGTCTGATCGGCAACAATAGGGGGTTGAACAGGTCCTGGAAGCGTCTCATGGCGGTGGCAATGCGCTGCGGGACCATCACCGGCTCTGTGCTCGGCCTTGTCACCGTCCTCGCTGCACCATCCTTGGGCGCCATACTCTTCACGCGCTCTTTGGGAGCCAACTGTTGTTATTGTGGTGGTTGTTAAAATGGTCGCATTGTCACATCATGAAGCAACATAGCTCAATGAGCAATGTGTACCTCAAACAGAGGCACTCTGTTCACAAACTCAGATGAAGACGATGCAAGGCTTGGCAGCTCTGCAGAAACACAGACAACACTAGTGATTTTGATAACAATTCAGACACATACCACCCAATGCAAAACACTTGCACCCCAATGCAGCGTGCATGACAACAACAACAGCAACAGCAACACACCTGTGGCCATTTCTGCAAGGAACTCTGCTGCGATGCGCAATGGCGCGACGTCGAGCACGGAGACAGCGTGGCCTGAGCCATTGATATGTGGGCTCCATGTGCCAGGGCACGCTTGTGTTGAGGCGGGTGTAGTATGAAGCAATGCGGGGTCGGCAACGGGATGTTGCCACACGGGCGAGTCGGCAACGAGCTGTTGCCGTGCGGGCGGGAACAATGCGGTGTCATGGAATGGAACGGATGCTTGCGTGTTTGGAGGACGAAACTGGATGCACACGAGGCAATGAAACACACACTCGGCAGTGTACACATGCTTTTGCTGCTGATGGTGATGATGTCGTTGTCACACAGCGCATACTCACGCATTCAGGTGGGAAAGCGTAGCCAAAATTGTAGTGCGCAAGATGGAAGGAGCGTGCTTCGAGCAGTTGAACCTGTATGTGGCAGGGCACGCAGTTACGGCTCATTTGTGGTAGGCGTACACTACTGCCTCATGGCATGGACTGCCAGGCACCTATAACACAACCAACAGGTAGCTTACGATCAGCTGATGCGTCTTTGAGACTATCTCCGTGCTGCGGTCGCGAGCGGCGAGCGCAAACACCTGGAGAAGCAACTGGACATGCTGCAGGACAACAAACCAACATGACAGACATGAGACAACTAGAACCATGAACACACATGTGCACGTAATTGCACAGTAGCAAAACAACTGACCTCATGAAGCATGCAGTACAGCTGCCCAACCTGCCAGTCGAACCTCGAGCATTGTGAGCAAAGTGAATAGAATTGTTATAGCAAGTTGGGTGTCAAGCAGCAACCACTCCTCACCTGCTTTGCTAGGAAGATTGGGTGAGACGGCACGATGGGTGCCGTTGGGGTGACGGGGGTTGGTTTGACTGCAAGCTTGCTTGGACGATGTGGCTTCAAGGGACTTGAACGCCGCTGCCGCGGTCTCCCGAGCTTCTTCTTCATCTTGACTGCGCATGTAGATTGTGGTAGGTTGTTGAAGGCACAGCTCAATGCCATGACAGTGTGATGGGCTGTATTTGTGTGCACGCGTCTGTGCTTGCACAAATGAGCGTCCGTGCGTGCATGTGCATGGGTGCGCACAACCACCCCCCACGAGCACACACGTGCACACCTTGCGTGCACGTGCACACCTTGCGTGCTCGTGCACGCCAGCAGAGTGTGCGTAGGTGCGCGTGCGTGCGTCGTTGGGTGCATGCGTGCATGTGTGCCGGCGGGCATGTGCATGTGTGTGCGTGCGTGCGTGTGTGTCTCAGCTCACCATCATTGTTAGCAGGCTGTGGCTCGGCATTGTCACCTGCGCTGCCGCCCATACGCAAGACGAGTTGTGTGTGGGTGCGACGTACACAGCACACACACGCACATGTGGGACAGAAGCTTTCGCATGGTATGTAAGCTGCTGGAGAACTTCAAACCAAATCTCAAGAAGCTAAGCTTTCAGCAGTAGCTACCATTGGTGATTTGAAACATGCGTACTGGTCTGCTGCACACGCGGCTGTCCTCCTCGCCCGCGAACACTGACTCCACGCCTTGCAGCACTGCTGGACACACGCACACAGCATGCACTCATTGTTAAAATGTGGTAACAAAGCGACTGCCATGTAGTCTAACGGGTTTTGACGCCTACTTGTCAAACGTTTGCTGAGCATACCTGGTGCGAGCATGCTTGGACATGGCTTCACCCTGGCAACCATATTGTGTGTGAGACTACATTTCGTTCGCAATATCTGTAAATGCCAATTGCGCGAGTCGCAGATTGGTTGTTGTCAATTGCATACAGCAGGAAGGGAAGCCGTTGTGAAACAAAGCATATACTTCTTGGGGGGCTCCTGCAGCAGGTGGCTGGTCGTCGCCGGCTGCGGAGGCGGACGACCCGGACGGCCGCGACGTCACAGACCACGGCGCTGGCTCCAACTGGGAGGCGGAGCCTAGCCCACAGCCCTCCTCCTCCTCCTCCTCCTCCTCCACAGCAGCCTCCTCAGCGCCGTCGCTGCTAGCGGCCATGCTATGCTCCTGCCGGCCAGGGGCAGCAAGGAAACCCTAACCCAACCAATCAATAGCCCCCAAAGCCGCTCCCGAGCCGCTCTACATGCTAACCAGGCCGCAGCCTACGGCCTGGTCGCCGCCGCATGCTCCTCCTAATGCGCTTGCACCTCCCTTTACCTACCCACAATAAACACAAGGCATGGTTTCTCCCAAACTCGCGATTACAGACCCTTCACTAACTGGACTGTATATAGTATGCAAGAATTGTGGCATGCATGAGAATGTGTGAAGTGTTGTGCTCATATGTTTTTATCTGGTCCTGCTTTTGACAATGGTCACAGCAGTGGGGTGTGCTTTGCTTCATTGTGCTGCCATGCCGTGCCTAAGGTTGCACTTGACAACATGTTGGCAATGCGTACGCGACACAAAAGCGAAGCACAATGTATAATTGTGCGCTGAGCGGGTGACGCAATAAGTTGTGCTGTATGAGCTATCCAGTACCGCGGAAGCACACTCAAACACTTCACACTCACACTCTCTACACACGCACAACAGCAAGCGGGCAATAGAATCAAGGCAGGGGCAGGAATAGCTACGTGCCGTAGCTAAGTGCGTGCAAGGGGGAGGGTGAAGGCGGGTGAGCAGGGCGGGGCAGGGCAGGCAAAGCAGTGGTGCGTAATGAGCCACCTGTGGGTACGGAGCGCTGTATGCACAACCATGAGACCGGTTAGAGTGCTTACAAAAAGAAGATGCGTGCAAGTGCGTGGAAACCAGACAGCAAAGAAACGCGTGCTGATTGGTCGCCGCAAAAGCATCCAGAACAAGCAAGAGTACCTCAGTGCAGTGTGTGCTCGTGCACACAATGTCGACGCTGCATTGTGCTCAGCATGATGTATGATTAGCCACAAGCAGCCTCGTGTGGTAATGACAGGGAGCCATGCGAGCAAACCATATGCTACATGCAGCAACTGCATACTTATTGAAACCTTCAGCAACTACAGGACTACTGCCAGACTACTCAACAACACATGCATCATCACGCAATCTTACGTAACAATAAGTACAACCTTTGGTCCAAGTCAAGGTTCTGCAGGTTACGTGGATCGCCCTTTAGCATCATCAACAACCCGCCGAATGACATGTATACCTCTCTGTGGTGGACAAACAACAGTCATTTCAACAAGGATGTGTGCGTTGAAATGCCATATTGTGAATACCACAATTTGACTGCAAGCACTCACACTTTGGGCTGGCCTCCAGATGAGTCATCGGCGTACTTGTAAAGCTTTCCATACATCACGTACTCGTACTTGTCCGCAAGGGAAGGATTGCCAGACTTCATAACAAAGCTTTTATATGAGTAGACAACAAGCAGTCGCAAGCAAGAGCGTATCCAGAGCAAGCTAGTGTCAGCTTGTTTACATGAAGCAATAGCTATAGAATAGGCAACTGAAGTACACACATCATTGCACGTGCTGGTCGTGTACCTGGTCAAACGTGCCTTCATCAGGCGTGGCATTCAAGTCAAGAGTGCTTGCCAGCGCAAGAGCCAACTTTTCACCAACCTAACAAGATTTACACGCATACATGCCAGTGTTAAGCTAGCTGCATGCTGGCTGACACGCAGATTGCATGCTTGACAACATGCTACTTGCACTCACCTCTACAGGGTAGATGTCAATATTTATGTCTAGCAGGCACTCCATCTCGTAGTAGTCGCTGCGGCATCGCACTCTGGAGACTGGAGACAAACAGTGCACAATGCACCAGCGTTACACACAACACGACTGCGTTGCCATTATACTGCTGAGATGTGTATTGCTGACGCATCTCTCGTGCATACACCACATTGCAACCACTGTAATGAATGGTGAATGCATGCCAATTGCCAGCTTGTCGCAGCAAGCATGCATGCAAAACTGAAGACACATGCATATTGTGCGAGGCAGTGCTAGCATAGCTGCTACCCACCGCGGTCAAACTTCTTGCCGTCAGGATCCTTATCCAGGACATCAAATATGTCCTCAAACAGCACGACCTTGCCGACCTGGCCGGACGCCATGTCACCGTCCCGCCGCCGCCGCCGCCGCCGCCAGCGGCGGCAAGCACAACGGCAACTTTCTCAGCAAACCCTAATTGCACATCAGCCGACCGCTGACTCAGTCAAGCTGTCAATGGTCGGCGCATACATGCGCCCAGCACGCGACTGGATAAGTGTCAGACCCATAACGGATCCGACGGCTGCGGCCGCTCCGGCGTCACGGATGCGAAGCGATAAGCACAAGATACCTCGACGTCGATCTCTGACAAAGCCTACGGAAAACACGGAATGCCCTTCAAGGGGCGAAAAAAGGAAAAGTCAGCAAGAATAACAAAGGTTTTTCAACAAGTCCACCAAAAGGCAAAGGGATAAACCCCAACTAAACAGAGCATTGCAACTTGGTCTCAGTATGCATTCGCACTGTCCCACAGTGCATTACAATGTCAAACCATATAAGCGTTATATTGTTTGGAGAGAAAACCGCCAAATTCTCCAATTGAGAAAAGGGTGTCTATTGACAAATGTGTGTGAACAATTGTAATCACGTTTCAGTGCTGTGTGCCGTCTTCCCTCCTCTTGGGTGTGGGCGGCGACGTGGTTCAACGCAGTGCGGGGCGGCGTGCGCCTGCAGAGGAGAGCGGGTTGGCGGCGCTGTTGCCTGTTGGTTGCTGTTGACTTGTGTGAGGAGGGATTGGATGATGTTGCGGATAGATTGAGTTGCCCAGTAGTAGTGGTGCCACCTCTGGGCTTGCTTGTCTGCTTAGTAGGTTGCAGCCATGGCTGCCGCCGCCGCCGCTGCCGGCATAGTCGCGAGTTCCAGGTTGTTGTTCAGGCCTCAATGCGAGGTGGTCAGTCGGGTTGATGGCGTGCGGCAGAGAGCGCGGCCTGCTGCTGTCCCGTCATCTGCCTCCTCTTCCTCCTTGCCTAATTGCTCAAGCCCGATCTTACTGGATGCTGGAGCGCAGCGTAGTCAGAGCCGGCGGCGACGCAGTAGACACCAGCGCCTACCTACGTCTTGCATTGCGGTAACATCTTAGTTCACGGTTTACATACTCTCAGACTGCTTCAGCCATGTGTAACACTACGCACGAGCAGCTAGACACGCTATTCGTTGCTTGCTGTCCTCTAGCACACTCTGTTTGTAATCCACACGCAGGAGCGGTCAGCTCACGAGTCGCCATCATCCTCTGCAAGCATACAACGTGAGCTGCACGGCACACACGAGAAGACGGATGGCCAGTACCCCCTGCATGTGAGCGGCGCGCCCACTGAGGAGGATGACACCGGGGTTGTCTCCAGCAACGAGTCTACTGAGGTGGAATGGACGACCATACCGGAGGTGTTTGAGACTTGCGCCAAGCGGTTCGGCAGTCTGGTGGCGACGTACGACCCGCATAGAGGGGGCAAGCAGCTCACCTACGCAGAGTTGTGGGAATGCATGCGCAAATTTGCATGGGGACTGCGCGCGAACGGCATTCAGCGGGGAGACACTATTGCTCTCTTTTCGGAAAACTCCCATCGGTGGCTCATTGCTGATCAGGGTCAGTTTATGCCTCTGTGTGACACCTCAAGTGACAATTCATGATGCTGACACATTGTTGTTTTGTTCGGTGTCGTAGGAATCATGGCTTGTGGTGCCATTGACGCCGTGCGAGGGTCAAAAGTCCCGGCAGACGAGCTTGCATACCTCTTTGGAAAGGCAGAGTGGTGAGCATGACTGATTATCACCTAGAGCTAGCTGGTGAGCAAATTGCAACAACTTGGCCAACTTGTGTGATTTGCCAGCACTGCCCTGGTGGCGGAGGATGCAACAGCTCTTGAAAAGGTGACTTCAAAGTTGGATAGCACCACTGCTGTGAAGTTTGCAGTGCTTCTGTGGGGCGACAAGCCCGACACCCAGGTGCGCTCAGCACGCACGGCCATCAAGTTGTGGGATTCGTAACGCATATTGCAGCATACACGTTGGCATGCGATGTGACATTTGTTTCACGTTTCGGTGATGATCATCTCGCACGGACCTAGCTAGCGCGTTCTTGTCGGTATATCTATAGCAGTCACATCATTCTCCTGTCACAAGCGACATTGGCATTTTCACATGGACGGCATCCCGGCGGTGGTGTCCGTTGGTAGAGTCCACCAGTAGTTGTGTTTGTGTTGTGCTTGTGTTTTGTTTGACTATTGTAGCTGCGTCACGGAAGTGCAAAATGTTACACAACAGCAGTGCTAGTTCAATTGAGAGTAGAAGCAAGTCACATCAGGCCATCAGGTGACCTTGTGTCTCGTCACGATTTACAGCAGCATGGTGAATGGAAGCATGCAGCAGTCGTGCATTCTTAGAGTGTGTCACCGACATTCGTTAGGTACTTGGTTTGGGAGAGACAAAGGGCAGCAGTGCCACAGCATCTAAGCTACACTCCCTTCCCCCCCC
>RHPI01000026.1:957197-994178 GCA_009103225.1 Chlorokybus atmophyticus | reverse complement strand
CCCCGGTTGAGAGCCTGCCTTCAACTATTTGTTTCGTGTATGTCAGCCAAGATTTCCAGTTATGTCATTTGAGGAGCTTCTTGAAGCGGGGGCTGCAGCCATAGCCAACAGTCCCAGTAAGTCGTCGAGATAGTCAATTTCGCTCGGTGTGCTAGACTTGCTGCATTATGGTTATCCAGCTTGCTTTGCTTGCTGATCGCTCCTCCAAGATGCATGAATCTGTAAGCGTGCAAGCACACTTGTGTTGCATTGCTTGAACAGAAGTAGTTTGTTGAACCGTGTCATAGCATCTGCAGGTTGGCTGCTGTGGCAGTTAGCTATGACACAAGTGATTGAGCGTTTGACTTGTTTGTGTCAGATGCGCAACTACCCAAGGGACACCCTCGTGATGTGGCAACCATTGCGTACACCAGTGGCACATCCGGATATCCCAAGGGTGTGGCATTGACGCAAGCCAATCTTATGCACCAAGTTTCAGCCTACAGGGTTGCCATCAACCCCAACTCGGGGGACGCGCTGCTGTGCTTGCTGCCCTCGTGGCACATGTACGAACGCTCCTGCGAGCTCTTTGTTGCCTCTCGAGGCATGCGCCTTGTATATACCTCCGTGCTCAACTTCAAGCAGGACCTGGCTGCACACCCACCTGATTACTTTGTCGCAGTGCCACTCGTCTTTGAAACACTCTACAAGTAAGCGCAATGTTGTTTCAAACATGTGCCGCATAGCAACTGCTGCTTGCTGCACGCTTGCAACCGACACATGTTGTTATTTGGTGCAGTAACGTGCAGAAGAGGTTGGCCACGGCCTCGAAGGTGCGTCAACGCATAGCGGCTCTATTCTTTGCGGTGAGCGCGATATTTGTGCAGTGCAAGCGCGCAGCACAGGGGCTGTCATTACCGGCACTACGGCGCAGCTTGCAAGAGGAGGCACCGCCAGCTGTACTCGAAAACCTGCGGTTTGTGGGCGCTTGCATGCTTGCGCTGTTGCTCTGGCCCGTCCACGCTATCGGCGACAAGCTCGTGTACAGCAAGATACGCTCAGCTCTCGGCATTCGCAAGCGAGCCATATGTGGCGGCGGGAGCTTACCTCGCCATGTTGATGATTTCTTCAGCACTGTTGGCATCACACTCCTTAACGGGTAAACTTGCACACGCGCACGCACGCACACGCACATGAACTTGTACACACATGTCTGCGTGCCACCCCTCATGTTGTTCTTCACCAGTCATGTTGTCTCACTTGTGGCAACAACAGGTATGGTCTTACGGAGACTTCACCCGTGCTGGCTGTGAGGCGGGATGAGTGCAATGTGGCAGGCACAGTCGGCCCGCCAATTCCAGGCACGCAGATACGGGTGATTGATGCGGAAATGCGCACCCCTTTGCCGGCCGGCTCACAAGGGGTTGTACAGGCACGCGGCCCTCAGGTACACTGATCATGCATCAACACACATACATGTACAGGACTTCACATGACACGCTGACCTCTGTTCAGATCATGCGCGGTTACTATCACGACGACGCTGCAACAGCGCGCGTGATCGACACCGACGGCTGGTTTGACACGGGCGATCTAGGCTGGTTGACTCCCACCTCCGCCCTTCCGTTGGCCGCAAGACACGCCGGCGGCATGCTCGTGCTGGCGGGCCGGCAGAAGGACACAATCGTGCTGAGCAACGGCGAGAACGTCGAGCCGGTCCCGCTGGAGGAGGCCGCGCTGGCCTCCCCTTTCATCAAACAGATCATGATTGTGGGCCAGGACAAGCGCAGGCTCGGAGCACTCATCGTTCCAGACAAGGATGAGATTAGGTCTCAAGTTGGTGAAGATGTCGAAACTGACAAGTTGCATCAGTTGATAAAAGCGGAGCTCGAGTCCAAGTTGGGTGCGGTCATCAAGCGCACGACCAAAGAGAGGTTCGGCGGGTTCAGGATCATAGATGAAGCGTTCTCCATTGACAGTGGCACGCTCACGCCCACGCTTAAAATGAAGCGGAGCATCATAGCGGAGCGGCACAGCGCGCTCATTGAGTCAATGCTTAAGTGAGGATTAAATGATTGCTGTTGTGCAACACCATTCCAAGCAGTATGTAGCATGTAGATAGCTTGTCAAATACAGACCTGTCAGCAGCGAGTTGCGAAGACTGTGCTGATGTGGGGCTGACCTTTATGTTCAGTTACCAATATGCTGGAGGACTAGTGGTATGTAGGGTGCCTGCAGTGCTCCAGCTAAGCAGATTGGATACTTATATGTAAGGTGTGACTTCACTCAATGGGCTGCAACTTGTGTGCAGCGCTTGTGCGCTTTGATGCATCACAACTGGCAACATCTTGTTACCTGCTAAGTGATCCATGTCACATCTGCGTGCTTTTCTAATGCGTGGATATCCCCGCAGCCACACTACTACTTGGCACGACAATACCTCAGATGGCTTGTTCGTAGCTCAGCAATATCAACATTGCTGTTGCATTTCCATCCCTCGCTGACAATTGTTTTCAAGAATCACACAACCCGACTTTCCTCCTGGGTGCACTGTCGTGTCCACTATCGTGCAACAGAAATTGGCCACCCATCCAATTGTGCATCTACACATCAGAGTCAAGAATGGACAGAGCCCATCTACTCTCAAGATACTCTCAAGATAACCACTAATTTCTCTCATACACCCCCAACAACAACGGAAAGGAGCAAAGCGAGACGCCTCCTTGCCTCCTTTCATGTGGTCATCTTCTTGTGGCCATCAAAAGACAACCCCCTAGATGATGGTTTCCATGTTGACCTGGTCCGGGTGCACCGCGAGCGAGTACCACAGCGGCAGCGTGACGAGGAACGTCCCCCCGATGATGTTCCCTATGGCGGCGGGTATCATGTTCCACACGATGGCGTGGCCCCAACCGGGTCCCACCCCCATCGGCATCGCCAGACCGAAGAACCCCATGTTGGCGGGACAGTGCTGGAAATTGGCGGCGGTGAAGGCGGTCACGGCGAGCCACACGGGAACAAACATGCCTGGGGAGGTGTGAGGTTCAGAAAAAAGAAAGGGAGACAGACGGCACTTTGAAGAGTGTGCGTACGTGTATGTGCATGTGCGCGCTCGTCTGTATGCACGTAGGTGTGCATGTGTGTGTAAGCGTGGATGCTCGCGTGAGGGTATATGCCCGCATGTTCACGTGTGCACATGCACATGCATATCTCTATATGTGTGTCCTCGTAGCCAAAAAGCATGTCTATTGCGAGCTCACCTATGATTGTCCTACCCATGACGGCAAATAGCGCTGCCATGCCTGTCATTCAGCAACATCATAAGTCAGCACAACTGCAGAAACAAACATTCCTGCACGCTAGTGCTACTAAGCCAATGTGCAAACCTAACTCACCTATCAACCAGTTGGCGAAAAGCCCCGACAACACGATGCGGAACCACGAGCCAACACCGCCCACAGCCATGTACTGCATCTTCAAACCGACTATCTCCTGCAAAGTACTATACACCTGCACGCATAGAGTGTCCTTTTGGTTCGTACGATCATATATGTATCAATTTACCACACACGCACGTCTTCTGGGTAGAACTGGCTTGCGTGTACGGCGAGTCCCATGACGAAGCAGCCGAGGAAGTTGCCTGCGAAGGCCAGCGTCCAGAAGACCAAAACACGCCAATATATCCGCCGCTTGTCCTGGCTAACTATGAAGGCTGTCGGCATGACCACCTGTATGTGCACGTGTGTGTGCATGTATATATGTGTGTGCGTGCAAGTGCGTGCGTTCGCATTTACGTGTATATGAGAGTGCCAACGCGTGCAAGTGCTCGCACCCACCCACACACACTCATAGATGTCAACAAGCGCAGGCACGAAAGCACACTTGCGTGCACACTTAAGTAGACATGCACACACGTACATCAATGCACACACCCTGATCCATGAGTATCATCACTTGTGCGTGACAGCGGATGAGTGCTGTCAACACATGGTCATGCTCTGATCTCGTTTCCCAGTGATTGCATTATGAACCACTCACTCATGCCCTTATGCATCACTGTCAATGCAGCGGTACGTACATTGGCTTCGGTGAAGAGAAGGGAGTGCGACAGGAACACGAAGAAGTAACCGGCGGAAAAACCCTGCAGAGTGATCACACAACGATGAGTGCAAGTGATGGCAGTTACGCACACACGCACACGCACACGCGCATGCGCACGCGCACACGCACACGCACGCACACACATGCACTCGCACGCGCGTTTACGCACACATGCGCACGCGCGCATGTGCGCGCAGGCACGGGCGTGCATGCGTACACGCACAATCGCATGCACGAACACTCACATGCGCCCATAAACGCAAACACACGCACATGCGCGCGTGTGTTCCCACAACTTGAATTGATGCCGATGCAGCTATTATCAGTGTGGTGTAGTACTTACCAGTCCTTCCATGAGTCTCATCGGCCCCGGCGCGGTCACCCCCGTGGACAGAAGCACAGCAAAAAGGGCGCCCAGAGTGATGAAAGCGCCAGCCATGACAGCACGCACCTGTGAGACCAAATGCTCATGTTTGTGCAGGTGCTCATACTTGTGCATGTTCGTATCTGTTGCTGAGAGTGCTGAGAGCCGTGTATGCAACTGCGCTGCGTGTATGCGTGCATGAGTCACTGTGTGTACGTATCTGAATATGCATGCGTACACTTGTGTTGATGTATGTGCGCATGCGAGTCGTGAAGCTCGACACTCTTCCCACTCACTATGATTTTCGGCACGGACAGGCTCCAGACCCTGTGCGCGTTGAGGTGTCCGATCTCGTGCAGGACGTACTCCGGAGACAGAAACTGCTTGGTGGGAGCGCCGCCCACCTCGAACGCAGGAGTGGCCTCGGTAGGCATGACTGGGAGGGAGGGAGGGAGGGAGGGTGTGTATGGCAGTGTCAATGTGTGTGTCTTTAGTCAAGCAGGTGCACACACGCTCTCTGCTAAAGAGAGTCACTACTACTACTACTACTACTACTTCGACTACTACAACTACTACTACCGCTACTACTACTGGTCAGTGGCATGTTGATTCAGAGAGGGTTGGGTAGAGTCCAGCTCTCTTTCAGACGTATGCGGCATGCTCCAAAGCTTCCACACCCCCTGCCAAACTCCCTCGCCAGCAACACCGCCGCCGCCGCCGCTGCAGCCGCCCAGCTGACGACACCTTTATCTACGTGGCTGCCAATTAGACCTGAATCTCACGTGATTGCGCCATTAATCACTTTCGTGTGTGACTACATAACTCGTTGTGCAAGATCAGTCTTATACCCAAGACAAGTGTCTTATGTCATGCCTTGCCTTGTAGCCCGGGCAACGAGCGCAGCCATGGCAACGACGGCGACGGCGACGGCGGCGGTGGTGAGCTCGAGGACGAGCGGGTGCGAGGCGAGGTTGCATGCTGGAAGCAGGGTGAGCAGGCCGAGGCCTGTCCCTCAGAACCTCTCATTGTCCGTGCGGAGTAGAAAGAGGAGCACGCCTGTCCGTGTCTCAGCCAGCGGCGGCGGCGGTGAGGGCGCCGCCCCCCATGACAATGACGTGGACGTGGAGGGCGCCTTCGCCGCTGCTCTCGATTCCCAGGAGGCTCGCGAGGCCCTGGCTGGCGTCACGGCCGCGGCGCTACGCGTGGCCAAGGCGCGGGCGGACCTGCAGGCCATTGAGGTGAGAACGACGTGCATGGGAGGGTTTGTGAAGCTTAGAGTAGACAGACACGATGTCAGCTGCTTGCATGTAGTTGTTATCAATGTTGAGTTGTTTTAGTTTCATTACTCCAGTGTCCTGGCTTCTTGCTTTCCCGGTGGGAGCAACGGCCATGGCAATGGGGAAAAGGAAACAGAAGAACAGGGAGCCGTGCGCCACAAGGGGTCTCGTGTTGTTATGCGACAAGTACACGCATGACATGCTTGCCACCAATACACGATGGTGGTGGTCGCTTTCTCGTGCATTGCATGCATGAGAATGCCCGCATATGCACACACTCTTTTGGCAACGCATATGCACGTACCAGTTGGACACCCCATTGTTCAAGCCATAACACATGCTGACACACGCACATTCACGCGCGCGTGCGCATGCACTCGCATACTCGTGGGCGCACGCACGCACGCACGCACACACGCACCATATGCAATATTGTCACAACTCCTGCGCAACCCCTTTCTCAGGCAGCCGAGGCGGACCTCGCGCGTCGCAGCGGTGGCGACGAGTCTGAAGTGGCTTCCGGCGTGAGCCTCAACGCCGCGCTGCAGGCGGACAGAAGACTGCAACAAGCAGCGGTGCAAGTAAGAGGGCGGGTGTTGGGTGGTATCAAGTGGTGTGGTGACATGCGTGCGTGCGTGCGTGCGTGTTTCTTTCAACGAATGTGTGTTCAACTCGTACGCATGCATGTGCACACGCGACGTCAAGCGTCACAGTATACGCCAATTCCCATGCACTCACACCTGCAGCACGACACCCAAGTCATTCAACATCCCCACTCCACAATCTCACTTGCAGTTGGCTTCCGCCCAAGCCGAGGTGTCCTCGCGCGCCTCGGAGCTCCGTCGCCTGGAAGCCATCGGCGCCGGTCGCGGAGAGGAGAGGATCGAGTCCGTCAAAGCGGGGGCGTACTCGGCCATCGCAGGTGTGAGCGCGTGGCGCGTGACTTGTGACCGTGTTTGTGCATACGTTTGTCAAGTGCACACACGTTGTGCAAGTATACGCACATGTGTACATATGCACGCGCATTTGCATGCGCGAGTGTGCTTGTGTGCACGCGAGTACGGTCGGTGCGTGCGTGCGCTCACAACGCAACCATTGACATCACGATCACACACACAGGCACGGTGATGGCCCTTCCTGTGCTGGCGACCGGCGGCCTCTCCGTCCTCGCAGGCGGCGCCGACCCTTCCTTCAGCCCCGCGAGCGCGGCGCTGAGTCTGGCGCTGCTGGTGGCAACGTGCGGACTGTTTGGCGTGACGTACCGCTACGTCGTGAGGGGGGACACGGGGAACGTGCAGCTCAAGAGCGGAGCCGTCGCGGCGTTCGGACTAGCGAGAGGTGAGGGTGGGGGAGTGGGGGAGTGGGTGCGCGCGCGCATGCGCGTGTATGTGCGCATGTACGTGTGATGTTCATAAAATGAGAGACACATGTGCACATAGAACATGCAACACATCGCACTCACCTGCGCGCTACATACAAGACCATCGGGGTGCCGCGCGCCGTGTGCATGTGTCAACTGCGTGATCCTTTACCAACTCATCTACTGACGCACACACTCAACTGCGCGCGCTTGTGTGCACACAGGTTTCGGGCAGCTTGACGTGGCGCAGATGTTGTCCCCCGGCGACGGCGCGGCGTTGGGCGCGGCGGCGCTGTCGGCGGGGTACTCGGTGCTCATACTGGGATTCTGCGCCGCCGCGATCGAGATCGCGTTCAGAAAGAAGATGCTCAAACCCTTCACCTCTTCATCATCATCACCCTCCTCCTCCTCCGACGAGTCACAGCCGCGCTCGTGACGGCGCCTGTCATGAAGAGACTGCTATGCCAATGCAGCGCGTTGGGGTTTTGACTAATTAGCAGTACCGTTATCTGTGGTGTTGTGAGACAATTTTGGCAGTACACGCAAAAGCAGAGCATCGCTCTTTGTGCAATGCATCCCGCATGCGGATGCACGCACACGCGCGCATTCATGCATGCATGGACATGCACACATGATATTCACCTTGCATGGAGTTCTGGTGTCGTGCAGCAGCAGCAGCAACTGTTACAAACCCAAAACCAATAGCCAGGGCAGGGCCAAGCAAACCCCACACTGCCAATAACAAACACCTCACAAACCTGCAGCGTCCGATATCCATACACTCACATGAGTGCACACCAGTGAGGCACATGCGGAGTTGCCGATGTTGTAGTAGTGCACCGGATGGTAATGAGCTGGACACTCTGTGTACATATAACACACAAAGGTTGCACGCGGCCAACCCCGAAGTAGGTGGCAGTAGGGCACAGAGCAGCAATCAGTCATGCGATGTGTATGTATGGACTCTAATCGACTGCCAACGGGGATGACACGCGCTGTGCGTTCATTGAGGGAAGATTGTACTGAAGCTGTCTTGACTACCTATTGCTGAGCTGCATGACAAACTGAGGTGTGCATGGATGACTCAGCCCAACATCAATCCTTGGCTGGCTCCCATACCATAACATGTTGGGGTCAAGAGATTGCAACCACGATCCCTGCCTTACTCATACGCATACATATACACGGACATAAACCATTATACGATGACAATTATTCACACGGCACGACACTTTGCGCGTAACAGCACCACCGCATCAAGCTCCGATATTGTTGTTGTTATGATGCGGTGGTTGCGGGTGCCGCGCGCATCTTTGCCTGCAGCGCCAGCGTGACCACCTCCTGCTGCTGACGCTTCTGGTTCAGGAGCTGTGGAGACGATGGGAAAACAACAAAGAGCGTGGTGAGGTGAGTGTAAGCGCGCTGTCAGGTCATGTTGCGAGCACAGGTTGTGTTGCTTGACGCATGTGTGTGCATGCGCGTGTGTGCGTGTGTACGTGCGTGCATGCGTGTGTGTATGCATCCGTGCGCATGCGTGTGCGTGTGCGTGCGCGTGGGCGCACGCGTGCATGTGTGCATGTGCACACCTCGACGAGCTTCTCTATCCTCTCCTTGAGCATGGCGACCTTGCGTTGGCAGTAGTCCACCCCAGCACCCGTGCTTTTCTGCAGCAGCACACGACACGTTGAGGGCATTCCTTGAAACACACACTTGCAAAAGAGACGCGAGTATTACAGAACGCCCTCGCACACACGCAGGCTTAACCCAAGCACGTGCGCTCGACTCGCACGCACCTGAATATGAAGCAACACGAGCAGCAAGCGCACAACACAAGTGAGATTGCTACACGCACACGCATGCCCCATATATGCTGCATTGTGCGTGCACACACATTGTGTGCAATCGATCGCTCAACACAGGAAAACAATATCTCAGCCATTCCAGTCTCAACCCAGTGCCATAGTCATCATCATGGTTGTTGTCGTCGTCATTGTTGTGGTTGTTGCTCACCTGGACAAAGTACCCCGTGCCGACATCCACCAGCACGCTCCGCGTATCCGCCAGCTTCGCCGGCACATACAGGCTTGGCGACAGTGGCACCAGGGCGGCGGCGGCGGCGTTGTCGTCCTGCCTGGCGAGATCCGTCAGCGCCACCGACCCGGCCTCGAAGCGAGCGGCGGCCGCCCTCAGAGCAGCGGCGTTCTCCGCTAGGAAAGAAGCCTCCGCGGCGCCCTGCTCGCGAGCGGCCTGGAGCTGCTCGACGCTGAGGCGCATCACCTGATCCATAACGACGACGACTACGACCACAACGAGGACAGCTACACCGCCGCCGCCAACGCGGACGCCGACGACAACAACGCCCACAACACAGTCACAGCTGCGGCAGGGAGTGATCGCTGTTTGTTCAGCATGGCGGCGGTGGCGGCGGCGGCGAGGAGACTGTTGTGCTCCAGCGCCGCCTCCGCCTCGTCCGCGTCCTCGCTGAAGGCCGGGCCTGGGCTGAAGGACTTTTTGCAGAAGGCAGCGACGGAGCGCCTACGGCAATCAGGTGTTGCTGTCACTGTCATCGTAGTCATCATCGTCGTTGTCATCGTTGTGGGTATCATTGTTGTTGTTGAAGTTGTTTGCATGCAGCATGTGAAGATGATGCCAGCACCAGCACCAGCACCAGCGCTGTTGATGATGTTGGAATTAAGGTTGGTGGTAAGCGCGTGTACATCGAGACCTACGGTTGCCAGATGAACGAGAGCGACACGGAGGTGGTGCTGAGCGTACTAGCAAGAGAGGGATACGAAAGGACGAGAGAGCCAGAAAACGCGCACGCAATACTCATCAACACGGTGAGCAGAGCGGTTCACATCTCTCTCACACACGCACACAGACTGTCTCTCTCTCGGCTCTGCATGCGCACACGCACACATGCACAGGCCAATGCGCACGTACGCGCACGCACGCACGCACCCTCCCACCCACATCCTCCTCCTCCTCCCAGTGTGCTATCCGCGAGAGCGCCGAGTCCAAGATCTGGCAGCGTCTCGGTTTCTTCAAGAACATGAAGCGCGACAGGCGCGCGCATCAACACCAGCTCCAACACAGTCCGGTCCTCCCCGTGGTGGGCGTGCTGGGATGCATGGCCGAACGACTCAAAGAGAGGTTGCTTGAGACGCACAAACTCGTCGACATCGTCGTGGGGTGAGATAGAGGGGCTGGGCATGTTGCAAGTCAAGATGTACGCCTCTGTCATCCAGTCACTCACTCACTGGTGGTCCCTGTGCGTGTGCGTGTGCGTGTGCGTCATCTCTAGTCCAGATGCGTACCGAGACCTGCCTACCCTTCTTGAAGCCGTGCAGAAGACCGGCGACGACGATGATAGCAATCCTGTCACCGCCATGAACGTCCAACTAAGTCTAGACGAGACGTACGCCGACATCGCACCTGTTCGTGAGTCGGGCGCCACCTCCGCGTTCGTCAGCGTCATGCGGGGCTGCAACAACATGTGCGCGTTCTGCGTCGTGCCGTATACCAGGGGGAGGGAACGGTCGAGGGAGATAGGGACGATAGTCGAAGAGGTGAGAGGAGGGGGTGGGGACATGTGCACATGCATGGGACACATGCGCTCGTGTGCGTGCGTCGTGCGTGCGTGCATGCGTGTGTGTCTAGTTGCATGCGCATTTGTGCGTGCGCGCGCGCGCATGTAGTGTATGACGCGCCATCTCTCGCAGGTGCGTAGGTTGTCGGCTGAGGGTTTCAAGGAGGTGACGCTGCTCGGGCAGAACGTCAACTCGTACGCCGACGCGCAGTCCGAACCCACGCGCCTTTCCACACCGATTGAGGACGTGTACGCCAAGGGCTTCCAAAGGTACTCGCGATCGACCTCGTAAACATCACTATGATCATATTGCATGTCAATTGCATGTTGTGGATCTGATCATGCTTTGATCCACCATGTATTGGTGTCTGTACTCGCTCTTTGTGTGCGCGGTCATGTGCCTGTGCATGCGTGCGCATGTGGGCGCATGGTTGCTGTACACGCGCGTGTGGGCGTGCATTGGACTGTGTGAGTTCGCGATGAATTCTCACCCCTCGAGTAATTCTAGCGTGTACAAGCCTCGGCGAGAGGGCGCGGTGAGGTTCGCGGAGCTGCTGGACCGCGTAGCCAACATAGACCCAGAAATGCGCATCCGATTCACATCACCCCACCCCAAAGTGAGTCACGTTCTTCACTCAACCCACTCATCCAAGCAGTGAGTCACTCAGAGTGTTGGACGTGTGCGTGTGAGGCAGGACTTTCCCGATGAGGTGCTGTGCGTGATGGCCGAGCGCGACAACGTGTGCAAGTTCGTACATATGCCTGCGCAGAGCGGATCAACAACCGTACTCGAACGCATGAGGAGGCGAGTCCCGCGCGTTTTGTCACTCATGTGTGCATGTGTGTGTGTGCGCGTGCGCACGCATGTACGTGTGTGACAGACGTGTTTTATTTCTCAGAGGGTACTCACGGGAGGCGTACTTGGAGCTTGTTGACCACATCCGCGATCAAGTCCCCAATGTTGCGTTGTCAAGCGACTTTATCTCAGGTGATTGCACATATGTGTACTTGCGTGTGTGCGTGTACACATGTGCTCGTGGGTGCATGCGTGCACACATGCGCGCGGGCGTGTGCACGTGAACATGTGTGCGCGCGTGTATGCGTGTCCACAAGCCTATAGTCACGTGCTCTTTTGTCAGGTACCATTGAAACACTTTGTATGATGTTTGTTTTACCCCTGTCCAGCATGGTGTCCATGCTGCGTAAATCAATGGGTGTTTGAAATGAAACCTGTGTTGGTTTGATTGGTAAGGTAGTTCTACCACTACTTAGCAGCAGCAGACCTGCCCACACGCATCCGCGCTTGCAGGGTTTTGCGGTGAGACTGAGGCAGAGCACCAGGACACGCTGTCGTTGCTGAGGCAGGTTGGGTATGACGCTGCGTTTATGTTTGCGTACTCAATGAGGGAGAAGACCGGTGCCGCGCGCAGATTCGCAGACGATGTGCCACAAACCGTCAAGATACGACGACTGCAGGTCCAGTTAGCAAATTCACGTTGTGGTTGATTAATCTGTTACAGCTTGCCTGAACACACGCATCTCAGCACACATGCATACGCACACGCACCCATACCCTCGGGAGCACAGACTTCAACACACACGCGCATAACCGCACACATGTACACGTGCACATGCACACCCACTCGCAAGCACGCACCCGCACCCGCACGCGCACCCATGCGCACACACACGCACATGTACGCTCACATACACATGCTTGCGCATGCGTACACTTGTATGCACTGTTATTGGATTGTCTTTCGCGCTTGTTTCACGCTCGTCACGCAGGAGGTGATTGCAACATTCCGCGCGAAACTTGCAGAAAGGAGCGCATCCGAAATCGGCGCCACTCACTTGGTGCTCGTGGAGGGGCCCGGACGCAGGGGGGACGGCACGCTCACTGGGCGCACGTGCACTAACAAGCGAGTGTTCTTCGACGATCGGACTGTGGCCGCGAGGCTTGGTGACGCAGATGATGAGGCGCGGGTGCGGCTGCGACCGGGAGACTATGTGGCAGTAGAGGTGCGTGTGTGTGTACGCGCGCGTGCGTGCGAGTATGAACACACAGGCACGCATACACGCATGTGCATGCGTGCATGCATGACGTATGATGGCAACTTTCCTGCAGGTGGGTTCGGTTAGCACGGCGGCTTTGCGGGCCGTTCCCGTGGCTCGCACCACAATGGCCGAGTTTTGCCGGCAATTTGGCGCGACGTTGTTGTTGCGGCCTGCAGACAGTGAGCGGAGGCAAACAGAACGGGTGGCGCAGCGCGCAGACTTGCAGCATGCTTGCTGATGGTGCATGCTCGACGTGAACACTTTGTTGCTAACTGAAGGTACCGTAAAGGTTCAACACACACCAAGTCTAATAGGGGCCCGAAATATAAGCACGTGTGATGCATTACTCATCACTGGACGCACACAAACTCATACATTTTCTGCAAGTAAGTCATGAGTTACACACCACACATCCCCTCGCCGTTCTTTTGTACACAATGTTGGACCTAAGGGGCTGGCTAAGGGGAACACCATACCATCATGATGTCGAGCATTCCAGTTTCCTAGCTACCTCAGCACGCGCACACGCAGCAACCAGTGATGTCCGGCTAGCATTATGGTGTCGCATAAGAACAACATCTGTAATTGTTACAAACACGCAAGTCCCTTGACTTGAGACCAATTGTGACTCCCAACTGCCTTGTGCATAGTGTTACATGAGGTGTAAATTAAGATCACTGATCAAACTGGCCGCAGCACAGATGCAATGTTGGGAAGTGCAGCAACAACGCTTGTGACAACCATACACGCATTCATGTCAAGCAAGCACCCACACCCAGAGCATAGCTTCGCTACCGGCGCCAACGATGTTGACGGGGGTCGTAATATTGCATGGGGTTATGCTGCTGCTGCTGCTGCTGCTGCTGGTACTGATAGTGCTGCTGCGTGCCATGTACAAGCTGACTACCACCACCACTATACTGCAAAGCCTGTGCATAAGGTGCACACTGTGCTTGCTGTGGTTGTTGAAGTTGCAGACGTTGATGTTGTGGTGGAGGCAAGTACTCATCACCCACTTCTTCCCATCTGTTGACACGCCATTGCTGCATGTCGACATGAGGGCGGGAGTACCTGTGTTCGTAGCCATTATCATCCCATCTGGTGTGCCGTGCATGTTGGGGATGGGAGGAGGCCTCATGTTGGTATGTACCTGCATCCCACCTAGCGTCTTGATGCGTGTGGTATTGTTGAGTATGGTCTCGTGCCGCGTCCCAGCGGGTCTCTCGTGGTGGTTGTTCTGTCCACTGAGCACTGTTTGAATGCGGGTGCGGGTGTGGGTGCTGCTGCTGCAAGTGAAAGCGTGCTGATGCAGCAATGGCACTGCGGTCGAGGTCAAGTGAGCCTGCTGCAGGCTGTTGTTGTTGAAGAAGGTGGTTATGGTGCTGCGGTGGGTGCCATTGCTGTTGCCAATGTTGTTGTTGTTGTGCTGCTTGTTGTGCTTGCCAATGATGTTGTGCTTGTTGTTGTAGCTGCAGTTCCCATTGTTGCCGCGCATGTTCCTTCTGCTGCTGTAGCTGCCTCTTCGGCTCTTCTTCGGCTTGCGCGATGCGCGCGGAGCGTTCGAGAAGGTCCGCAAGCGTGACATGGGTGACCGTGCTGGCCCCGCTGCAGTATGTGTGGAATGGATGTGTCCTTACAAAATCCTGCACGTCCGACGCGTCTGCCAAGTCTTGCAAATACAGACGAATCGCACCAAAAGGACCTGAACAGAGAAAGATGTTGACCTACTATATATGTCAAACTTCAAATAATCAGATATTGACAAACAATAACAAATGGCGTGACTCGTACCAGATACAAAAATAAACTATAATTGCAACAGCTTACTGAGGGCGTTGTCGTGGGCATCGTCGGCTAAGTACCTTGGTGGGTGTATTGCTGTGTATGGCTGTTTTGCAATGAGAAGAGAAAAGTACTTAGTAAGCAAAAAGAGAAACCAAAAACACTCAGGCAAACACCAATGTCCGCTAGCGTGGGCCAACAACTGTGATTTGTGAGCATGCAATCACGTGTCAGCGCATGTGCGACCCTGAAAACACAGCAAATGTTGGTGACAATGTCGTGTGCTTGAGACTAGCTGCATAGTTGATGGACTGATTACGAGCCAGACAGCATTGAGTGCGTACTGAGTTGAATTTGAGCGAAACTGACTGGAACACCAAGAAAATGACAGCTGAGAAGGGGCACTGACCGGATTAGCTGCGGCCTTGTAGGCGTCGTCATCCACGAGGAGGGTGTTGTGGGGTCCGTAGAGGCCGCCCAGCTCCGGGAGCGCCCAGCAGGCGGATAGCTCCTTGAGGAAGAGGGGCTTGTAGGGGTTGTCAGGGTGTCGGGCAGCGCCTCCTGCTGCCACAGAGCAGCGCTCCTGGTCCCACACGAACGCCAGGCGCTCATCAACCACTGTCTCATCCTCCTTCTCCTGCTTCTCCTCCTGCTTCTCCTCTCCCCCCTCCTGCAGAATTTTGCTGAAGACGTGGTGCACGTAGGCGCGGGCGTTGTGGCCCTTGGCGGAGGTCCACACGGCCACCTTGAAGGTGTTCAGCGCCCAGGTGATGAAGTCCCGCAGGAAGGGGCGGTCGAACACCACGTGGGCGCCCAGCACAGCGTCCGCCGCCCTGCCCCCCACCGTCCTAAGTTTTTGCTGCTTAACTGCAGGCTCGGCAACTGAGGGGACAGCGACGGCCACGTCGCCATTCACCGAGACGGCGGAGGCGGTGGAGGGGGAGGCGGTGGCGGCGGGGAATTTGTTTTTGAACTCGCTGTGCAGCAGCAGACCGTTGATGTCCAGCACAAGGAGCTTCTTCGCCCGCATAGACCGTGGTGTGGAGCTCTCCACCCCAGCCCCCGCCTCGCCCCGCACCACCTTCCTCTCCGCAACCTCCTGCTCCACCACCGGCGCTCCCCCACCGCCCGTCATGCACCCGACACTGCCACGTGGCTCGCTGTCCTCTCGCCCTTCCCGCCCCAAACCCCAACTTGTCCAAACCGGCTTCACTGATCCTAAAGCATAAGCGGGACAGGTCCCAACCTGGATCGAACCATATCTGAAAGTTGAACCAAATGCTATGCGCCAACTAGTGCACTGTCGCCACGTGGCGATGGCGGCGGCGGCGGCGGCGACGGTGTCGCCGTCTTGTGCGTCGCGGGCTGAGGGGGTGGTGGTTGGCGTTGGGACGGGTGCGGCAAACCTTCCTGGGAGGCGGCGGGGGAGCTGCGCCGGTGCGGCATTGCGCTGGCATTGCGCATGGCTGCCTGCAAGTTGTCTGCATGGCCGCCGGCGGCGGCGGCCACGATGGCGGGACGCTCTGCAGCTGCCGAGTGGCTTGGTCGTCGGGAGCACCAGCGTCGTTGGGGACGTGGCTGAGGACGGAGGCGTCAGGCGGGCGCCGAAGTTCTCGGAGTGCTCCCCAGCTGAGCAGCGCCGCCTGCTGCTGGCCGCCGCCAAGCCTCCCATGTACAGCGTGGCGGTGGCGCCGGTGGCGGCGGGGGTGGCGGCGGCGTGGGCGGCGGCACCGGCCATGACGCCATTCCCATGGCCAGCCTTCTCAGCGCTCGCCGGCGGGGCTGTTCTTGTCATCCTCTGGCTCAACCTCTCCAACGATGCTGTGAGACACAGCTCGTGACACACAAATACACAATGCTTTGCCCGCAAACCTACATGTGCATATATGACAGTGACGTACAAGTTTATTGTGCATGGGACAACGTCACCCGTCACGACAGCTTGCTGACAACATGTACAACAACCTCTCTTTGAGGTTTGCATTGTGTGACACATGAGTCACGTCACACACCATACGGCATTGTGTGTGACAGTCAGTCATGTCACTGATTGGCTGCATATTGGATGCAGTTTTGGATGCCCGCATGCGGGTGCTGTAAGCTTGATGTACGCTTGTGCATGTGCGTTTGCAGTTTGACGCGATGACTGGCGTGGACGAGAATAAGCGCGAGAGCGTTGTGAACATCACCGGTAGCATGTGGGGCACACTCGCCGCGTCTTTTGCCTCCCTTGCCGCCGGCATCGCCCTCATCGCCTCACAGGTCAGAACACACAAACGCACAAAAGGACGCACACGTACATGCAGGTGGATTCTTACGATCGCACTCATGTGCACACCTGCACGCACACATACACACATATACATGCACACGGGCACGCATACACATACACGTGCACGTGCACACACGCATGTGCCCAAGAACAGGCACACGTACACGCATGCATATGTGTGCACACGCAGACGCACGTGCCTGACACATACACACATGTGCCTGACATCAACCACTACACCTTCATCTCTTGTAATCTTTCATTCAGGTTCGCAATCAGACTTCAATGGCGCTCTTGGCGGGTGCAATAGCCTGTGGTTACGTTTACCAGTCCCCGCCTTTTAGGCTGGGCTATTTGGGTCTGGGTGAGCCACTCTGCTTCATCTCTTTCGGCCCAATGGCCACTTTAGCCTTCTATATGGCCACATTAAGGGCGATATCCACCCCAGCAGCCGCAGCTGCAGATATCATCTCCATCATCTCTCCCGGCGCGGTTATCGCCTCTCTAATTGTGGGCATCACCACAACAGCTATACTATTCTGCAGCCACTTTCATCAGATTGATGATGACAGGGCTGCGGGGAAGCTCTCGCCGATAGTGAGGCTCGGGACAAAGAGGGCGGCGGGGTTGTTACCGTGGGCGGCGGGGGGCGTGTACACGTCGGTGGTAGTGGGTATGTTTTCAGGTGCGCTACCTGTCCCCGCTCTCGCCCTCTTTGCGCTCACGCTGCCCATCGTGAACAAGATGCTGCGCTTTGTGTCGGCCAACCATGCGGACCCTTCAGTTGTGTTCAAAGCGAAGTATTTTGCTGTGAGATGGCATGCGGCGGTCACACTCGCGCTGGCTTTGTCGCTGGCGGCGCCCAAATTGCTTATGCGGTAGCCGCTATATTGATGTCGACTGTATATGTTGCTCGTCTATAGTGCGTTGTGTATACCAGTACAGTACATAGGCAAAGTGCATGCGTAGGTACAACAGGGGTGTGTAGTTGTACACCTTTCTGCTTGTACACCTGAGTAATGGGCATATACGATGTGTCAGGTGCATTTTGCTCTACACGAGACCTAGCGCGCGAGAGGGTGTGCTGAAAGTGATATGCGTGGCGCTTATCCTAGGAAATGTGCTGCATGCGCACCTTGAGTGTAATTTCGAGAGTGCACTGCATTGTGGCACTGATTGGCATTGTGCTTGCAAAGACAATGAACAGCAAAGCCTATGTTTGGAGTAGATTGCCACCTCTGATATGCGGACAGGCCATGTGGCAATGGTGGGAGTGCCGGGAGGGGGAGAAACGACAAAGATGATGATGGCGCCGCACAGGATAGTAACGCGGCATGTTTGCGGTGTACTATGCTGCAACCGCGTGCGCGGGGGATGCGTGCGTGCGTGCGTGTATCAAGGTGGAGGTAGGTGGAGGGGAGGAGGGAACAAGTAGACGCAGGCGCAGAACTGTTTATGTGATGGTGTAAATCCAGCGTATGGAAATGGACCTATTGGAACTGCAAACCAGACCCTGCACATTTGTTCTATATGTGATGTGGCCGAGACATTTGCCAAGCGAGAGAAGTTCGTTGTGTGAACAACTCGGGGTTAGCTAAGCAAAGATGGCGTGTACCACAATCTGCCAAGGATTCTGATGTTGACTCACAGAATAGGGCCGCTCAGTGGTTAATGGTGGCTTGCACCATATTTTAATGCCATTGTTTGATGCTGCTTAGAGTGGTTGAGTGAAAAATCTATGCAGTGCTCGCTTGCAGCGTGGAACACAGCAACTGGCTCACCTGTGACGCCAACACCGCAGTCGACATGAGGCGCGTGTCGTAAGGTGACCTTCAGCCTGTATAGCAAACCTCCACACTGTGATCTGCAATGCTTGCAATGCTTGCATCTATCAGCACGTGACATGCTCGTGCGCCAAGTGCCCTCGTTAGCAATCCATATGTCGTTAGCAATCCACATTCAGCAGGCTGCATGAGCAACTTGTCTACAGCTCATGGACTCCCTTTCCAGCATGATCAGACCTCCAATGTGTCTGGCGCATTACTCCCGGCTTGCCACACAGTTGCTGACAGCGGCAGAGGTTGGGTGACCTGGGAGTCATGCGATCAAGACAGCACTTACGAGGCTTAAAATCTTGTGTACACTCAAAGTTTACTGCAGCGCGTCTGTGGAAAAGCCGCACCAGAGGCGGGATAAAGCCAACATATATTGTGCGGTTGAGAACGCGTTAGCGAAACTGTGTTGTTGAAAGTGTGTCTGCATGCGCAGCTACAGGGTTGCATAGGGTCACGCGCATTGTACTGATGCGGCAAAAGAAACCAAAAAGTACAATGCCCTAAGAAGGCAACAAGCACAGCAGGCAAGTGACATAAGTGCAGGCAAGGGCGTCGGACGGCTGATGCTGCTTTGGGCTATTGCTCCATTTGTTGCTGCTCGTGCTGTGGATGTGATGTGCTAACCTGCGCTAGAGCGTGCAATAACTCCATCACCTGCAGATCCAAGTGGTTAGTTCGTGCAAGGCAACAAGATCCCGCACATGAGCACAAGACTTCTGAGTTCAGACTTCTAATCTTCACATCACCATTGCGGAACAACGACATACCTCAACAGTGTCGTTGAGATAGTACTTCGCTTTGCTGGGTTTTTGGCCGACAGTGCAAGCAAACACCTGTACTGGCGGCTATCAGGAGAATCGCCGCGTGTACATGCAATAACACTTGAGGAATGCAACGCCAAATGCATGCAACCAGCTACTTACCTGTGCGGGGAGGTGCGGGGAGAAATTAACAGTCTCAACTTGTTGGAACATGTCCTCATCGGAGCGATCATCACCAATGCACAGCACAAAATCAGGCTCGACATGGGAAGGGCCTTGCGAGATGGCGGTGAGCACGCGCTCCACAACGACGCCCTTGGACACGCCGCTGGGCTTCACCTCGACGATGCCCTGGCCGGACACCACGGCCACATTCTCTGTGGAGGACAGCACGGACTCAAGATGGTCCAGCAGCTCCTTGGCTTGCCACGAACCAAAGGCCGGGTCGGCCTCCCCGTAATGCCACACAAGCGCGCTCTCCTTCTCCTCAATGTACGACCCGTCCGTGGACTCCATGTACTGCTGCATGATGGGGAGAGCCACCTCTTTCCACAAGAACGGTTGCGAGGCGGGCAACAACTGGTCCCAGCTGGCGGCTTTCATGTCAGCACCAGGCCAACGGTAGAAGAAGCCATGCTCAGCGGCGAGACCGAGTCTCTCAATACCCCCGAACCAGTTGTGCAGCGTGCGGCGGTCGCGTCCCGACACTATGAACACATGGTTGCGGCGGTCAGCAGATAGCTGCTGCAGCACAGTGAGGACATCTGGCGAAGGTGTGCGCGAGTGTGCAAGGGATGCGCCACCCGCGCCCCCGCTGCTGCTCCCACCCGCGTGCGCATTGCTGCTTGCCATCATTGTGCCGTCGTAGTCCAACAGGATGGCACGATTCCGACACCGCGCGTACGACGACAGCACATCACCGGCTTCAAGCTTACGGAAGTTTGGGTTCAGCGCCACGACACGGAAGCCCAGACCAAGCCCGAGGTTGTAACAACGCAACAGCGAGTGCCGCCTGCACGCGCGTTGCAGATCTGCCACAACCGACTGAGCCCAATACCCAACAGTATGTCGCGCAACATACGCAAAGTGCTTTGCGTGCCGCAACTCCCGCTCAGCATCTGGTAAAGAAATGGCAGTGAACATTGCATCTGCAACCGACTCGACATCCCATGGGTTGACTCGAATGGCGCCGGACAAGGAAGGAGAGCAGCCCATGAACTCAGAAACAATGAGTGACGATGAGCGAGGGGCATTCGCGTCCTCGTCTGTCAAGCCTTGCCGGCAAGCAATGTACTCATACGGCACAAGGTTGAGTCCATCGCGCACGGCGGTTACGATGGCGCACTCCGCTATATGGTACAGTGCAATGCGCTCGTGTAGCGGTACATGGCGCTCCAAGAACTCCACAGCATCATACCCAAATCTACATTTAGATGAAACATCAACCATAAGTCCAATGAAGACTCCAATAAACAAGTCAAGAGCTGCACCTCACCCACCTCGAGTTGATATGAGCAACTTGATGCCGGAGTTCTTCACGCAACTGCTCAAACTTTGCGCTACCGCGAGCTGAGTTTGCAACCTGGCATTTGTCCAGTCACGCGCAGGTGTCAGTATGTCATATACTTCGCACATGCGTCATCAAACTTAAGACATACAACTTGCTGCAAACAACAGACCTGCACAAGCACAAAGCGGCCATGCCATTCGGGATGTTGCTCGAGGAAGATCTCCAGGGCTTGAAACTTGAAAGCCAGCCCTTTGAAGGGGTCGACATCATCCATGCCGACAAACACGGTTTTGCCCTCATACTGTGACCGCAGCTCCCCAAGCCGCCATTGGCATTCTGGCCACTTGAACCCTCCAATCAAACGATCTACGCGCACGCCAACCGGCATTATCTTTATTGATACTGTGCGCCCGTAGTACTCCAAGCCAATGTAACCTCTTTTAGACTCGAACTCTAGTCCCAACATCCTGCAAGCAGAAGTCATCAGCGAAACAGCAGCAAAAAACAACAATTCCAATGAATACTTGCATGCACCTGCTGCAACAGCTGAGGAAGTGGCGAGCGTAGTCAAATGTATGAAAGCCAATCAGGTCTGAATTGAGAACAGCACGCAAAAGCTCCTGTACACCACAGACAAAGCGATTAGTACAACTGACCACACTTGCTATGCAACATTGAGCGCAAGCTTGCAGCCATGCAACATATGTGCATACCTCTCGCACTACGCAAGTACGGTATATCTCTGATGATGGAAATGGGCTGTGCAGGAAGAAGCCCAGCCGCACGTTGTTGTACTTTCTGCGTATAAATGTGGACAGCGCCATCAGATGGTAATCATGTATCCAGATGTAGTCTCTGTCGGGGTTCACAATCTCCATGACTTTGTCGGAAAACTTCTTGTTGGCGGCGACGTAAGCTTGCCAATGGTTGCGCTCAAAACGCACTCCGTGCTCAGGGTGCAGTGGCAGCAGGTAGTGGAAAAGGGGCCATATGTACTGCTTACAAAAGCCTGCAACATTACATGACGAATTAAGTAAGCTGTTGACACATGCACTGCACTTGAAAGCAGAGGTCAGAGTCAAGACCACAAGCTACCTTATGCAACGACATGCAACAAGCAAACCTCCGTCTCCTTGACCTTAACAGGCTGACATGCTTGTTTGGCAGCAGACTCAACGTGTCGTACATACAGTGCACTGATGAAACAGCCCGCAGCAACTCATGCCGATGCATATTTACACAACATGCATGCACTTCTCTCAACAGACATGGCGCTTGTGCCTGACAATGTCATTGCAGGTAAGATGTGAGTCTATACAGATCTTAGAGTTGACAAAGCGGACCACATTGCAAGCAATGCAATCAGCAATGACAACGATGACAATAATCAAGACACAACAATCACAACGACGACTCACCGTCATAGAATCTGCCGTAGAGGCGCTCGTCTAAGAAAAGGGGTAGGCAGGCGAAGGTGGAGGCGAGGTGGGCGGAAATGCGGTCCTGCTCGGCCGGATCTTCAATATAAACAGGGAGGGTGCCGACGTGGACCACGCGGAGGTGGCTCTCCAGGCCCATGCAATCTTTGATCTGCGCCACCAGTGAGTCCTCATCCCACTCAAACTCCCACTGCCCTGTCTCAGGCGCCTGTTTCGCCCTCAGCGGCAGCTGCATGGACACTATCACCAGCCTCTGGTGGGACGATGAGGTCGGCGTCCATGGCTCCAAACTATCCATGTCGTCCACCGCCGCGCCGTCCTCCCCTCTGCCATCTCCTGCACCTGCTGCTGCTCCTCCTGCTAATGCTCCTGCTCCTGCTCCTCCCCCTCCTCCAGCAGCAGCTGCAGCAAGAGCACCGTCCAGCCCGGACATGTCCCACTGCGTCCGCCTGGTGCGGATCCCAAACCCCGCCATGGCAGGCGGCCACGCTGTCCTGGTCCTCCGCCTCCACCTACTCCTATGCCTCCTCCCCCTCCTGCTCCTCCTCCTTAGCCTCCACTGCTGTCACGTCACCGCCGTCCCCTCCTGCCGCCTCCTACCCGCACGGCAGGCTGGCATGGCCTCGCCACCCTGCTTTCGGCCCACTTGCCCTGGTACTCCTCCTTGCGCTCGTACTCCTCCCCCACCTCCTCCTCGTCCTCCTCCCCGCCCCGCCGCCGCCGCCGTCTACACCTACGCCAGCATGTACTCGACCGGGTTAGGGTTTGAGGCGAAGCGGTAGGCTTTAGCCTGCGCACAATGCAGGCGGCGGCGACGGCGGTTGGGCCGGGGGTGTGCTTGAGGGTGTCTCGTGTGCATGCGGCGCCTTTGCCGTCCTCATCGCCGTTGTCGTCTTCATCGACCGCCTGCAGCTCCTCCTTCACGGGTGCGCAGCTGAAAGCGCACAATCCTGCGGCGTTGAGGTGGTTGCAGAAGGGGCGGGGGAATGCGGCAGTGCTTGCGGCAGCTTCAGCTGCTGCTGGAGAGTGGGAGGCCGTCATTGGAGTGGAAACCCATGTGCAGGTCAGTGGCATGGGTCACGTTACGTGTTACATGCTTAGACTGTACATGGATCTCACACCTTAGCGTTTGAATGCTTGGTGGAGTAGTTGCTGTATGGCCAAACGCCACTTGTTGCGTGCAGTGTTGATGATCATCACATAACCTGGCATTGCAGCGTTTGCTTGCTGCTAGCCAGGTGGGCGCTGCTCGTACAGCCAGAGTGTGTGACAGAGTGTGCGCGCATGCGCGCTTTGCACTTTAATTTAGAGTTGCACACAAGCTGGTGTTTATGGTAGCAGAGAGCATATGCGATTTGTATGCAGGTGAGCACTGTAAGCAAGGCGTTCTGCTCGTGCGCGGCAGGGTTCGGAGCAGCAGTTAATGGGGACGTGTGTCCAGCGTGCTTGGGTTTGCCAGGCTCGCTTCCAAGACTGAATGCGTCGCTGCTGAGCGCGGGCCTACGCGTGAGCCTCGCGCTCGGCTGCACAGTCGCCCCCACCACGCGCTTCGCCCGCAAGCACTACTTTTACGCGGACCTGCCCAAGGGCTACCAAATCACGCAGAGCGACACCCCGCTCGGCCACGAGGGGAGGCTTCGCATAACCCTCCCGGCCGAGGTGGGCGGTGAGCAACGTGTCGTGGGCATTGTGCGTTGCCATCTCGAAGAGGATGCGGGGAAGCTCCTCCATCAGGGGTCAGCTGCGGGCGCGCTGTCGGGGTCTTCACACAGCCTTGCGGACTACAATCGCGCCGGCGTGGCATTGCTGGAGATTGTGTCCGAACCTGACTTGCGGTCGGGGGTTGAAGCGGCCGAGTATGGTGCTGAGATACGGCGCATTGTGCGGTATCTTGGTGTGTCTGCGGGCGACATGAGTCAGGGCAGCCTGCGCTGCGATGTCAATGTCTCAGTGCACTGGCCCGGCACGCCTTTGGGCACCAAAGTGGAGATCAAAAACATGAACTCTTTCTCAGGTGCACATGCGTTTGCATGCGTGCGCTTTGGCGTGTATGTTTGCATGCACTTGACTAACCCAGGCTGCTTCAAGCTACAGTTTAATAATGTCTTTCTTACAATGCGCGCGTGTTCCTTGAACAGATGGTTGGCAGGTTCAAGTTTTAACTGATGGTTTGTAGGCATGCAGCGCGCAGCGGATTTTGAGATTGCAAGGCAAATAGCGCTGCATGAAGCGGGTCGGGGGCAGGAAATTGTGAACGAGACAAGGCTGTGGGATGAAGCCGGTCAGAAAACGATCACCATGCGAAAGAAGTACGTTAACAAGCATCTTGACAGGTAGATAGGAATGGTAAGTTGGCAAATTAACTTGATAGTTATGTCTGCACAGAGAGGGCCTGGCAGACTACCGGTACTTCCCTGAGCCAGATCTTCCTGAAGTGCGCATCACGGATGCTGTACTGGCAAATGAGCGCAGCACACTACCAGAGCTGCCGGATGAGGTGAGCACTGACTTACAAAAAAGACTACATCACCACAGCACTTCAAGTTGTGTTTTGCTGTCGTGTTGTATCCACTCTCTGTTCGTGCATGCATGTGCAAGTCCGTCGTCACAGCACCTCAAAACTTAAGGTTCTGAGCGTGGAGCATTTGTGTGCGCACGCATGCATGCGTGTGTGCTTGAGTGTGTGTGCATGCTTTCTTTGTTACCGTGCTTGTGGGCGTGCACATGATTGCTTGCCTGCATGTATGCTTGAGTGTGTGTGCATGCTGTCTTCGTTACCGTGCTTGTGGGCGTGCACATGATTGCTTGCCTGCATGTGTACTTGATTGCTTGATGCCAGAGAGGTTTCTGATCACAGCGATACCTGTTGCAGAGGAGGCAGCGGTACCTGGACCTTGGCTTGCCGCTTGCGGATGCGCTGTTGCTGGCGGACGAGGCAACCAATGCGCTTTTCTTCGACACCGCATGCTCAGCAGGAGCTGAGCCGAAGGCTGTTGCCAATTGGATGATGGGCGACATTACGAAGTTCCTCAAGGAGGAGAAGTTGTCCATTGCAGAGATCGCTCTTAAACCAGAGACTCTGGCTGAACTTTTACATCTCATCCAGAAGGGCACCATCTCGGGGAAGATCGCCAAAGAGTTGCTGCCGGAGCTTCTGCGCACTGGCGGGAGTGCCGCCGAGCTTGTCGAGGCCAAAGGCCTTTCACAGGTGACTTTGCCTTGCTTGCCACATGAGGATATTGCTGTGTATGCATGACAGAGTTCTTCTTTGCCTCCTTTCGTTGTGTTTACTCCAACGCGTCTCATGTGCAGATCTCGGACGTTGATGCTTTGGCGAAAATAATTGATGAGGTAGTCAACTCCAACCCAAAGCAGGTGGGGGGGCACGACTATAGCAGACTACTGGAGTGTTAAGCTTGCCGGCTTAGCTCAGGGCAGTGTTCGATGCACGCACATGTATGCTTGCGTGAGCGCGTGCTTGTATCGGGTGTATTGAGTTTTCATCACCTTAACACCATGTGGTACTGCAGTTGGAACAGTACCGATCGGGACGGACAAAAGTACGAGGCTTCTTTGTTGGACAAGTATGTTTACCTGTCTTGCATGCTGCGTCTGTTGCAGTGCAGTTTCAGATTCATAAGCGTGTGTGTTGCAGATCATGCAAAAGTCCGGGGGACGCGCTGATCCCGAACTGACACAGAAGTTGCTAACGCAAAAGCTGGACGGCGAGCTGGCTACTGCATCCAAGTGATAAGGGTCACTTTGAGACAGGCCAGATTGGAAGTTACTCACTCAGGTTAGCAGTGTTTAGTATAATGCTCCATTCCTAGCAGCCCAGTTCGGCTCATGCCAATTATCACGACAGCATGCATATGCTGCAGTGGAAATCGTCAATGTGCAACGTCTGCGTGGTATTCATGGTTGCACAGAGCATAGTGTACACACTTTGGAGGAAATTCAACTGCACTGCACATAGTAAGCACTGTTTAGAGCCCTCGTGCATGCTGCACGACTGACTTGTTGACGCAGCGGTGTTTATCAAGTGGATTTTGAGTGCTGTATATACATGATCTGCATGTTGAGAGGGCCACAATGCAGTTCTCTCGGACTATTACAACAATAAACACTTGCTGTTGCTGTATACTTTGGGCTCACATGCGCCGAATAGGGTAGCAATGTCATAAAGCAGTCACTATGGAACCGCTTCAAAGAAAGGCTGCAAGCGACCAAACATAATGTGATGGGCGCTCACTGCGGCCCCGGGATGGGAGGTGTGCTCACAGCATGGTACAGGTACAAAGAATCTTGAAATGCACATATGTTCTTTAATTAAGGTACATGTAGGCACTCGGGGTTTCCCGTGACTGTGTTGGGACAACAACAACCACTCAACCGCTAGCTTCAACAACAGCAACGGAGCATGAGGTGATGTCCTCACATGCCGTTGGTGGTTTCCAAGTGGACGAGTCTGACCAGGGACTGATACAATGCCGGCCTCTATAACTTGTCTTTTGAAGGATTCGCTCAGCAGCCAATATAATATACATGATGGCAGTGTCGTTGTCTGCCCATGCGCATCGTAAGGGTGTTGATTGGTATACACATCGGGGTTGGTGGCAGTGTCAATGCAAGGTGGGGGACACTGGCCCCCAACCCCACTCAACAGTACAAATGAATAGCAGCACCAGCAAAGTCACTCCGATGCTGGAAGCCATAAGGTAAAAGAGAGGGGCCCCCAAGTGGCAGTGTCAATGCAAGGTGGGGGACACTGGCCCCCACCCCCACTCAACATTACAAATCAATAGCAGCACCAGCAAGTCACTCCGATGCTGGAAGGCATAAGGTAAAAGAGAGGGGCCCCCAATCCACAAGCCAAGCCAACACATATGCACAGCAAGAGTGGTAGAACACCAAGGATCACACACACGCGGCCTCACAGCGCAGGCCCATGACAGGCGCGCTAAGCTAGTATGTGACATACCCAATGTCTACTCCTTCCCACCAGCAATTTCATTTACAAGAACAACAACCACAACCACCACCACCACCACAACCACCACAACCATAACCACAACCACGACCACGACCACGACCACGAATCCTAGAGCTAAGTGCTGTAAGGGCTGGCTAGCTAAGTGCACGCCAACCAACCAAGGAAGATGCCGACAGGAGGCGCAGCAGCTGTACCTGCACAGTACAGCGTAGAGGCAGAGGGAGAGGGAGAGGGAGAGGTTAGGCCCGGACAGACTGACGACCAGAACCACGACCACGACCAGCCCCCTCGCTGCCAGCTGTCTTAATCGCGGCTTACACCCGCCATTCACAACTCACAACGGCTGCAGGCTGCAGGATAATTTTGTAGCCGTTAGTGTCAGTGTTAAGCACCCACAGTCACGTGTGTCATGCACTATCAGCGGGCACGAAAATGCTCCCCTCCGTTGTGTGCTAATACACACATTCATCCTCACCTCACTAACCTCACTTACCAGTGTTCATCCCACCTGTGGCGTTGCTGCAGCAGATGCAATTACCTGTAAATGCCATTCAATACAAATCCCGGCCTAGACCACACCACAGTGCGCAAGCGAGACAGCAAAGTTCTCCAGCTGTGGCCCATAGCCTGCATATCATCCAGGAGGCGCGTGATCTCTGCCAGGAAGTGTGCACGATATGTGGATATCCGAGAGAACCTAAAGCACTTTCACACAACCACGTTCTGCTTTGTAGCCTTGGCAATGTTGGACGCCGGATGAGGTGCTCTCATGATCGGCAGTTGTGCAAATGCAGCTTCTCTCCGCTTACTGTACAAACGGGTCACCACATTAATGTCAGGTGCTTGAAACACAAGCATATCAAGATAAGGCAGTTGCACTCCCTGAGCGGTCATAGCCAGTGTCAACATGTCTTGTGGATAGATGCCTCCTGCTATTGCACCCTCCGACTTGTACATCACGTCAGCAAAGTTTGGCACACCCGCAACAAAAAGATCATCAACAAAGTGTGCAATGCCTGGTGCATAATGTGCGAATAACGGACGAGGCATCAGAGGTTTGAGTAACCTCAACCAGTCTAGCTCAAGGGATGTCAGGAAATTGTTGGCTAGGTAGACACCTGCGCTATTTCCCATAGGAATCCCAATGACCTGTTGATGCAACCTGTCCGCTGCAAGACGCACATACATGTTACTCACCATGGGTTAGTACAGCATGCAACCCCTCAGCGGTATAAAAAACACTCTGGTTTGCCCCTCAGTAATGATGGTGTGTTCAGCAGCCCAACTATGCGTCGCAATGCCATTGAAAACCGTAATTTGCAGAGTGTTAGCAAGAGTCGTCATGTGCATGTACAAGAAAGCTGTAGTAACTAGACTCTGCATGCGCATCAGGAACTCAGCATGATGTATGCACGTGTAGAGAGTAGTAAAAGCATACGTAGCCAGGTGTACGGGTTGTTGCTTTTCTTGCATGGTACAGGATGTCTTGAGGTAGAGCAGCCACCGTTTGAGACCCTGTGAGTCTTGCAGGACCCATGACTGTCGCACCATAGGGTCATGTACACATGGTGCCCACAAATCGTCAGCGACTGGTCTCAAGAACTTGTAAGCACGTGTTAGCCACACAGACATCAGCCAGAGAAGTGGCAAAAGCGGTGCAATGAACCGCAGCTTTAGTGGAGCCTTATGCATCTTAGCTGTCATGTAGAAGTGTGGCAGCTTTGGGCTACCGTGTTGGACAGTCTTGAGATCGTGTTGTTCGTTGGAAGTGTCATGCCTGGCCAACACCTGTTCTGCAGTCTCATGAGCCACAAGTTGATAGGTCGATGAAGACAATTCAGCATGCAGCACTCGGAGGTAGTATGACTTGCAAACAGAAGCAAAAGCATTAGCTGCCTTGTCCACCTGTGTAAGGATCATGTGGTCTTGCAGCACGCGTACAACAGCATGGTCTGATGCCGACAGATGCAACTGTGCAGATGATGGTGCGGCATCGTGTTGCGGTATAGATGCTGGAAGGCATGTATTGTGGAGTAGGTGATGCAGGAATAGTGTACAGGATGAGCGTGGCAATGTTGTAGACATGCATTTCAACGCCATGCATCACATGCAGCAAGTCTTGCGCACCTCCATACTGCACACAAGCATGCAACACCAGCACCGGGCTATCACAGTCGCTGTGATAGCCCGGTGCTGGTGTAAGCTTGTATAATACTGTGTGCTTGATGAATAAACAAAATGGAGAAACAAAATGTCAGCGCTGGCATGCATGTTGCATATTAACACTTCGCATGTGATGTGCACAGGACCGCTTAATAAGATCACCTACTACCTCAGAGCCATTATGCCAACAAGCAAAGTTCCTGCAGCGGTGAGATTAAGATTCTTTTTATTGAATTGATGAGAAATCTCTATTACGATGGTCACGTACGTGTTGGCTGTCAGTGCTACACCATGCCTGCCCGCATACACCACATACAACCCTAAACACCCACCCACACGTGCACGTCACTGCGCTACGCGAGCACCGCGTCCGCCTCAGTTATTGGAGGGCCTTTTGCCCCTCTCTCTCTCTCTCTCTCTCTCTCTCTCTCTCTCTCTCTCTCTCTCTCTCTCTCTCTCTCTCTCTCTCTCTCTCTCTCTCTCTCTCTCTCTCTCTCTCTCTCTCTCTCTCTCTCTCTGCCGAGCGTGCGCAGCCAGGGCACTCCGGTGGTGCTGTACGGGAAGGGCCCCGCATTCGACTCCCCCCAAGACAACACGCCAGCTGTCACCCCTCCCGCGGGGTGGAACAGGATCTGGGGGATGACCAAATGCGGCTTCCTCAGGAGCAATGTGGCCTTTGGCATCTGGTGCCCGGTACCTCCTCCTGGCTACACCACCCTGGGGTGCGTCTGGCGGTATACTTCATGTATAGGCAACGGCCAGGCAGACGCCGCTGCACCTGACCCCAGCGAAATCGTGGGACTCGTCACACTGCGCGACGACCTGGTGGTCCAAGGCCAAGCAAGGTTCATATTGAACGACCGGGGCTTAGGTTGAGCGCGTTTGCGGTGTTGTGTGTGTTCTCTCCCAGTTCAGCCACCCGCGCTGTGCACAACATGCCCGCAACAACCATGCTGATGCTGTACGACTGCGCGTGCACATGTGCAGGTGCTCAGGACGACGGCACTGTGTGAGAGGCCTCAGCCACGCAAGGGAACAATGCCCCACTCAGCTTCGTCGGGCGGCCTTATGCGATCCTCCTCCTCCTCAAGAAGTTCTTCATGCTGTCAATGGCCTTAGGGTCCCGCTCCAGAGCTTAACACAACTCGTCAACCTGCCCTCAAACCTCCCGCTCCCGACCCACAATAAGTTTGGGACGTGTCAGCCATCAATGCCAACTTGTTCAAGCTTGCATTCGCGGGAGATGATGAGGGCTCCACGGCTGACAAGAATGTGACCTTCTTCAAGCCCCATCAAGGCTAATACTTCGGCAAACAGCGACGGCTGGCCACATTGACCCAAACATCAAACTGTACGAAGGGACGGGGGGGGGGAGGGGTCCGTCTTTGATGCCGAGTGTTGAGTGCCAGTGCTTGTGGCTGCCTAGCGACTTACTTTGTATGTGCTTGCAAACCTGGTGTGTTGCTTAAGTCGATGGTGTCGTCGCCCAGCAGCGACGACACCATCGACTTAAACACTCAACCCGCTTTTCGTGGATGGCCACCAATAGCCTCCCCTTTCGGCTGGCAGCGCGTGTGGAGGATGAGAAGCCCCCGAACGTACAGCATCTGGTGTCCCGTGCCGCAAGGATACCGGGCTCTGGGGTGCCTGTGGAGCGCCGGGGGGGGTTCCAATGAGGAAGCACCCACACCTAAAGAGGCACCATATTTCGTCACTCTGCGTGCAGCCCTGGCCAGCCCTGGACAAGCACAATCTGTATGGGATGACCGAGGGTCAGGTGCGCGCGTATTTGCGCACGTAGGCTAGACCAGGGCGCACACAAACATTGCGTCCACATCTCGTATTGACATTGAGCGTATATCAACAGGAGCACAAGATAATGGGGGTGCATGGACGGTCACGTCAGCTGGTCCTGGCGCCTACGCCCCGCACGCCTTCATGGGCGTGCAGGGGTATAATCATCCTCCCGCAGCAGATGCCCTGTGGGTCATCAATGCATCAAAAGTTACACTGCGCACCTTCGAAGAGATATCACAGCCGCCACCCCCATCACCCTCACCACCGCCACTGCCACCGGCACCTACTCCTGATGGTGAGTGCCTACGTGAAGAGGAGATTGGTCACGTAAACATGCACACTGGCGTGCGACTGCCTGTCACACGCCAGTGTTTGCTCTTTGACTATCCGTGTGCACAGTTTGCAACCCCAACCCGTGCGGCACCTACGGCCGCTGCCAGCCTCTGACCAGCGGCTATGATTGCATCTGCGAACATAGGTTCTACGAACAGGTGTGTTGACAATGCTATAAGTGCGTGTGTGCGCACATCGGCGTGTATGTACGCAGGCGCGTGTGCGCAGGCGTGAATGGCTACATGCATCTTGCTACAAATGATTGGATCTTGGCATGTGCAGAAGCGTCTCAACGGTATCAAGGAGTGTAAGTCGTTCTGCTCGAGGCCGGTGTCCACGGGCTTGTGGAAGACTTTCCTGCTAGACTGCATCAAGTGGATCAACGGCGTCCGCGACTCTGACACCTGCTGCCACAAGTGCAAGACCAACCTCGCCTGCAAGTACTGGGCGTACTACACCGGGACGGGCCGCAACAACAATGTGCGCAAACTCTGTCAACTGCAACAATGCACATACACGCGAGTACACGCACACACATGTATGTGTGTCTCACATCTGCTGCTGATCGCAGGTGTGCAAGCTCTTTCGGGACGGGTTTATGCCAACAAGTGTTACGGCAACGCTGAGCTGAATGTTGTTGACGATGCATGGGTGGCTGGCAAGCTGTGCAAGTAGTAGTAGCGGTAGACCCATAGTTCTGTCTGCACTAACCCGTTCTGCAAGCTGTAACCACTGCATACACGCTGGGCAGTTGATAGATGGATGAGCATAGCATAAGGGATAAGTGCGAGTCGATCTTTCAGTGTAGCTCAGCAGTAATGGGTGATGAGACACTTCCTGCACCGGTAGTTTCAATGTGGGGTACTCAAGACGTCAAGAAGTTTTGTCAAGTGCCATCTGCCATATTAACGATGCTATTGCATGCAGTTTGTGTTAGTTTCACAATTACTTCAATTGCAACACAAGCAGCTGTTGCCAGAGCAGCAAGAGCAGCTGCGGCTGCATGCACTAACACACATCAAGCCAAATTTGATTATCGTATACATACTTGAGATATGGAGTCCGCATGCATGCTACAGTGCGTATATAAGGGGTATGGTACGTATGCCAACATGCATGGTGCGCGGAGATCGTGCATGGCATGCATGATCACCAGCCCACACAGCTTATCACATAACCAACACCACCGGGGTAGCTCAATCGCTAACTCAGCTACGCTATGCTACTACTAGCCCCTTAGACATACGTGTGCGTGGACATATGTACTGACACCCACAATGATGCCACTGATGCCAACCAAGCACACCGCGCTCACAGCAATGACAAGCATAGTGCACAAGAGCATGCACAGGCCCTCACACTGTGAAGGGATTCTTGGCAATCGAGACAGCGTGATTCATAGCTCAAGTTGCTTCACAAGCTCTTAGCTTTCTCACTCACAGTGTCACCAGCTGATCCGCTGAACACCATGACTATACAAGTCAAAATATGATGTTCAGAACTTAAGCTAATGGTCATGCCGAGGCTACCTCCAAAGAAACCCCCACTTGATATAGAGCACAACTCACAACTAAGCATACATCAAGTTGCTCCACAAGCTCTTTGCTTTCTCGCTCACAGTGTCACCAGCTGATCCGGTGAACACCCTGACTACTTATACAAGTCAAATCATGACTACTCGGAACATAAGCTATTTGTCATATTGAGGCTATTTCTAACAAAACCCCCACTCGATATGGAACATAACCTATAATCGCACTCGCAAATAGACAGCTACGCATGGTGCCTATGTAGGCTATGGTCATGAGCTACTCCAGAGCTATGATCTCGCTACTGATCAGTGATGCGCGCGAGCTGGTATACTGGTAAGCTGGGCAATGGTTTCGATGTAGGCATGCTCGATGAAAGCTGGTATGCGCGGGCGATGTAGGCATGATAGCCCTACGTCAAGTTAACAACAACACGTATACATGTTTACATCATATATTGTACGCACACACATGCTTGCAAGAATATTATAAGTACTACTCGTAACAAGAATAATATCGCAAATAATATTTAAAACAATTGACATTTGCTACACGCACTATGTGTTTTAAACCTCATTCACGCGCTTGTGTGTAAGTAGATGCCATGTGCTTCTGCATACTCTTGACTAGTACCACAACTACGCGTTGTCTTTACATAATCAAGTTGATAAAAGCTATCATCAACCACTTATTACGCATGCATAAGAAAGTCATGTTTTACGTCATGTACTATGGCACATCGCGTGTACCCTGACGGGGTGTGTACCAAAGGCCAAAGCAGTGTACCAGCATCCGTGCTCGTGACAGACTTAAAGGATCACAACATCTCACAGCGCAGCACGGACGAGCACACTCAGCTTCACAGCCGCTCACAACACCACCAACACGACCTGTCACAGGTCACCACACGGCAACAGTCAACAGCTTCACAGCTCCCACGTCGCAGCCGAGGGGCAAAGCCTCATTTCCTTGGGTTGTCCGGGTCGCTGGCCGGCTATTCCGGTCTGCGCCGACGTGGGGGTTTTGGACGTCGAGAGTCTACGGTGACCGCTGTTGCTGACCGTGCACGAGTCTGCGCGGACCGGTGTGGTTTGTCGGTGCTGATCCGCGTGACCACGCCAGACTACGAGCACTTTTGTCGGCGGTCGTCAAAGCGGGTGTCGTCTATCAGTTGGGATCCATTGAGGAGAAGCATGTTAATTGCCGCCGTCAGCGTCGACAAAGGCAGCCTGTCATAACCCTGTCAGGCACTGTCTATGCAAATCCCAACAGTCGGTCGATGCCGACTCGCTGGACCCATCACACCAATATCCACGCCGACTCAGCGCCGGTCACTGATGACCGCGCTGCACTAGCGCAGACCCGGACAACGCAAGGACTGGCCGTTTTGAGGGCTTTGCCCCTAAGCTGGTCGATATATACACCGTCACCTCGGTTGATGATTGCCAGAGGCAGCCTCCACGGCTGAGCCAGGCCACCCGCCTGAAAATAGGCCTACCTATCTGGTTTTTCTAACTAAATCTAAGACCAAGAGCAGCATTCGCGCCTTGAAGCTGGAGTAGGCGTAGACGGCGGCGGCGGGGGGGCGGGCAAGAGGACAAGGACGAGGACGAGGACGAGATGGGGGAGGTGGAGGAGAAGCAGGAGCACAAGGAGTAGCAAGAGAGTGCTGGGTGGGGTCGCTAGGCCACGCCAGCCTGCCGTGCGGGTAGGCTGCAGGAGCGGGGTGTGTCGTCGCTGTGATCAGCAGCCGAAAGTGGCTGCAGTTGGTGTGGTTGTGGAGTGGGGTGTTAGCGCCGTGGTGCCTACCTGCTTCTCGCCGTCCACAGCATTTTGTCGCTGCTGCCGTTGAGCGAGTCCAGGGGCGAGCGCCGTCGTCATGATGACGGCCAGACACGTCGGCGGCGTCTCATCGTCGCTGAAGCTGGGGCAGAAACGCACCCAAGGTATGTACGTGCGCGTATTCTTGCCATTGCCGATAGAAGCAAGCTTTGAGAGGGCGCTTGTAGACGCATTGCTGTCGTTAGAGCAGCTGCGTGCTGTGCTGGTCATCCGTAGCGTCCTGCATGTAAGCCTAAGACTTGCTGTCATCATTGTCTTCCTTCCCAAATAGCCATTACCAACGCATACAACCTTGCATGCATGCAACTTAACTCTTACTTTGTGTTCGTGCAGTCCGCAGTGTCACCAAACCAATGCTGCCTTTCCGGGCAACGACACTCAGATCATCGAAGCGGCGGCATGTAATGGCGCTCCAGGGTCCCAAGCATGGTACGTGCTTTCATCATCAACACATCTTTGTGCCAGCATAGGGTTACATTCATAAGCATCCTCTTTGCATTGGTGCAATGTTGTTGACAGTCTGCTCGGAGCTTACTAAATCTTGTATGCAGGTGCGCCAAGTTCTGACAATTGTACTGTTCTGGATTGGGGGCAATGTTGCAAAGCATGGAACGGGCACTGGATGAACTGCTCTACTACTCCTTGAAAAGAAAGATAAAAGAGAACGCAGCGTTTTACGAATACTTGATGCTCGGACTCAACCACATGAATCACGAAACGGCATGCGAGGACGGCTCACCTTCCGATGCTGTGCTGCTGGAGCTGGCGGCCGAGTTTGGGCTTGTGTGCGTGCTTCCCAACACAGTCGTCAGAAACCCCGAGTGAGTCATTCTGCCTTGCTGAACAAACGTTGCGCTTTGCTAACTCCTTTGCAACTTTATTGCACTGTGCGCAGACCTCCCATCCTGCGGCCGCAGTGAGCGCCATGCGGCCCATCACTCATGGTTGGTCGCTTGCAGCCTTTCGTGAAGCGGTTCCATAGTGACTGCCGTGTTACATTGCCATGTTATGCAGCACGTGCGAGCCCAGAATGTACAGTAATAGCAAATGTTTGTTTTTGTAAGAGTCAGAGAGAACTGCAGTGTGGCCCTCAAGCAGATTATGACATTCAGCATCAACAACCACGCTATAGATACCGTTGGTTCAACAAGTTGGTCGCGCAGCTCGCATGATTCCTGAACATGGCTTACTGCGTGCAGCGCCAGTGAATGCCTTTAGCGTGTACACAATGCACTGTGCAGCTTTGAAGACCACGCAGACGTCGCGCAGCATTGACAGTTCCACTGCAGCATACGTAAAGGGGTGGGGCAGAGGGGCGGGGTAGAGGGGTCTTGGATGAGGGGTTGACGCAGCAAGACTGTCAGGGGATGGCATGAGTGAGACTGTGGGTGAAGGCGAACGAGAGAGTGGGAGTGGGAGTGGGAGTGGGCGTCTGTCTGCTGTTGATACTGCGTGCTGTTGCAAAGATGTCGGAGACTAACTAGCTGCTCATGCGTGCAGGTACAGACTGTGAATTGCCATGCATACATGGTTAATGGGGTATGTGCTCAGCGAGTAGTGTAGTAGTCAAAGGATAGTATATCCCCCGGTGGTGTTATATGTGAAATATCATGCTAAATGTGTGTGACATGTGAGTGCAGTATGCTTGGCATGCGCGTGATGTAGCTTGCATCTTCTGTACGCCGCGTGTAGTATGCTGTGTGATGCATGTGACCAGCAGCCACGCGCATATCCTGTACACACGTTGCCATCATGACTGCCGCGAGCGACACTGGGCTGCTAGGAATGGAGCATTATACAACACTGCTATCCTGATCTGTCCAGTGTCTATCTCTTTCACAGTATAAATTCCCTTGCATGCAGTTGCCAGCTGGCCGTCCAACTTGTGCTTCAGGATGACCGCGTCCCCCCAAGTTTTGCATAATCTGCAGTACACGCGCTTGTGAACCTAAAACTGCACTGCACAAGGCGCAGTGTGCACGACAGACACCCCCCCC
>RHPI01000026.1:905480-957095 GCA_009103225.1 Chlorokybus atmophyticus | reverse complement strand
CGCCGTCATCAGTAATGCTCTAGCTGCAGTACCATGTGATGTTGGGGATGAAAACCCAGTGCACTCAATACAAGCCCGCGCTCACGCAAACATACATGAGCGTACGTTGAACAGTGCACCGACCCGGCACGACTCTGGGCACCAAAGTGGAGATAAACAACATGAACTCTTTCTTAGGTGCACATGAGTCTGCATGCGTGCGTGTGCAGCGTATATGCAATGCTATGCATGTGACCCCATTGCATTGTGCACATGCATGACACATGCAAACACAAGCGCACTCGCACACGCCAGCAAACAACAACTTGTTACACCACCGGGCTACCTATACATACTAGGAAGCTACCTTCGCTAAGCCCTTGCCCCGTTAGTCAACATGCATGCGTAGTTACCTGTACACATTGGCGATGTGCTTTGGCGTGCATGTTTGCATGCAGTTGCTTGACTAATCCAGCTTGCTTTAGCAAGTTGCTTCTCATATTGCGCGTGTGTCCTTTTAACAAACTTGGTTGGCAGGTCTAAGTTCCAACTGATAATCTGTAGGCATGCAGCAGATTTGGAGATTGGAAGGCAGATAGCGCTGCATGAAGTGGGTCGGGGACAGGAAATTACGAACGAGACTAGGCTGTGGGATGAAGCTGGTCAGACAACGGTCACCATGCGAAAGATGTATATCAAGCAAGCAAGCACGCAAGCATCTTGACTGGCAGATAGGTCTGGTCTGCAAGTTTGAACATCAATTGATAGTTGTGATGTCTGCCGCATACATCTCTGGGCGGCCCAGAGAGGGCCTGGCAAACTATTGGTACTTCCCCGAGCCAGATCTTCCTGAAGTGCGCAGTACGGATGCTGTTTTTTGGCTCATGACGCGCAGCACACCACCAGAGCTGCCGGATGAGGCCAGCACAGATATCCAAAAGCAACTACATCATCACAGTATCCCAACTTTCAAAGCACAACTTGAGGTGCTGTGGTGTTGTAGTCACTTTCTGTGTGCGTGCATGCTTCTGTGCTTATTTGCTTGTGCGTGCATTTGCTTGCTTGTGTACTTGCGCCACAGCACGTAAAATCACAATCGGAGGTGCTGTGCGTGCATGCAATTGTGTGCGCGCGCACACATGCATGTGTGCGTGAGTGTGTGCATGGTTTCGTGCGCGGCTGTGCCTGTGGGTGTGCACATGGTTGCTTGCGTGCCAGGTTTGTAATAACAGTGCCGTTGCAGAGGCCGCGTTACGTTGACGATCTGCACCATTAGACGAGTAGGCAAACACAATCAGCGAAAGAAGAATATTCAGCAACGTCCTCAAGTGGTGAGCAAGGCAATCGCACCTGCGAAAGGCCTTGGCCTCGACAAGCTCGGCAGCCTTACAACCAATTGCGCAGAAGCTCTGACAGCAACTCTTTGACGATCTTCACAGAGATAATGCCCTTCTGGATGAGTTGTAGAAGTTCAGCCAGATTCTCTGGCTTGCGAGCGATCTCCGTGATGGACAGGACACGCCTTGAGGTGCTGTCGCGCAAGCAATCATGTGCGTGCATACACTCATGCACGCACAGCTGGCTACATTGCCACAGCACGTCACTTCCATTTCTTTATTTCGACACTTGAGCTGTTGTGGTTATGTAGTCGCTTTCTACTATCAGTGCTCACCTATCTGGCAGCTCTGTTGGTTTGCTGCGCTCGTCAGCCAGAACAGCAATCGTGATGCCGCACTTCAGGAAGACCTGGGTTCGGGGAGTAACGATAGTCTGAGAGGCACAGATGGCCTCTCAGACTACTGTGCTCTGTGCAGACATAGCAGTCATTAAGTTGACATGCAGACTTTCCGGAGCTGTTTGCTGTTCAAGAAGCTTGCTAGCGTACTTCTTTCGCATGGTGACCGTCTTTTGCCCGCCTTGTCTCACTCGTGTCCCCGACCCGCTTCATCTGCAGCGCTGTGTGCCTCGCTATCTCACAATCTGCTGCGCGCTGCTTAAACTCAGACCTGCCAGCCGCTTTCTGACAACGGACACGCCATACAAGAAACACAACACCCACCCACAAGCCTGTGCTAGTCGCAGAAGTGCAGACGTAAACATACAAGCCAACACACACGCGTGCGCACACGCACATGCACAAATGCACTCGCGCATGCAGATGGGCGTGCACCTGGGAAACAGTTCGTGTTGAGCATCTCCATTTTCGGTTGCATGAGGTGCACTGAGACGTGGACATCGCAGCGCATGCATTCCCGGACGCAAGACGGGCTCGGACAACATCTCCAGCAGGGGTGTGCATGCCGGCTCGATTACCTGCATGCATGCCAAGATGACTTGTACCCTCTGCATACATGTACCACGCATGCTCTCCGCTGCCGTTAACGCCAGCTTGTGTGCCTGTGTGCAACAGAGGCACACAGATCGGCGTACAGAGTACTGCGGACCGCTCCCACCGATTCTGTGCACACTTTTGGTGCTGAAATGAACTGCGAGATTAGCCACTGCTGACAGCGCATTCACTTGGTTGGCGACAGACACGAGTTTCACATGACCGCTCACGTCATCACTCTGCGTGGCATGGTTACCAGCGGACACAGGAGCAGCAGTCGGAGGTCATTCCTTCCTTCATTGACGCGGCTGTGGCAGAGGCGGAGGCGGTACTGGTCTTGTTGCTGCCGGTAGGCGAGTCGAGCGCTCGCTCTCCTTCATCATGGCCGGACCTGGCGCGCTGTGCAGCGGCGTCTCCCCCTCTCGCTGGGGCTGATAGGGGCCAGGGGCAACGCACGCAAGGTCAGCGTGTGTGGATGTCCACGCCCCAACGCTTGCTTCTGCCGCTGGCTCGTTGCCGTGCGCCAACAGTAGACCGGTAGGGGTGCTGGTCCGTCATGTTGCTGCAAACGTCCCTGCTCTGGTGCTGCGTAGCTTCTTGTCTAGCTACTGCCGGCACTCGCCACGTTGTGTTGGTTACTGCGAGTTGAGTATGCCGCACGCCTGCCTCTAACATGAGCATCAGGTTTTGAGAACGCTGCACGCGTGCAGTCGTCCGAGCAGCTGCGTGCTGTGCTGGTCATTCGCAGCGTCTTGCAAGTAAGCCCAAAGACTTGCTGTCATCATTGACTTCTAGCCCCAAATAGCCAGCAGCAACGCCTACAACCTTGTGCATATATTAAACGCATCCTTTGCTTCGTGCTCGCGCAGTTCGCAGTGTCGCCAAACAGATGCTGCCGTGCCGGTAGACAACACCGAGATCATTGAAGTTGCGGCATTCAATGACGCTCCAGGATCCCGAGCATGGTGCGTGCTTTTACATCTTTGTCCCAGCATAGGATTGCATTTTACAAGCATCCTCTGTGCATTGGTGTGATGTCGTCGAGAGGATGCTTGTGAAATGCAATCCTATGCTGGGACAACGATGTGAAAGCACGCACCATGCTCGGGACCCTGGAGCGTCATTGAATGCCGCAACTTCAATGATCTCGGTGTTGTCTCCCGGCACGGCAGCATCTGTTTGGCGACACTGCGAACTGCGCGAGCACGAAGCAAAGGATGCGTTTTTGCTTATGCACAGCAGCATGCACATGATTGCTTGCGCGACAGCACCACAGCACCTCAAGTAGCTTCATAAATTGATCAATCATGAGGTGCGTGCGTGCGTATCCTTGTGCGCGCACACATGAGTGCGTGCGCGCAGTGTGAGCATGCTTTGGTGCATCTGTGCGCACATGCATGCTTGCTGCCGTGCTAGTGAGGTTTCTTATTATGGTGCATTTCCAGAGGAGGCAGCAATATGTTGACCTCGGCTTGCCTCTTGCGGATGGGCTGTTGCCGGCGGACGAGGCAGCAAATGCTTTGTTTCTTCGCACAGCGCGTGCTTGGTCAGGAGCCGAGCCCAAGGCTGTTGCCAACAGGATGATGGGCAACTTTCTGTCTTGCATGCTGCGCCTTTTGCAGTGCAGTTTGAGCTTCACAAGTGCGCGTGTTGCAGATCATACAAAAGTTGGGGGGGCGCGCTGATTACAAACTGACACAGCAATTGCCAACGCAAAAGCTGGACGGCGAGCTGGCCACTGCATCCAAGTGACATAACATTCGGAATAGCTGTAGACCGGAAGTTACTCACTCAGGTTAGCAGTGTCTAGTGTACTGCTCCATTCCTGGTAGCCTAGTTCGGCTCGTGCCAGCTCAAATGGCAATTTGTAAATGCTGCAGTGGAATTGTCAATGTCGCGCAAGGTCTGCGCAGTCTTCGCGGTTGCACAGTGCATTGTATTAGGTAAGCAGCTGCACACAGTAAGCTATGTTCAGAGCCCTGTACAATTTGACGACGGAGTGGTTATTCCAGCTATGAATAAACTGGACTATTCATGCAGTATGTCGTGATCTGCATGTTGGGAGGACCACAGTGCTGTCAGACTCCCACAACAACAAACACTTGCGCATTGATTGTAAGCTCGCATGCACCGCATAAGATAGCAATGCAATACAGCATTCACTATAAGACCGCTCCAGGAAAGGCTGCAAGCCCGAACACAAGTGATGGGCCATATGGCGCTCATTGCGTCTGGATGGGACCTCTGCGCACAGCACGGTAATGTTACAAAGGAGTTTGCAATGTACAACAATTGTTCAGCAAGGTACAGTCACTCACTCGGGGTTTCTGACGACTGTGTTGGGAAGCACACACAGCATCCCCAACTCGACCGCCATCTCCAACAGATGCGCAGCATCGGAACCAATATCCTCGCATGTCGTTAGTGATTCAAAGTGGTCCCGAAGTTCAACCCGTATGGATAGGTACAATTCCGGCTTTGCTTCATACTTTCTTGCAAAAGAGTCGTAAACCAGCCAATCCACTCCCCGTTCAAGGGCTTCGCATCATTCGCCCCAAATCCTGAAGAGTGTAACTGTCAGAGTCTGGCGCACCTGCATACAACACTTGAACTTAAGCTTGGAATTGTCAACGGCATTGCACCAATACAAAGAGGATGCGTGTGAATGCAACCCTGTGCTTGAACAGAGATGTTTTGATGTTGAAAGCACGCACCATGCTCGGGACTTTGGAGCGTCATTGCATGCCGCAGCTTCAATGATGATCTGAGTGTAGTCTCCCGGCACGGCAAAATTGGTTTGGCAACACTGCGAACTGCGCGAACACAAAGCAAAGGTTGCATTGGATGCATGCGCAGGTTGTATGCGTCGGTAGTAGCTAATTGGGGTTAGAAGACAATGATGACAGCAAGTTGTTGGGCTTACATGCAAGACGCTACGAATGACCAGCACGCAGCTGCTCTAACGACTGCACGCGTGCGTCTACAGACGCTTTCTTAAAGGTTGATGCTACTCGCATTGGCAAGCATACACGCACACGCACATACTTTGGGTGCGTTGCTCCAGCTTTAGCGACAATGAAACGCCGCCGACGGGTCTGGCCATCATCACGATGACGGTGCTCGCAGCTGGACTCGCCCAAGGCAGCAACAACAAGATGCAGTGGCAAGAGCGCAGGTAGGCAACACAGCGCTAACACCCAGCTCCACGACCACACCAACTACAGCCACTTGCAGCTGCTAAACACAGCGACGACACACCCCACTCCTGCCGCCTCCTACCCGCACGGCAGGCTGGCATGGCCTCGCCACCCTGCCGTCAACGCTCTTTCCTGCTGCTCCTCCTTGTGCCCCTGCTCCTCCACCTTCCGCTCATCTCACTCGTCGTCCTTTCCGCCTCGCCGCTGCCGCCGTCTACACCTACCCCAGCATGTAGTGGACAATGCAGGCGGAGGAGGTGTGCTTGAGGGTGTCCCGTAAGCATGCGGCGCCTTTGCCGTCCTCACCGTCGTCGTCCTCCTCCTTCACAGGTGCGCAGCTGAAGGCGCACCAGCCTGCTTCACTGAGGTGGTTGCTGCCGGGGAATGCGTCAGTGCTTGCGGCAGCTTCAGCTGCCTGGTGGAGAGTTGGAGGCCGTCATTGGAGTTGAAACCCATGTGCAGGTTGGGGGCGTAGTCCGTGTGACGCGCTCACAAACTACATGGACCTCAGCACCTAAGCGCTTTGGTTGCTTGTTGTAATGCATGCTGTATGGCCAATCCCATTGCATTGCTAAGGTTGTCAGATCACCTGGCTATGCAGCGTTTGCCTCCTGCTGTTGCCGGTGGTGAGGGTCGGGATTTTGAGCTGCTCATTCCGTTATCACTGGCTCAGCCAAAGCTGTATTGTCAGTCTGTGTGTGTGCAAGCGTGTGTGGGTGCGTACACATGTAAGTGCGCTCGCTTTGCACGACAATCTACTGTAACACAGGTACACAAGGTGCTGTGAATGGCAGCAGCGTATGTGGTATGTACAAAGGTGTATGCGGGTGATCGGCCCGGCGTGCCTCTGCTGGAGATTGCGTCCGCGCCCCACTTACCTTTGGGAATCAAAGCAGCCGAGTATTGCGCTGAGATAAGACGGTATCTACGTGTGTCTGCGGGCGACGCGCGTCAGGGCAGCCTGCGCTGCGCTGCCCCAAAGTCTCAGCGCACCGGCCCAGCGTGCCTCTTGTGCCACCAAAGTGGAGATCAGCAACATGTCCTCAGGTGCACACTCATCTGCATGCGCGCGTGCGCGTGTGCAATTGCATGCGTGAAACACAGATGTGTGCGTGTGCGGGCATGTGTGTTCTTCATCTTTTGGCGTGTCTGCTGACGTCTGGACTTCTGTGACTAGCACAGGCTTGTGGGCGTGTTGTGTTGCTTGCATGGCGTGTGTGCTTTCGGAACAGGCAGTTGGCAGGTCTAAGTTTCAGCTGATGGTGTGTAGGCGTGCAGCGCGCAGTAGATCTTGAGATAGCGTCGTAGATAGGTAGCTCTGCATGAAGCTGGTCGAAAACACGAGATCAGCGAGACAAGGCTGTGGGATGAAGCTGGTCAACTAACAGTCATCATGCGAAGGAAGTACGCCAGTAAGCATCTTGAATGGCAAACAGCTCCGGCAAGTCTGCGTGTCAACTTCATGACTGTTATGCCTGAACAGAGAGGGCCTCGCAGACTACTGATACTTCCCCAAGCCAGATGTTCCTGAAGCGCATCACGGATGGTATTCTGGCTAATGAGCGCAGCACACCACCAGAGCTGCCAGATGAGGTGAGCGCTGATAGCACAAAGCAACTACATTAGCACGCCACCTGAAGTGTCATAACACATCTTGAAGTGCTGTGATGTTGTCAGTTTCTGTGCGTGCATGCGCGTGTGCATGATGTGTGCGTGCTGCTGTGCACATGTGCGTGTGTATCCTTGTTTGCATGCACATGACTGCTTGCATGCTTGCACCACAGCACTATAGCACCTCAGATGGTGTCAAAAGTTGAGGTGCTGTGCGTGCGTGCGTCAGTGTGTGCACGCTTCTGTGCGTGCATGCGTACCCTGCTTGCTTGGGTGCTAGCGAGGCTTTTCATTACAGTGCTTGCAGAGGAGGCAGGGTTACCTCGCACTCCGCTTGCCTCTTGCGGAGGCGCTGTTGTTGGTGGATGAGGCAACCAATGCTTTGTTCTTCGACAATGCTTGTCGGAAGCCGAGCCCAAGGCTGTTGCCAACTGTGGATGATGGGCGTCATTGGATGAGGTACTTAACTCCAACCCAAAGCAGGCGCATGACGACATCAGACTTCTGGAGTTTTACCCAGGCTCAGCTCAGGGCATTGTTCAACGCATGCATGTCTGCTTGTATACGGTGTATTGATCATTCAGCACCTCAACATGGTGTTGTACTGCTGAGACATCACCAACTGAAGCGGACAGTGCCAGGCTTCTTCGTCGGACAAGTATGTTCCTGCCTTGCATGTGGTGGCATTGCAGGTTGACAAGCACATCTGTTCTGCAGATCATGCAGAAGTCGGGGGGGCGCGCTGACCAAGAACTGATACAGAAGCTGCTAATGCAAAAGCTGGACAAGGAGATGGCCACTGCATTCAAGTGATACACATTGTCAAACAACCAGACCAGATGATATGACACTTGAATGGTAATATGTTACGCGGTTATGTCGCTCAGTATTGCCGATTAGAACACTACTCCTTAGCAGCTTCGTTTGGCTCGCCAGTTGGCTCGCCACATGGCATACATGGTTGCTGCAGCGGGATCCACAGTGTTGCGAATTATTCGCTTGGCCTGCATGTTCGCACAATGCAGTGTATATAAAGGGTATGGTACTATGTGTATACCACTCTGAGAATTATACAAAGTCACATGTGCAGCAAAGAATAGCTTAGCTCACCAACCCTTGTAATGCATTGTGCCCACGCAACTTCGCCGCTGCAGTTTGTGCTAGCATTGCCTACCACATGCACGCTGGTTGTCGCCCACACATCTCGCATCAAGAAACACCATGATAAAACGCAAGGAACAGACCGTACGTGACGGTGTACAATAACAGTGGACACAGTAAGTGCAAACCTTGCCAAAGTACAACTTACACACGTGCAATGCTACAAGCAGCAACTGCTCCAGCCCAACATAGACTCACTATCTGTGCACATGCAAAACTTTGACCAGCAGATGGTGCAACTTGCACCTTCTGCTGGTCAATGTTGTGCATGTGCACAGATAGTGAGTCTGTATTGGGCTGGAGCTCTTGTACAACAGTGGAACTATTGTACAAGAGCGTCCATTCATCTGCAAATAGGTGTGCAGCACTGGAAAGGGCTGAGGCTCGCACTCTTTTGTCAGCTCTGCAGCCACAACTGCAGCAGGCAATGCCTCATCTGCACAAACCACAACAAGGCCGTAACAGACCATTTAGTCTCAACATCGCACTGCGCACATAGAACTTATAGACTCAACGTAACATAATGCACTACGCTACACCGACATTATACAACAAGCTCCCGCAGACCAACTTGTCCACCGCTTAAGGCATGCAACGTCCAGGCAAACAGTATCAGGCTGACACTAAGTTACTCGCATCAATTGTGTGCACAAGTAGTTGTAAACATCTTGAAAGCTATTTGTGTGATGAGTTGGGTACTTGCTATATCACAATCAATGTGCATGTCATTGCCTTGACCAAGGCATTGGAACTAAGTGCTAGATAGAACATTTGCGCAAGACAACAACCTGTCTGTCTCACCTGCAAAGGTCAGCCAAGTACTTCTGGCTGCGCGCGCTGCAGCTCGCTCGCTGCGACTGCAGCGGCTGAGGGGGCCTGCACACAATAGCAAGCAAAGTTGGAAATCAGTTGAATGAGCTTTGTTGATCAAGGCGCTCACCTAAGATGTCCAATAACTTGTCGTTGTCGTTGTACACTAGCACATCTCGGTCAACTGCCAAAATCAGACACTTGCTATCGGCAACAGAGTCACCAACGTATTGCTACATCTTACCCAATGCCACTGCCAGTGGCGGTGGCGACGTCGCGTCCGTATTGGTAGACCTTAAGTAACAGATCACGACGTCTGGCGGCCTGAATGATGTCTGCATCAGTGCAATGGTGATGGAAATTCGTGATGTAAAACAACCAATGCGCAGTCACATCTGTGTATCTCCTCTTCAGTCAGAGTGCTGCGAAGTGCAGCGGCCTGCACATGATCCATGAAGGATTCACGAGACCCCACTGTACGGGCTGGCCGCCGTACAACCCGTAGCAGCTTTGACAAATAGTTGGATGGGTTGTCTTTTACTAGACACTTGCGGCGTATTGTGCGCAAAGAGCTGGTGGACGTTCATAGCAGGTTGAAAGGCCTGGAAGGGGGAATGGACAAACCGAATGGGGGAATAACTACTTACATAAAAGGCTCGTGACCAAGTTTATCCAATCATCTTGCAGGAGCCTTTCAAAAGACTCACCCACCAGCTGCTTTATTCCTCCATTCAGTTTGTCCATCCCGCCTTCCAGGCCTTCCAACCTGCTATTAACGTCCACTAGCTCTTCGCGCACAATACGCCGCAAAGTGTCTCCTGAATCCAGCGGACCTGCAAGATGACTGAATAAGTTGGTTGCAAAGGACACATTGCAACACGACAAATGCCTTTGCATACAACTTTCCTTGGAGCTGCAACTAATCAAGTGTTTTCAAGCACGTACCATGCTCTGGCCCTGCAGTGCCATGCTGGGGGCCCTGTAAGGCAACCTAACTGATTTGGGAGGTGCCTGCCGGCGCGAAGTTAGTCTAGTCGTGAGGCGAACTGCAAGCAAAAACAAAGACGATTCCATTAGTTGGTTGCATACGCAGAATGGCGTTAGCAATGAATATTGCAGCATGCACAAATCACACAGTGGCAAACACAGCAAAGTAGGCCGACAGTAGCGAGACTCGACAACGCATGGCGCATGCACGGAACGCTTCAAGCGCCAGACCAGCAGTGCACTGACAGTATCAGCAGAGGCAGCATGGTGCTCAACCACAAGCAGAGCATGCACAAGCTAAATTTCGTCATAGGCTGTGGGTGGACGCTGGCATCATTCTGAGCGCTGCAAGCATCATGCCTCAGGCACAGCTGTCTGCTGGAGAAAGTCTCACACACAAGTAAGGGACAGACAGCAGCTTGTACAATAGAAGCATGGATGACAGAGGCTAACCTCCAGAACAGGGAGGCGCTGGCACCAACGCACACAACGCACCAGCACCAACACACCAATGTGCATGTTGGCGCACGGGAGCCAGCGGCAGTGGCAAGCATGCACACCATGGGTATTGCTGAATCGTTGCCCAAGCGACAGGGAGATATTGCCGCCGCCCCCTCCTGACGCGACTGTCTGGCCATCAACATGGTGACAGCGACAGCGCTCGCCGCTACACACGCCCAACGGCAGCATCAACAACACCAGCACCAACAACACGACAGCGGCCCTTGGCTTGGCTAGGCCTACAACCTCGCCAACACCGCCGAGCTACCGCCGCCGCCGCGGACAACCTCGACTACAGGACACTGTGCACTGTACTTCCGCAACCTAACACGTGAGGCTCGAGGTAGCGGAGGGCGGCGGCGGCCACAGCTTAGTGCTGGCGGTGGGGACGCCTGGGGTTTGTTGTCAGTAAGCGCTCCAGCCGCTCACCGTGTCCGTCTGTCTCCTCTCTCTATCCCATACCTGGGCAGGTGCGTGCGTGCGTGTGTACTCATCCTTGCGTGCGTGCGTACACGCACCAGCGCGCTTCCCTTCTCGGTCTCAATTGGACAGTGCATTGCATGTGGAATATGAGTCATTGGTGCTTTATGGGTGGACACGCATGCACACTGTCACGCACACATGTACGCGCCTAGGCCTGGCTGCATGCACCCCCGCGCACACGCTTGAATGCATGAGAAACACATGACACAAAGTAGCACACACAGCATGTTGTATATGCAACACAGCTCTCGTCACCCTTACCCACCTCACCTCCGCGTGCACACATCATTCTTGCCGCTAACGGGAGAGCGAAGGACTGGAGACTTCTCAGCGTAACATTGCCAACTCGCTTAGAGTACATGATGAGTGTTGCTGAGTGTATAACAGGCAACACATTCATTGCCCACGTGACACCCTGACCCTGCCCACCAGTGGTGATGAACTGCTGATGCTTATAGATGCATGTGGTGTGTATGCATTGCGGTCCCTCCCCGGCGCACGCCCAAGCGCAATACACACTAGCACCTTCACGCTGGGTTGCAAGTACACCATGATATAGCCATGTACTTACAGCAGTCAGCCGACGTGGGACCCCTTCAAAAAGAGTTGCTCATGACTGAACAATGAATACATGATGGAGTGTATTGTGCGCCTCCGTAACCGTTCAGGGCCTACGATAGTTTTCTGAAGGATATCTGCAGTGCAATGCCATACCATACATCGCCAGAATGCAATGCACCCACATGAAACTTGCGCCATAACTACATAACTCCTGCAGCACAAGCATGCTCACACCTGTGCTGCGTGAGTGACTAACACTTTGTGGCCCTGCGGTAAGCAATCAAGGTCTGCACACATTTTCGTTGTGCATTGCTTGTACATGGCAGTGCATTTTTTGCACACTGCAGCAGTGACTGCAAGACATATTGCCTTGTGCCACGACCACCATGTCATCAGAGCTCTAACCCTCTTGTCCCAATCCAACCCAACCCAACCCAACCCAACCGCACCGCAACAGTACCAAGCAACGCTCTAACAATCGATCCTGCTGCACGCGGAAACACTAGAGCTAGAGTGTACCACCCTTCTCCACTGAAGACACGACGGACAGGTGCCCCATCACCATCATCACCTGTTGAACTGCTGCAAGAAGGCCAAGAACCTGTTCATGTCAACCTCCTGCCCTTGCTTGCTCTGCATCTTGTACTGTTTGGCTAGTTCAATTGTCGGTGAGGAAGACTTGAGAGCCTCCATGAAATCTGACTGCCGCAGCGCTCTCAACACCTTAACAGCATGCCGCTGTGTACTTGAAGATGACGACGATGATGATGTGGGTGCTTTGGCACTGCGCTCCTGCTCCAGCAGCTCGCGCACGGGTGCATAAGCCGCCGACCGGCACAGCTCGGCCAGGTCACTCCCGCTGTGGCCTTCCGTCAACGCCGCAAGCTCCTCGTAGTCCACGTCCTTGTCAATATGCTCGCCTTGCAGTATCACCTGCAGGATGCGCCGCCTCTGCTCCCTATCTGAAGTTTGTAAAACAAACAGGTCTATCAAACATGCCCACGCCCGCGCAAATTAACAGCCGCACACGAATGCATGCTGTGACAAGCGCATGCGCACACACACATGCACGCACGGATATGGACACACACATGCGCACAGGTAAGGACAACACGTGCCTGGCATGGGCACATGGAAGGCGCGCGGGAGGCGTCGGAGGGCGGCTTCGTCAAGGTCGAAGGGGCGGTTGGTGGCGGCGAGGACAAGGACACGGGCTTCGCGGTCGGTGAGGAGGCCGTCCCAGCAAGACAGGAACTCCGTGCGCATGGCGGTGACAGCCTCGTGGTCGCGGTCGCCTCGCCGCGAGCCCAGCAGTCCGTCAGCCTCATCGATGAAGACGATCGAAGGCTGCAACTTTGCAGCTAAACTGAATACGGCCGCCGCAAGCTTCTGAGCATCACCAAACCACCTACAGTGTACAAAGATCACAACCAATGCAAGCTGTTGTAAAGCACGCCGATATTTGATTGCGTGTACTATGCGCTTGTGGTCTAGGACATGCTCACTTGGACTGCAGAGACGACAGCCGCACATTGATGAAGCAGGCTCCGCTCTCCTTGGCCAACGCTCGAGCCAGGGCAGTCTTACCGGTGCCTGCAAAGCCGCAGGAAGACGCTAAGCTTTGCACACAATAACAACAACAACAACAGCATCCAAGCGATCCCACATGTGTGTTTGACAGAGTGCTTGCCTGGAGGTCCAAAAAGCAGAGCGCCCCTCGGGGGCTGGCTGAGCAGACCGTGATTGTGAAACAATTCGGGTCGTTGGAGTGGGAGGATGGCTAGTTCGATAAGAGAGTTCTTAACATCCTCAAGGCCGCCAATGTCGGCGAAGGTAGTGCTGAGCTGATCCGCGCTCACCACATCACACGCCACCACGTCCTCATACGCATTCATCTTAACGTTTGGTCGCCCCAGGCGCTTCACAACCTCCTGCCTCCTCGCAGCCGCCTGCCGGATGGTCACACAACCACAACACATAAGTGCATGCGTGTGCAAGCTTGCGCATATGTTCACATGCAAGAGGGCTTGCACATGAAGACAGGCTGAAAACAGGCTCTCAACATACAATGGGGGTCTCCTACTCTGTTGAGCGCGTGCAGACATGACTATGTGTGCACGCCCGTTGCAGTACAAAGCCTGACGACTTGACAGCTCGAAGAGGGCCATATGACAGGCGTTGTGTTGTATATTGCTTAACACTTCGCGCTTCGCTGGTGCGCACAACTGTGCTCTGTCATTTGCTCTGTGTGATATGTGTCAAGAGCATGCATGCAGCTAATGCAAACATGCATATTGTGTGCAGCATGAATAACTGCAACCAAGCAACAAGCCTTGCGCACAATCTGAAACTATTCAAAACACCAAAAAGCCAACAACCGGGCAGAACCACTGCACGTTAAGTCAAGCTTGTGGTGCTGTGATGACATCATCTTAACTTCAACAGCTGGCAGCGTTGAGGTTTGGGCACTGCAGGCATGCTTCAAGAGAATGAAGGCTGTGGTTTTAAACACGATGTTTACTGAACAGCGTGTCAATTGTTTGCGATAGAGCTAAAGTTGCTCATCAAGGGCACCTGTTTGGCAGTTTTCTGGGTGGGGTCTAGCTGCTTCACAAACCAACTGGCGGCCATCCAAGTTGTCACCAGCCCTGCCAGCATCGTCAGAACCGTTGCGGCGATGTCCTTCCCCCGCGTCGGCGACTCCGTCGTAACCATGGCTGGAGCCTTCGCCCTTGCCTTTGCTCCTCCCCTTTGCCGCCGCGTCCTCCTTCGCTTCCTCCTCCTCCTCAGCGGCCGCCGCTTCCGTCGGCGCAGCAAAACTTCCGTTGAGGTGCGGAGCAAATTGCTACCAAAGCAGTATACTTCGCAAGGAGCAATGAGCCACTCAGTACTGGTAGTGCCAAGCGACATGATAGCTTACTTGCTTCATGTGAAGCTGACCTTGAAATAGGAACCATTTACCGGTTTCGACTTAATACATGTACTGCACTATGAAACTCCAGCGCAAGGTGTTGTAACTCACCTTACGCTGGAGTTTAATAGCTTGACATTATGTGTCACGGCATTTTATCAACAGCCATTGTTGGGTATTTCGGTAAATTGTTGCCAATTGTTGCAAACGTGCTATCTCACTTACAAATATACTTTTCTATAATTTAATAATAAACAATCTACGTCATCAACTGTGACGTAGTTGATGTGTTGTTAGATGTAACACATAATGGTATCATATGTGCAACCACTGTTGTTGCAAGCATTTGCATTACTGTCATTATTTTTCATATACGTATTTGCATATTCGCATTTACATGTATTAGTGAATCCATTTACGCACACACACACGCACACACACACACACACACACACACACACACACACACACACACACACACATATATAAATTTATATATATATATATATATATTGCAATGTATCATAATGAACATCACTTACAAATGCATGATATTTTAGCGTGCATCAAGCCATAATGGTGTATGTGTATCAAGGTCTGAGTAGTTAAACATAATTATGATCTTGTAGCCTTACGAACATTGATAAATAAACCGTTTGTGTAATTTTGATTATAAAACGTTTTGTTATGCGTTGAGGAGCTGTCTTGTAATATACAGTAAATATGATTTGCCAAAAAATAGATGTGGGGTAAAAGTATACATGATGTGAATTACCAACCAACACACATGCACACGTATATGGTTACGAGCACTGCGGTTGCTTCCATTAACCTTTCATTGCAATACCTTTAACGCAAGCCGCGTTGTTAATAAGTAGCTCTCCGAGCGCGATCCATGTCATTTCTCATTTGCTTCCTCCTTGCTTTTGGACAATTTTTGTGAGATAAGGTAATGTCTTAACATGTATGAGATTTGTGATTACGTCAAGCATCTCACACACTTGGACACAACAACACACATGCAGATACGCACTCATATCCAAATACACGCAAACGCTACACACACACGCAGCTGATGAACGTACATGCGAAGCTGAATCTTGTATACACAAGCGCACACTGAGTTGATATTGGAAGCTACCAATCTTGCATCAAGATTACATAAGCACTTGATAGCCCATACCTTAATGTTCTCATAAACATCGTCATGAAAAGTGGCTCATAAGACAAATTGATAAAGCGGAGAAACTTGGGCGCAAATTGCGCCCAAGTTTGCCAATTTGCAACTTTTGCAACTCACATGCTGCTTAGCAAGCATGTACTACCAGTAACACCGTTCAAACAGTAGCTCTCTTTCAGTCCCTCATGAATAACTCCTGCGCCACATTTTAACAATGTCGGTTGCAACCAGCTGCCATATACATCCACAAACACACATACATATATCGCTGTATGTTGTGAATGCACACGTTGACGTCATGTATGAACACTTTTGCAGGTACTTGGATAAATTGCAAACGGGAAATAACTGTACAAAGCATGCATGAATCCCCTTTGAAACAATTTTGACTTGCCAACTTATACACGTGATCAATGTCATCACGATGTTGTAGTTTCACGCATGCATATTGTGCAATGCTCACATACATGTTTCCACACACTGTCTATTAGCTAGCGCTACTTGCAATCTCCGTAATTCAGTCTCGTTGCTTTGAGTAGTTATTTAGTTTGCACACGCAACTTTACTCTTTATAGCTGTAATATGGTAATAAATACATCCTAATGACATCATGTTGTGTAGCACTGCAACAGTAGCAGCACACATTGTCACTTCCGGCAGTTCAGGAACTCTGAGAGTACCTACTGGTAGAGTATGTTGTACACTGGCCCTGTGCATGGCACGCACAAACACGCACGAGACGCACCCTCCCGCACGCTTTTTGGCACGCGCGAGAAAACAGCATGCACCGTAACCAAGACACGACCCGGGCACGGCGTAACCGAAAACGGTGGGCAGGACAGCTGGACTGTGCCTCGCGCCAAAAACCTAGCGGGCTCAGCAAGCAGGCGGAGGCGGAGGCGGAGGCGGAGGACAGGTAGCAGGAGTAGGCGAAGAAATTTGTCGGTTTGAGGGAATTGGTGACGTAGACGGGGCAGGTAAAGAGGGTAGTCCGCCGCCGCTGTCGACGTCATGTCGAACCCCTTCCGTAAGCCTTCCGCTGCGGAGGCAAACCCTTTCGACGAGCCCTCCTACGAGCCAAACCCTTTCAATGTGCGCACGTGCATAACTTTCACCTCGTTCAGCATGCGTGTTCTCTCTTCTGTCTTCATGTCTCTCTGGCAGCATGGCTTCTTGATAGCAGTTCGTTGACATTGCTTCGTTCTTGCCAACCCGAGCACTTAGCTTTGCCGTCTAGTGCCCTTGGCTTTTCCTCTGTTATCGGCTCTCCGCAGTCGTTAAGTGTTAGTGCTAGTTAAGCCTACACAGGTTTTTTGCTTAATTGATGTACCGACGCATTGTTGGCTTCTGCTTTGCAAGAGCACGACATACCTGCGCGCAACACAGTGCAGAAAGGCATGCTGGCAGCACCCTTTTGCATGCCGTCGGGGCCCCACTGCAGTGGATCGTGTATTGATCAATGAGAAGTTTTGACCCATCTGGTTCGCTAAGCTTTACCGCGCCATTTCAGACTGTGCATGCAATGTGGCGACAACGTTGCAGTTGATTAAAAAGAATGCTCCATGGCCTGAGCCATGTTTGAGCATTATCTGAGCTTTTGCAACCGTTTTCTCTATGCATGGGATGGCAAGCTGAGCAGCACTTGCAAAACAGCGTAGAATGCCGCAAGCACGCTTGTCTTGATGGGCATTTTGCTACCTGCAGGACCCGGCAGTGACAGCGCACACAACCACCGGATACAACCCGCCACAAGTATATCAACCTGAGCCCGTCAGCGCATACACAGCACCCGTCCCCACCAACGACAATCCATTCTACCGACAGGTCTGTGACGGTAGTGATTTTGCGCAACGGAGCAAATTAGGTCTCATTGTGTGCATGCAACCTGTGCATGTTGCTGTGGATAAGGTCGTATATAGTCTAGTCAATAGAAGCTGTCGTTGCCTTGTACAGTCGGTGTTGACTCTGATACCAATCAAACTTTGCTTGTAGCCAATAGACCAGAATGGTGTCACTCCTGTGGTGTCGGAAGTTCAGCCAGTGCAAGCGGTGCCGGGGCCATCTGGCGCAGCTGGACCAGCTGCGTTTCCAGGATCCAAGGTGAGGGGTGCTCTGGTTGAATGTGACGAGCATACCACTGTTGTCTGCGTTCTGTATAGCTGGTACAAAGTGATAAGGTATACCCATAATTGTATTCACCAAGATGTGTCGGATGATTGGCATACAATAGGATTGGGGACACTATGTTGTATTTGGTGTTGTGTATTGGTGATGGTGGAGTCAGGTGCTACATGGTTCTTTGTCTGCCCACGTCAGTTTACTGAAAGACAGCATGTATCTGATTATGCTGAGTTGTGTTTGTCATTGTTGCTCCTCACACTTGCACTCCTTATCCCAAACATGTTTGCATTGTGCTCGTTGTTGCAAAGAAAAGGGTTGAGCTAACTTGTCTGTGTGTGCGCTGCAGAGTAAGGCCGATGTTGCAAAGGAGAAGGAGCTGCGCGCTAAGGAGGCCGAGCTGAAGAAGCGGGAAGCAGAGCTGAAGAAGCGCGAGACTGAGGCGGGCCCTGTTAAGGACAAGAAGAACTGGCCGCCGTGCTTCCCGATGGTGCACCATGACATTGCGGCAGACATCCCCTCGGAGCACCGCGCGATGGTCCGGATGTGCTTCTTCACATACCTGCTGCTGATCTTGTGCTTCGTGTGGAACATCGCCTCGGTCAGTGCGGCGCTTACGATGAATGCGGGCAGCCCCGGTGTGGGCGGGTGGTTTCTCGCTCTGGCTTTCATGGTCATTGGCATCCCCGGCGCGTACTGGCTTTGGTACAAGCGGCTGTACAATGCCGCGAGGAGGGACCGTGCGGTGACGTACAGCATCTTTTTCTGCATGTACATGGTGCACATCGCGTGGTGCGTGTATGCGTTTATCGCGCCGCCCATCATTCTTAGCGGCGGCAAGTCCCTCACCGGCATTTTCACCCTCATCAACGTGCTCGGGGCGAACACCACCATCGGCATCATGTACATCGTGGGCTGCGTGCTCTGGGGCAGCGAGGTGCTCTTCTCCTTCTGGGTGCTCAAGATGGTGTACTCGCGGTTCCGAGGGAGCGATGGTGCCAACCGCCTCAGAAGCGAGGGCATGTCTGCGGCTTTGCAGCATGCGTCCACGCGCGTGTAATGGTATACATTGTTCTCACGCCTCTTATGGTCTGCATGGGCGTCTGTAGCGGTATGTGCATAGATTGCGTCTGGCACGGGAAGTGCCACCAGGAGAACTAATACAAAATTTGGTTTTTGTTGGCACCTGGTTGTGTTGGCACACATCATGGCCTGGTTGTGCACAGTCAAGTTCAGGTCGTCACACCATGCCAGCGTGGTGTGCGATGGACTGGCATGCATCTGCATCAGGGGCAGGGGAGGGGCCTGACGGGCCCCAAAGTTCTGGATGACATGGCTCGTGTACAGGGTATGCGCAGTTCTGTGTTGCAATACGCTTAATATCTTTACAAAGACTTGTGCACAAGTATTTCTCATAGGCTCAATTACAGATAGGCAATGCGTAGGTAGGATTAAACCCCATAATTGCAATACTAGACGGTTAAACAAGTACAGCCCATAAACTACAAGATATGATAGGTTGCGCATTGTAGAATGACTGTATGGGATTATACATGTACTGTCGCCAGGTAGAAACCAATCACATTCACATTGCAATCAACCAGTGCAAATGCACTGCGCACAACACCGTGTGGCACAATTCCCCCATATTTGGTGTTGCAATGTTATTGCTGTGCAGATGTTGATTCTGACTACCTGGTATGCGGCTGCAGCCGTGTAGATGTGTAGGCGTGCGTGCGTGTGAGTTTGCTGTGTGCAGTGTGATAGGCATGGCTGACAGTGCGTAGCTTTTTATGACGATATTGCTGTACTAGTAAATTCCACCGGTATGCACAGCATGCACTCTGGCACATTCGTTTGTAACAGCCTCGCGCTTATCCTGTACGCATCTTGCATTGTATGTACATACATCCTTGCACGCTTGTACTTGACACTGCATGTACCCGTAGTGGTATGCAATGATGGTATGTAATGATGAATGCCCTTGCAGCCTCCACGATCCACAATCAACTTGCCGGTTGTGACGATGAGACAGTGTACGAGAATATGCACGTAGTATATTCAACAGTGTCAGACTGTCACACTGTCAATCGTTCTACTCCTCCCGTAGAATGTGCAGTTCCATAATCATCCCATGCCCATCGTCCCTCGGGGCGAGATGAAAATGAGCGAGTCGCTCGTTCATGTACGTTCTGACGGGGGGCAACTCGCGATAGGCCGCCCCATGCCTCCGCCTTCTCCAGGCACAACGCTCCGCTTGTTGGCGGCTTGAGGGCGGAACAGCGCTTGGTGAAGACGCAACGGCCTGTGCGCAGAGCTCAGCCGTAGCTACATTTAGGGCTTGAGGGTGAGTGTTGGCAAAGCACAGCGTTGCTCTTTGCGCAACTGTCCTGCAAGCTCTGTCGCTGTGTTCTGGTCGGTTCGCAAGCCCTATACACACGCATGCAAGCCCATGTTCTTCATTCCTTATTTGCTGGTTGTAGTCAGCTTGACAAGTAGCGTTGCGTTGTGTAACCACCGGTGCGCAGTGGTGACTGTAGTAAGCTTGTGTAGCATCTGCTTATAGCGTTTGATGCAGCATAGCATGGGTGTTTGCGCAGCTTACTGTTCTGGAAGCTGGGTTGCTGTGTTCTCGTTGATTTGCAAACCCTATGCACACGCATGCGTTCCCATGCTCTGCGTTTTTACAAATCATTGTTTGTTGGCAGTAATCAGCTTAAATAATGTGGTGTTCCGAGTGTTCATGCGGTACACAGTGGTCAAGTATGGCCAGCTTGCCAGTCAAGCATTGCTTACAGCGTTTGCTGCCTGGCACATGCAGATTACAATGATGGCCTCCACCGCTTCTGCCGATGTTGCCACCGAAATCCAAGCTGTTGAGGAACAAGCGCAGGCATGCTCGACAACTATGGCGAGGCTTCACAAACAGCTTGAGAGCATGCCAGCGGAGCCCAACAGAGAGGAGAAGACACTGGTTATGTTGAGGCTGGTAGCGCTGCAACAACAGAAAGCTTCTCTTGTTGCAGCGCTAGCTGCGCTACGTCAGACAGAGATGCTACTACTCCAAGATCAGCAGCGCAGCGCAGCAGAGCAGAGCATTGAAAAGGTACGTGGCTGTCTGTGTTGGTACATACACTGTCAACAGACACTCGTTCACCTCCTCGTCTATTTGAGTGGAGATCCCCACAGGCTTGAATTGTTGCACATGATGCCTTGCGTTCAAGCAGCTGAGTATCTGAACTTGCAGCAAGTTGTCATGGTGTGAACGAGGCTTGTTGTCGGAGGCTGCGATGAGTCATGCTTCTATTCCTAACGCAATGCATGCACTTGATGCATGCGTGTGGGTCATCACCCGGCTAAAGACTTTCACGTGGTGCTGGAGACTGACGCAAGACCTCGTTGTTGTGAAGGCAGGGGTCGGTTCAACTTCTCCAACTCTGCCAATGAACGAAGTTGCTCCTCATCTGTTGCTGTACCATGAACAGCAGCTGAAGAAATTCCATGTACCGTTTGGTCAAGGCGGGTACGCATTGTATGATGTTCATCAAGTGAGCGACCAGTTGTGGGAGATTCAGCATGAGAGTACTGTGTATAGTGGCATGGCCGATGCATGCCTCGCACCGTTCGGTCTGACCACAAGCGGCGCCACATGCCAATGCCGCATTGCCTATCTACACAGACGTCAGGTAAAGCTCATATGTTGGTACTGTCCGCATATTGCTGCAGCGCGGGAGGGGGGTAAGGGGGGAGGGGGGGCGTAACCAGGTTGTTGCATAAATTACATATGCTTTCTTGCTTAGGGTGACGGCGATGTCCTTAGCTACGACCGCGTCAGAGGTGAAGCTATCATAACCTTACTTGGAGCCTGTGCCGCCAATAACTTCCCACCCCTCCTCGACGTGACGGATGGTGCAGTGCACCACCTTCTGCAACTGCACATTCCAGAAGATGGTTCAGAGCATCAACAGCTGCTGTTTTGGGCCAATCTTACACCATCAGAAGCCTATTGTCATCAGGCACGGTTTCTACATGAGCACATGCAGTTGCTTACGAAGCCAGATCTTTCCTTTGAGCAGGTACCTGAGAACTTGCAACGAATGCCAAGAAAGGTGCATGAATTGCGGCCATCAAGTCAACTACAGGAGCAGTTGGATTCCGTTTGAAGCTAGATAGAACCTGCATATCGCTTGCAAACAATCTTCAGATTCGGCGAAGCACCCGTAGAAGCCTACTGCTCCGGATATTGTCAACTTGTTGACCTAGATTGGCGCTTATGACATGCCTGCTTACTATTCGACCCGCCATGAGGACACGCCGGATGTTTGCATGACCAACATTGCATTGGGGCTGCGACCTTATGTTGTGATTACTGTTTTTGAGAGGTTGGTTGTCACTACTAGCGTGAGCAACAACAACGCAAGGAGAAGAATGCATGCTTTCCAGCAAGGCGGACGCAGCGCTGGCTGGGGCGGCGTGATCGTGTGTACCGCGGACATTGCCTACTGCTAGCGGCTGGTGTTACCCGTGGTGCTGTGTGCATGCGGTGTGTGTTGTGTAGTGGGGTTGATAGGTATGGACGAACGCCGCTGTGGCCTGGCGTTGTGTTGATGTAATAGAGAGCGAGAGTTTCAGCAACATCATCACGAGTGACCAGTGCACGCATTCACGCACACAGGCACGCTTGCTACAATGGATTGTCAGCAATTGATTGACATAAGAGTTCGGCAAATCATGCCACATGAACTTTACATCACATCAACCATTACTGCTATTGTAAAAGTGACCATAACAATAAAGCATACCATGTTCATTAACTGAGAGCGACTTGTGGCATTGAGTATTAAATGTCTTAAGACGGTATCACAGAATCATCAACATCGCTAAATTGGCAAATGCGCGTAAGTTATCCTGCCACAAGTGTATAAGCATAGCCTTGCATGTATTGTACACTCCAGAGCGGGATTCCGACAGGTCCAACCATGCGTATATTTGTGAAATGCACTTAGGTACAGCAGAATATCATGAAATGACCAACATCAGCGTGAACACAATGGAAGCAAGAATCACAGACAAGCACTCATGTGTGCTAATATATGTTGACACATGTTGATGTATCCATCCCACACACAATTGTCTCGCGCATATCCATATGTACAACCTCGTTGCTACTTGTTGCAGTTGTTGGGATGCTGGCGCAATGCCAACTACTGCTCCCCTTGCGCAATGCACTTGGTTGCAACCTGTGATGCAACAGACAGTACACATGATGGAGCACCCGGTACACCAGAAGCAGGTTACACGCGCTCTCTGATATCAATCAGATCGTCTTTCAGCGACTGCAAGCAATGTTGCTTACAATACAAGCAAGGTTGCTTTCAAAACAAGCAAGATGGATGCTGTACCACTGTGACCACAATATTGGTCAACCTGCAAAGTGAAGCAATCCCCACTCACCAGCACTGATACCTACACATGTCTGGAAACGCCTTGCGCGCGCAAGGCTGCGTCCACTACAAACAATCTCTTGCCTAGCAGCAAGCATTTAGGAACCCAAGAAAGCATCCAGCATTAAGCAGTCTGCCCTTGCTGCTGCGCGGCCTGCGATATATCCGACTGCGCCTGCGCTCCGGCCTCATCAACAGCCGGCTTGGCCGTGGTGTTCTTGACAATCTGTTCACGCACAAGAAGGTAACCGTAAGTACAAGAGTGACAGCTGTACAGATGACCTGCATGAGTACAAGGCGCTTACGTTACGTAGCATGTTGTTTTCATTCTGCAGCTGTGCGACGCGAGCGAGGAGGGCGGCGTTCTGAGCTTCAAGATCCTTGGACTTGCCCTCAAGGGTGCCCATGTATGCCTTCTTGCGCTCTCTAGCCTGCTGCGCGGAGACTCTGTTGCGTAATAGCCGCTTCAACCGCTTTCGTTCCTGCGAGAGTCAGCGCTTACCAACTCTTAAACAGAGACGCGCTTTTGACGCAGAACCAACCGACCGAGGCAAGGACCCAATGCCTATCAAATTGCACACACGCACACAACACACGTGTGCATGTGGGGTGCGCGCAAGCACAGTCAGCAAGACACCTTTTCGTCTTCGATCCGCTTCATCTTGGCAACACGCGCATCTTTCTGAGTGGCGGGATTGCCACGCTTGTTGTTGCCGTTGGCTGTGGCCGAACCCGTGTTTGCGGCAGAAGGTGAAATTGTTGTGGGCTGAGTTGCTGCACCATTTGAACGCTCTGCATGGCAGCACCCACAACAAATGAGAAACATCCGACCAACAGCACCCGCAAACATGACAAGACCACCCTGCCTTACACCTTACACTATCGGCTTACGTGAGGGAGGTGTGGTGGGGGACTGTACCGCCATGGGGTTGCTATGCAATGATGAGGGAGCAGCTGCAGCTGATGTGGGGATTGCGCGCGCGGGGGAAGCAGCGGGGGCCGCTGGGGTTTTTGGGCTCGTGTTTGAGGAAAGGGGCAGTTGTTGCTTGTTGCCAGGCGACACTGCATGCAACCGCCCTGTGACTGTTGCCAGCGCCGTGGGGGGGTCCTTGCCTCCGTATGTGTGAGGTGGAGCGAGAGGGTAGAACACACCTGAAGGGCACACCACACAACAAGATTGGTTTGTATGTGCTTATGTGCGTGTGTACCTCCCCTTGAAGCACAGTACTCATGAAGTGCAAGGTGTGGTTGCAAGGTGTGCTTGTGCAGAACTCAATGGACTTATGTGGACGTGAAGAAAAACTGCATTCTCCCCATCCAACACTACAAATTGTTAATGCAAAAGTAACAAATCACTCAGTGTGTTGCCAATCCGACGCAACCCCGAAATGCACAACAACACCATGCAACGTGCACGACCGCTATTAATAGATCATGCCCATGTTGGTGGCTTTAGACATGCGCATCCAACTCACCCCGCCAACAGCATTCAGTCCTTGCAGCAAACCGCTTTGCATGCTCATTCACATTACCCAACCGAAAACCACACGCAATGGACTTGTCAAGGAAAGAACGGTAAAGAAGTAACAAAGCTTGTCATGCACAACACCAACACATACGCACAACGAGAGAGAAAGAGTACTATGCACCTTGCTTGATGTGGCCTGCGGGTTGGGCGCCGGGAGGTATAAATGGAATGTACGGGAGGAAGGGGGAAGCCTGACCAGACTGTGCGGCGGCCTGCAGCACTGCAGGCGGCCTCAGCGGCAGCGGCTGCTGCGGCCTCGGCTGCTGTGAGTGCGGTATTAGCTGTACAGGTTGACGGGTAGAAGAATGCTGTTGTGTTGGAGAAGCAGCTGATGGCTGCTCATGCGGCGCCTGCTGTGGTTGCTTTGGTTCTACTTGTTGTTGTTGCTGCTGCTGAAGCTGCTGTTGCGGCGGCAGCAGCTGAGCCGCAGCAACAGCAGCTGCTTGCGCCTCCTGACCCTCGTTACCGAGCATGGGCTTGTATTGTGCTATCTAAGCAGGGGAACGACACAAACAAGCTTCACCTACGAGAGAGGCCAGACCAGACCAGTCGCATCCAAACTAAACACACTTGTGCCAAGTTCCAAGCTGCCTCTCCCCTGCTCCTCTTCCTGCTCGTCGCTGTCCGCCAAGCCCGGCGGCGCAGGAGAGACCTCCAGCTGCCACGTGGCAGTAAAACCCTAGCAGGCGGAGGCGGCGGCGACTGACACAGCAGGCAGAATTAAAAATGCTCAAGCAAAAAATTCCTACTGGCTGCTTGCCGCCTGCAGCGCAGCGAAAGCGTAACCGGCGCAAGCAGAGTGCAGCCAAATGAGGGCGTTACGTGGCGGGCTGCGATCGCGCCAGATATGCAGGTATCGTGGCCCAATGCATGCCCCGCTACTCCGAGCCAGGCTGCTGGCTGCTCCCAACCGACTGAAGCGTAACTCGCGTTACGATGGTGGGACTGCAAATGACGTGGCGCGCCGCGCGTCCCGAGCTGCACGCCCGTGTGGCGGCGGTTGAGCGAGGTTGAGGTACGCCTGGCTCCCCGCGAGACGCGTCGCATAAACGCCCGTCGTTTGCAGGCTGCAAATTGCAGCTGCGGCAGCCCGCAGACGCTGATGTGACATGATGATGTACCGTTCCGTGTATCAAGCAGAACATGTTTGCTTTGTGTATACCCAGAGTAGTTGAGATTGCTCCGGTATGCACAATGCGTATGCTAGCACACGTGGCATGCATGCACGCAGGCAATAACCATAATTAAAAAAGATTGTGCGAGACACATGCATCAGCAGAGAGAGAGAGAGAGAGTGAGAGAGAGAGAGAGAGAGAGAGAGATTCACAGGCATAAAATACATGCGAACTCACGCAGCCATAACATCATATACAAGCACAGCGCATACATGACTTTCGTCAACTACAATGCGTGACCAACCACTAACTCAACTGCTGTTACTGATTGGGTCTGCTGCTGCTAACTGACCTGGTGCATGCATTGATATCCATAACTACCTTGTTGGACAACGATAACCATAATGGCCTGCAGCCATGCCACACAAGACTCACTACCGCAGCAAGGCTGAGCCCTAGTCTTACTAAGCCCCGCGGAGGCCCACTATAACAGCATGGCCGGCCGCCATAGCCACAGCATTCGCATTGCACAACACAGCACTCCCCTCCCGCCACACCTTCGCCCCCTTTCTGCTGCTGTTACTGTTGCTGTCGAGCGTGTAGACAAACGAGGCCTGACCCTGGCATCTATGCACGCAGGTCTGCTTGCTTGCACTTCTTGCCTATCCCCTGCCCTGCTACTGCTGCTAACCCCGCCCTCGCCCCCACATCATTCACACTTAATTACAGCACACAATTTGTGTAGGCCCTGGCACAAGTAATTGAAGTGCCCATGTGGCGTAAGCTGCTGATGTGCTTGAGTGAGTGTTTGTGTGCTTGCACTTTGGTGATTGGAAAGCCTATGCATTTTGCCGGTGGATTTTGGTCGTAATTTAGGAGAAGTTTAATCCTTGCTCTTATCGCAATCGGCCGCCTGGAAAAGCACGCTCTTCCAAGGCTCTTTTTGTCAGTACGTTCGTGCGTGCACTACAAAGAGTCCGCGGCATATTGGACAATTATTAATCTAGACACTTGTGTCCATATTACAATTAACTAAGTTGTCATTGTGGATAGCTAGTGTTAGTTCATTGTTGAAACATTTTTATCTATAAAACATGCAAACGCTGTTATGTTCTGGACCATACCCTTTCCACTTAACTAAATAGCGGGTTGCGCGGCCACGACTATTGAGTTTATGATCCAAAATAGCTTTCATCTCATATTCGAGCTCGCTATCCACCGTGATAGGTGGAGGTGGAGGCTGAGTCCATCCGTCAGAGCGGTAAGGTTTCAACAAGTTCACATGGAACACGTTGTGTATACACATGCTTGGGGGCAATTGCAGTCCGTAAGCATGCGAACCAATTTCATCAATGACACAGAATGGACCTAACCATCTCAGAAGCAGCTTGCGCGCTCCGGTACCCTTGATGGTTATGTTCTTTGCATTGAGCAACACCTTGTCGCCAACATCGAAAGTGGCCATCCTTCGATGTTTATCAGCATAAGCATTTTGTCTATCTTGTGCCTCAGACAAACATTGCTTGGCTCGTGCCAATGTTCTTGCATTGCAGCGGCAAAGTCTTTTGCCGCTGGTACAGATGGTTCATCGCGGGGTACACGCAGCGAAGTAGGTGTGTTAGGATGTATCCCGTAATTCAAGAAAAACGGGGTCGCATTCACACTTACTTGCCATGCGTTGTTTACAGCAAACTCCACCATCGGCAAGTACTTATCCCAATTCAAATGGTTGGGAGACACATAATGTCGAATTATTTCTTCAAGCACTTGATTTGCTTGCTCAGTTTGACCATCTGTTTCTGGGTAAAAAGCAGTCGACATGCTTTGTGTCACACCCAACAGCCCACAGGCTTCTCGCCAACTTGGAGACAAATCTTGGTTCACGGTTTGTTACAAGCTCGCGAGAAACCTCGTGTGCTCAAAAAACCGTTTGCACAAACAAGTATGCTAAGTCTCGTGCACTCGCGATGGTGGAGCAGGGAATGAAATGCACCATTTTCGTAAGCCTGTCGACAAAAACAGTGATGGCTGTATTTTCAACAGCTGTTTCCGGATAACGGTTGAGAAGGTCAGTAATTGAGTCCATTCTAACATTGTCCCACTTTTGTTTTGGGATGCTTAACGGTTTCAGCAAACCTGATTGTTTCTGTCGCAACGGCTTATTTCGTTGGCACACATCACATATGCGAACGCGTTGATCCACATCAATGGTTATTGACGGCCACCAGTACAACCGTTGCGCGTGCTTGAGCGTCTTATGCTTGCCCAAGTGCCTAGCGTACGGTGGGTCATGCACTGATTGCAAACACTGTGTGCGTAAGTCTGTCTGTCAAGTTGGGTATGACTATTTAATTCTTTATACCACAAGTTTTCCTTTTTTCTCAGTTGAGAAGTGTTCACCGGACTGTTAAACCAATTGTCTGTGGCATAGCCCTTTCATACCTCCTTTGAAAAGGGGTCCTCAGTGGGTGCAATGCGCTGTATATGCGAGCGCGTAAGTGCTAGGAGAACCAGACCGCGGCTAAGTGGATCAGCCATATGATGCGTCCCAAAGGATTGCCATGTGCATGTAAAACGAGATAAGCACTCATTCCACCTGGCTTGTCGTCGGGATAAGTTTTGTTGCGTGTGAAAGAAGGTAAGAGGATTGTGATCCGTAATCACTGAGAATTCCACCTCTTTTAAGTAGCAACGCCAAGTGCGTAACGCATGCACAACACCAAGTAATTCCTGTTCGGTGGTTGTGTAATTACGTTCGGCAGGGTTGAATTTTCTGCTTTCATAGGCACACGGCTTGTCGCCTTCAAGCAAAACTGCACCACATCCTATGTTGGATGCATCACTGCCCACCACAAAAGGTTTGGTGTGATCCGGAAAAGCTAACACGGGTGCCTTTGTCAATGCATGATGCATGAGAAGGCTTTCTCATTTGCTTCTATCCACCCAAACTTCATATTTTTACGAAGTCAAGTTGTTAATGCATTGGCCATAGTCGAATACCCTCGCATGAACTTGCGGAAGTAATTGGCTAAGCGCAAAAAGGCTCGTAATTAATGCACATCTTTTGGTGGTTGCCACTCATTGACTGCCAACACCTTGTAAGGATCATGTTTTGATCCGTCTTTGCCAATTACATGTCCCAGAAAGGGAAGTTCTTCTTGTGCAAAGTTGCATTTGGACAGGTTGGCATAGAATATGTGTTTTCGCAATGTTAACAACACCGTTTGCCAATGCTTGTGGTGTTCCTCCCAGGTTTTGCTAAGCACAATAATATCATCCAGACATACCAGCACAAAGTTACACAGCTCATCCACAAACACAGCATTCATAACTGCCTGAAACGTTGCGGGTTCGTTCGTTAACCCAAAAAACAACACTTTATACTTAAAATGCCCTATCAATGTACGAAAAGCTGTCTTTTGTACTTCCTCGGTGGTTATCATCAAATCAGATTGAATCCTGATTTGATGATAACCACTTGTCAGATCCAGTGCTCAATACTGTTGCAGCTGACAACTTATTAAACAAATCATTAATTCTTGGCAAAGGATACCTGGTTTTTATAGTCAACTTATTTAATGCCCAATAATCCACACACATGCGCAACTTGCCATTCTTTTTGGGCACGAATAGAGTAGGTGCATCGAATGGGGAGATACTCTTGGTAATCAAACCTTTATCGAGCAACTCCTTTAGCTGCTTTCCCATTTTCGCATGTTCTAAGGGACTTAGCCTATAAATAGGCCGCCATGTTGGCTTAGCTCCCTCTTCGAGTGGGATGGTGTGGTGAATGTTCCCATCAGGAGGAAGCTCAAGGAGTTCTTCCTGGAAAACATCAGCATAGTGCTGTGCAAGTGATTGCACAACGGGGTCTTGGACACCATCGTTTTCAGGTGTTGTTACCTCGTGTAAGTGCAACAAGTACACTTCCTCTCGTTTGCGCATGCAACGCTTAAGTTGCATAGCTGTGAGAAGTGGAGTAGTATGCTTGTTATCATGTACCACGTGTGCCACTTTTGAGGTGAAAGAGCGTTTTTCCCTCCTAAACGTGCACGTGCCATTTTGAGCATCAAGTAGCATACCCGCTTCGGTTTGCCACGGTTCACCTAACACAAAGTCAACACCGGGATTCCCAATGTTCACCACAATACATGTGGTATGTGTTTTACATCCGGCAATAACAAAGCGTCCTTTCACTTCTCCTAAAGCATTCAGAGTAGAACCAGCTGCTCGTACATATGATGCGACTGGTGTAAATGCGATGTGTTTCTTTTCACCCAAGCATGTTCCATAAAATTGTGGTTTGCACCTGTGTCAATTAATGATGTGCACGAGGCATCCATAAACTGACTCTCAAAACGCCACTTAAGTGGTACTGATCTACCATAAACAGTTGCCAATGTTGGAATGTCGTCATTGATTGCGATTTTAATAAAAATACCTGAAGTGGTAATGTTCCTGTTTTGTTTCGTGTGAGTTGAGCAATCACCTCTCCCCCCTTAAAGTATTTACACCATGGGCCATGATACCGAGGTACCACAACGCATGCAGTGAGGGAATGTTGCGATTGCAACTCGTGCAATTGTTTGATTGCAAACAACAATTCAAAGAATGGCACATTGATGAGAATACAACCATTCGTGTTAGAAACAACGGGGTTTACATCAGTCCACACATCTGAAATAGCACACAAAGCAGAAACTTTATTAAAAAGTACAAAGGTTAATGTATCCCTCTGCAACATGCTACTTATCACGGACAGTTCCTATTTGCTGTCCTTCTTTTGCTGCTTGGCTTGCTTGTTCTTCTGCGCATCGCAGGTACCCTCAGTGTGGCCCAACCTTCTTGCAAAAGGAACACACCAGAGCCGGTTTCGCAGCGGAAGAAGGACCAGCAAATCCAGGTACTGCTGTTTTCACCTTCTTTGCAAAATGGGGCTTGCTATCAGATTAAGGACGATCAGGAGCTGCTGATGGCGCAGCAGGCTTCGCAGCTGAACGTACGGCGTTGGCAATAGCTGTCACCATCGTGATGAGCATAGGTAGCTCTTCAGCACGCCACTCTGCCTGGGTGGATGTGTTGATGGCAACATGCAGGAGCAGCTCGTGATCCAAGCCACGCCTACACATGTTCAACTGATCAGCATCACTAATAGGCAGACGGCCAGCCTTGACTTTGCTAACACAAGATTGAAACTCCTGATTGTATTGTTGAACCGCACGACCATTTTATCGCAGGTTGTGAAGTTGATTGCGAGCTTGCTGAGCAAGGTCGGTACCACCGTAGCGCTGTTACTGTAAAGCGCACAACTGGCTTACTTCTCGCCCGAGGTTCGCGTCACGTTGCTTACGGCGATGCCACTCTGAGAAAGCATCATCCGGAATCAGCAACTCAGCAACACGCAACTTTCCCTTCTCAGAAATGCGAAGGGAGTTGACATAGTGTCTCAACTTCACAAGCCAGTTAAAAATGGCTGTTTGCTTGTTGGGAGTAAACTCAGAAGGACAAGCGAGAGCCTGAACAGGTTTACTGCCATTACGTTGAAGGCGCTCGAGCATATTTAGAACACATTTGCCTTTAATCATCTGTGTCTCCCAATCCCGCCCCATAAAGGTGGTGAGCTTTAAGACTGTTGCTGTCATATGAAAGAGGAAGTTAATGAGTGAGACAATGGCCTCACAAGGACCTTACTGTAGGTGCCAAGGAAGTAATCCATCAAATCTTGCTTCGTCATGTAAACGGAGATTTCGAGGAAAAGGTGGTGGAGGTGGGCCATCAGGCTCCACCAAATCATCCACGGTTTTCGTAGCTTGAATCTCATCCGGTCCATCATCCGGGTTTGGGATATTCTCCATGGAAAGAAATTCCTCCTCACGGGATGGTTGCTCCTTTTCTGAACTTTCCCCCTTTGAGGTGGGCGCCGATTTCTCGTCCATTTATCTGCAAAACAGGCGAAAATGGGGTAGTGAGAATTTCACCATTGGAACAGGCTCATCAAAACGGTTAGAATGACTGTAAGTTGGCCAAAGCCCAAACACAGTCCACACCAGTTCCAAAATAAGCTGGTTGAACCTGAAAAAGCATCAAACAGAATAAGTCTGGATAGGACGAAATGGTTCCAACCCAAGATTGTCCCAAGCACAATCCCGATTTTCAGCAGTGAGGTAGAGAGAGAGTTGTTGGGACTACCCGGGTAAGGGGCCAAATGTCTTGGTCCTTCCCTCAAACTGTCCCAAACCAAGTCCCAATCTCCAGGCAAGAAGCCAGAGGGGGAGGGTTCGAATCCCGAGGTGGATTTATGGACGGGCGTGTTGCCCAAACAGGTGAGTGGCAGCAGCAGGCAGTGATTGGCAATGACAAAGCAATGACTAGCGATCACTGACTATGCACTGCAATGACTGTGCGATAATCACTGCATGCAACTCAATTACAGTGCAATCACGGTGCGACAAGAAGTGATGAAGTGCACTGGCAAGCCCACACGCATGCATGCACTGGCAAGCATGGACAGGCAGCGACAGGCAATGACAGTGCGGTGGCATGATGAAGCAATACTTATGCATTGACAAGAACATGCACACGCACGCCCTGGCAAACACACGCAAGCACGGGGCAAGTCACGGACTTGTTAAATGACAGTGCACCTCTCACGTCGGCGGCTATTTTGGCTACTGCTCGACGTAGAGGTGATGCAGGGAAGCAAACTCGAAAGGCTGGTGGCGTGGACGAATGGCGAGGTCGCTGCCGCCGCTTGCGATTGGTGCAAAGCAGGGTGCCGCCGCTAATATTCACATCACCCACCAGCTCCGAAACCAATGTAACCGATGCCGGCGTCGCCGCCGACAACCCTTCAATCCTCTACCCCAACACCCACACCGCCAGCAACAAGTCTGTCAAGCCGCCGGCAGCATGCCGCAGTGGCAGAAGACTGAATGGAATCCCATCAGTTGATGTAACCTTTTATATCAAGAGTTTATCACATATACGTGTCTCGATATCAAACTCAACACCAGATATCATCCCTTCGGATAGGGTAACCGTTAGAAATCTGGCGTGAGCCAATCAAAGCTCAAATACCTAATGATAAGGGACCAAACGATAAGGTACCCAATTGCAATAGCTGGCTATAATAGTCGCATATATATTATGCGACTTTAAATATGCTTGAATAGGCGGTCCTACTCCCGTTGGAACTTATATCCATTATTATAATCGGATATAAGCGAGGAACCGTAGAAAAGGGGTGTAAATAAGTAAATAAAGATACTTATTAACACAAATGAAGCTTATGTAGCTATTTAGGTCGCAATAATGTCCCCAATACTATGCTCCCGTTACACCAGCTGTGAATTTTATGCACGATAATGCACCTGTTGTTTGTACTGCACGGCCTGCGCATGCAATAGCTTCTGCGAGATTTGCTCATCTGCTTGAAAGCTCTGTTGCCATCACGCGTTATACGGGTAGATTATTGCAAAGTTGTCCACTGCAATGCACACGCGCAAAGCGTACCAGCAGTAACTACATTAACAGATTTCACCTCACCTTATTGGCAAAATCAGTCAGCTGCCAACAAGCTGCTATGTCCCAGCCGCTGGCCCGGCGGTTGGCCAGCCAGGCGTGACAACCTCAGCCTTTGCCGCAGTCAGGCGTACATGCTTTGGCGACAGTAACACCTTGGCGCTAGCTCTCCCCACGGCCATAACGCCACCACCGCCGCCGCCATTGATGGCGAGCATTTCCTTGCACTGCACACTAGCTGCCGCCCAACGTATTGACAGCTGCCATGCATATCACATAAGTGCGTCACCCCGGCAATGCGGGCCCACAATGCCGGATTTGCCGCAGATTGCCGGTGCCAGCTGCTATTTGACTAGCAGATCAAAACTTGCTGTGTGGCCGTTGGATTATACTCTAGCGAATCTCGGCCGTACGTTGTGCATCCCCATAACAGCCGGTCACTTAACCACGTGTAGTTATTAATAAATACCTGTGTGATGGGCACGACAAATAGTTGTTGTAAACACGTGCGCGCACACACAAAAGATACATACATATATATGCATATACATATATATAAATACGTATACATATATATGCATATATATATGTATATATGCATATACAAGTATATATGTGTACACCTATATATGTACAAACAAAATTACGTATAATTTGTTGTACATACGTTTATGAATTGCTACATGCATGCTATTAAGTGCACATGTATGCGCACATATGCATATGAGGCCGACCACTTTCCGTCACTATAACCTCAGGCTGAATATGCTATAAGGATTATTAATTTAGCGTTGAGAGGCTGATTACTATCAGGCTACTTGTATACACAAATTATCGGGAATGCAGATGCTGCACTTGATGCTAGCCCCATGGTTGTGCGTAAAGTATTCAAGATGTAGACCGGCCGACGCCTTAATAACCGATCAGTCGCATACATCCAAAATAAGGACATTGCAATTTGAGTGTTCGTCAATGACCGCAACCTATGGTGTTTAATACAAATGCATCTATGCATAGTTTGTTTCTCAACACTTACATCGATGTAGAAGACATTTCTGTCTTAAGATCAATATGTCCTTCGAAAAGGTCGGACGCGCAATAATGACTACATGCATGAAATAGATATGATGCACACGTTCTTAAACAATGTGTCACAGCCCACTCGACCACAAAAGACTTGATGCTTTTATGGTCGATTTGTGGTTATAAATGTACCTTCCCGTTACATCCCCCCCCACTTAAGAACGCTGACGTCCTCGGCAGCTGGCGCCCATCAGCTGGGGAATCTTCCCAGGGGTCTGACTTAGGGTCGGTCACCGGCCCAACAGCCGGCCAATTTAGGCCCATAAAGGTATACAACGCGCGCATAGCGCACCGCTGCCGGCCCCACAGGTCGCATCGCGACCAGCAGGTCGCGTCCTGCCGCGCCGACTGCACTGGTCAGTCCGACGCGACTGCCATTAGGCAAGTCGCGACCTATCGATGATGGCACTTATATATGTATATCAAACCAGCAAGGATTGCTTCACAACACACAAGGAGTGCCACCACGCCTGCCACACTTATATATGTATATCAAACTGCATAAAGAGCCACAGATTTATCGCTGCTGCACTGGTTACTACCTTGGCTGATGCTTCTTTTCTGGCTGAAGCGTACGTACAAAGCCTGTACATCCACTGTGGTCTACTTGTTGGAGTGAGGCTTTGGATGAGCTGCCGCAAATTTGGATAATGTAGGACTCAACCGGCTTTAAGAGCCTGCAGCAACACTTCAACACTTCCCGTAACATCGTGGGTAAGTGTGAGAAATTGCAGCAATCTTATGATTTCACCACTCTTTACACCAACCTTGAACACCAAGACTTGCTGCAACGCATGCAAACCCTGGTGCATAAGGTTTTTGCCAATGTGTTACGCAAGCACCGCAGGACACATTTGCATGTTAATGTGCAAGCAGGGGTGGTGACAAATACATGGGTGAGAGGGTTTACGGTTACAAGGGAAGGTCAAAGAGGGTTTCACAGCATCGAATTCGCATCACATGCTGCACTTCATACCGACTAACCTGTTTGTGCAGATCGCTCAACTTCAAATGCATCAACAGGTTAAAGGGACCTCGATGTCAAAGCGCGCAGGGGTCTACATTGCCAACTACGAATTGCTAACATATAAACTTGACTTTATGACCAGGCTGGTAGCAGCGGGGCAGAAACCACCACCGGCGCTCCGGTTCGCCAAGCATGTGCTGCGCTACGTAGATGACCTCTTTGTGGTTGACTTGACAAAATTTGCAGCGTGCATGTACCTGGACACAACCGCTCCTGTAGCAGGCATATATCCACGACATATGCTCACCCTATTTTGGACAGCATAGGGAGAAACTGACCCATTTTTTAACCTCATGATCTTTCAGACACCCGCTCTTGGCCTGTGCACTTGCATATATGATAAATAAACCAAACACTACGCCCAGCAGGTACTTACCACGCAGAAGGGCACCACACCCGAACATCCATATAACCAATTCCGCAATGTTGGGAATGGTAGTGTCACAGATTGTTGGATTCAAACGCATATGCACTTTGCGGGAGCAATTCTGTGTAAAATTGGTGCAGCTACTCAGGGCCATGCATTTCTATGGCTATCACATGCATGAACTCCTAGGGAAGTCGCGAGCAAAGATGTATTGGATGGAAGGGATGGCCTACAACGTATCCTATCAAAGACTTTACGTGTTGGTAGCCAACAGATCCTAGTAAACAACACAGGTGAGTGAGGTGAGTAAGTGGTTATGCAATGTGTGGGGAGCAGGGTGTCTGCCCGCACATGATCTTTGTCAGCTACAGTGCGTGACCAACTAGTGACTCAGCTGCTGTTACCAATTGGAACTGCTGCTGCTAACTTATTGGGTGCATGCATTGCTCCATAATTACCCTGTTGAACAACGTAACCATAATGGCCTGCAGCCATGCCACACAAGACTCGCTACCGTAGTGAGGCTGAGCACTGGCGGGTATTTACCACACCCCGCGCAGGACCACAACAGCATGGCCGGCCACCACAGCATTCGCACTGCACAACACAGCACTCCCCTTCGCCATACCTTTGCGGAATTCGCCCCCTTCCTGTTGCTGTTGGTGTTGTTGTCGAACGTGGATACACTGAAGGCCTCACCTTGGCATCTGTGCACACAGACGTGCTTGCACTTCTTGCCTATCCCCTGCTACTGCTGCTGACCCGCCCCCGCCCACATCACCCGCACTTAGTTACAGCACACATTTCGTGTAGGCCTAACCCAAGTAATAAAAATGCCCCTGTTGTTTGAGCCGCTGGTGTGCTTGAGTGTGTGCATGTGTGCTTGTACCTTGATGATTGGAAAGCTTAAACAATGTGCTACTATACGTACCTGTTGTGTGTAGGCAAAGAGATGTGTACGCAGCTACTCTGCGTACACAATAACAAGCTCATCATGGCTTGCACGAGCATGCATAGTACACATGTACTATACATGCTTGTGCAATCTATGAAGATGAGGCATTTACAAGAACACGTGGCACGCCCATATGCAATGGAATGCGCGTGCGCGCGCGTGAGAGAGAGTTGAACTTGTACGCATAAACACATAATCACAGTAGCGATCGACCATAATCACAGTAGCGATCGACAACTCTATTAATTGCACTCGCATGCATGCCCCAAGGCATCTGTCTCAATGTATCGATTCCTGTGTAAGGAGCTGTTCATGTCCTTGCCACTGCTACTGCTGTACAAGCTGCAGAGGGGCCCAGCAGCACGCTATTGCCGTTTTAATTTGCTTGCGGTGTGCTGGCAATTGCTTGTTGCTTTATCACCCTGACGCTAACCGTGGGTCCGTGTGTTTACTTTAATCACTACAATCCAGCTGCTTCGGTTGTGTGTGTGTAGTGTTGCTGTTATGCAAGTCCTCATTGCTTTTGCTTAGTCCATAAATCAATTATGCTTATGCATATTGCATCCCGTATGTTGCTGCACACGGGCTGCAATGTGCACGGTTCATAGTGTGTGTACTTCAAGTTCGCCACTACCCCATTCAAGGAGTCCATGCAGAGGTGGTTATAGGGAAGTTAATATTGAAGGTGCATTAGGGATTGACGGCAATTTTTGCCAATCTTAACAGTTCATTACCAAAAACAATGTGGAAAAGATGATAAACAATTACTATTGTTGGAAACATCTTTGTCTGTCATGCCGTGCACCAATGCTTTGCTAAAAGCATGAACATGAAGTGATCGAAGTCTGTTTGTAAAATCAGTCCTCTCTCTCTCTCTCTCTCTCTCTCTCTCTCTCTCTCTCTCTCTCTCTCTCTCTTACTCTCTCCCCCCGCCCCAATCTGTTAGTGCATAAATAACACGTGTGAGGTGCAAACCATAGTAATAGCAGGGGCAATTAAATGGTCTTTATGGATGATAATGGAGCGGGCTAATTACTGCGTAGTTGATTTAAAGTTGTTTAAATGTATACATACCTATTCATACATTTATGCACGAAAGACCTCGTCCGGGACAGACCTCATGCGTCCCCCGCTACTACACGTAATAGAAAATTGCCTAAACATACAATACTTGCTTAAAATTATCATTAAGTCTTTCATACTTTACACCCATGTGTCATCATCTGTTCATTATGCCGTTCAACATGTATGTGTTAGCTCGATGTGGAGTAGCCTTTGAATAATGTTACATATAATATTTAAAAAACATTTTGCTATATAATATACATGTTAACATCCATAATTACTCTTGTTATAGTGCACAAAAGGCTTACAACATTCATATGCATGACATTGCACAACACCCGCCAGTTGATAATTAATCACGTAATACTCAACAGTGACATTCAACATTGTACAATTGCATCATAGTGTGGGACAATGTGATTTGTTGCATACGGCTTCTTGTGTTTGCTATCATTGCGCATAATGATGGTTCACGACTTGTCAAATTTTATCATGTTTTTCCATGATACGTGATGCTAGCGTTGCAGTACATCTTAATAATAAAAAGTGTACACAGCTATATCAATTGTTTGAACATTTTTATTATATTTCAATGCATCATAATAGCACTTAACAATTGTAACGGCTTTTAGGTGCACCATGATACTATTGTAATTACAGTCGTCTTTATGGTATACCTTTCTCGATTGGTCATTACTTTGGACAGAGATACGGATGCTCGCAAACGGGTAAGCATTTCACGGTTATTGTTTTTTTCTAGTAAAAGAACAAACTAAGTACATATGGCGCGCATTTGCCGAAATGGCGAGTGCGTCTAGACTTGAGACCCCATAGCGTAATGGATAACGCGTCTGTCTTCTAAACAGAAGATTGTGGGTTCGAGTCCCACTGGGGTCGATCGAAAGTTTTTGCGTTGCCAGCCACTGATAGCAACTTCCAACTTCCTTTTGCAAGCACTGGTGTCGACTTTGGTTACATAGGGCGCATCACATGACATGACGTGAATCACAGCTTGCGCTTGCGGTTTGAGAAACAGGCGCCTGTGAGGCAAATCTATGCTTTGGCAGCCACTGATAGCAACTTCCATTTTGGAAGCACTGGTGTTGACTTTGGTTACATAGGGCGCATCACATGATGTGACGTGAATCACATCTTGCGATTGCGGTTTGAGAAACAGGCGCCTGTGAGGCAAATCTATGCTTCGGCATCATGCAATAGTAAGTTGGCCCGCGTAGCTGGCCACGTGTGCAGCGCACATGACGCTGCGTGGTGTGCGTCCGTACGTGCATGTGTTTGGAAGAAACCCTACCCTGCGCCTGCTTGTCGCTCAACACAGGCTCGGCGGAGGCGGCGGCGACGGTGGAGAGGGTTTAGGTCAGGCGTTGGGGCATCGCCGTTGTGGTATTGGGCGCTTACTAGCACAGGAAGGGGAGATTGCTGCGAGGGCGGATCACAGAGCCGCTCGTGAAGTGGGCTACCATCTGGGAGGGGTGTTGCCGCGGCGAAAGGGGATTTGGGGTTGGAGCTTCCGGAGACCTCCGCACAGCACTTGGTTGGGTTTGACGGCGTTTTGTACGAAAGCGTGAGTTAACGCTGCTTTTGCGGGCTGATCTTTGAGTGGAGAGGCGCTTGCCAGCCATGGCGGCGTCCTCGCAGCCCAATCAGCTTCAGGCAAAGCTGGTACGTGAGAGCTTAACTCAGCTTAGCTCAGCTCACTATTGTTTAAGTGTGTGAATAATTAGTTCAGTTGAATAACCCCCTTACTCGAACGTCGATTACCTGCTAAGTTGCGGCCTTTCTATTCCTGTTGGTTTCTCTACAACTCTACGACTATAATTTTCATTTTGAATTGCGTCTTACTTACGTGAAGCAGCATGGCTTTGCAAGATGTTTGTTGCTATGATCTCTTGTACATACCTCAAACGTCAATCTTTTGGTAGAAGCCCAACCACTAACACCTATACCGTGTACGTCTGTTAGGTGCTTCTGGGAGACATGGGCGCAGGCAAGTCTAGCCTTGCCCTGAGATTTGTGAAAAACCAGTTTCTGGAACATCAGGTGAGAGTACTCACAGCCCGCACGTGCGCTGTTATAGACTTGTTGATTGTCGATGATGCTGTTTGCTATGTTATCTCTTATACGCAAACGTGTATGCCTTCAGGAATCCACAATTGGTGCTGCTTTCATGACGCAAACTGTGAATGTTGATGGCACCACTGTCAAGTTTGAGATTTGGGACACAGCCGGCCAGGAGCGGTACCACAGTCTTGCCCCTATGTACTATCGCGGCGCCGCAGCGGCCATCATTGTATATGACATTACCAGCCAGGTAGGACATGTTTGGCAAGTGTGTGGATTGGTGGAATGGGTTCGGCTGAGTGTGAAGCAATTGACGTGCTGCTCTTCCAGGACTCATTCACTCGCGCAAAGAACTGGGTTCGTGAGTTGCAAAGGCAAGGTACAACCTCAGCCCAAGTTAGGATGTTGGTCGGCACAACTGATAATTGATGCTGGAATGACATGTGTGGTGACTGCCGCACTGCAGGCAACCCAACTTTGGTGATGGCTGTTGCTGGCAACAAGGCCGATCTCACATCGGATCGAAAAGTCTCAACTGAGGTATGTTCTACTGCAACTACCTTGGGCTGTGTAATGTATGAACAAGCTTTCGTGCAGCTTCCCTGTCTCAGCAGCACAGTATGTGGGTGAACGTCACATGCTGCTGCTTCTGCATCACATGTTGCTTGCTTTTTGCAGGAAGGCCAAGCTTATGCAGAGGAGAACTCATTGCATTTCTTGGAGACGTCTGCACGAGCAGGCACAAATGTGACAGAGCTCTTCCATGAAATTGCAAGAAAGCTGCCAACAGCTTCGCCGCCAGTACCGTCACGCACTGGGTTGACGCTAAACGCGCCAGCGCCGGCAGCGAAGAATAAGGCAGGCTGCTGCTCGTGAACTGATAGGGCTGATTGCTGCGACACAGTGATTCAATTACTGATTGTGTAGATTATGTAAGGTGGTATGGTTTTCAGATGTATAGAGTGGGGCGTGCTGTCACAGCCCTTTTTGCAGACTGCTGGCAAACTCATGTGCCGTGCACATCTGTCCACTAAGCAATGGTGTGGTTGATAGAGCGACATGCAGTTAGCACTGTCAGGGGATTTGCGGTGTCCGCTTCATAGCTATTACTGATGTTTGCCTGCACAGTTGCCATGGTAGTTGCATACATAAAGTTTCGCACGACACATTACACGTAGTAAACTTGGAAAATCCTAAACAACTCCTGGCAGGAATGACATCTCCACACTTCACTGTCGCAACATATTGCCCAACCCAAGCAACATTATAAGCTCAGCTTAAACAATTCAACATAGACAATGTCAATAGTATTCGCCGACACTCTAGCGTACCGCTATGATATACACCCATAATCATTGTCACATTCTTACTCCACTAGTCTAGGGCTTACACATTGCACATCGCTTGTAAACTTGTTGTAGCAATATGTCGCTTGCTATGACCAATTCATCATCATGGTATCCGTTGAAAGTCAACATCAAATTGTGTTGCCACATATTGCCAATAAGCAGCAGAAAGCTAATTCATCTCGCCTAGGGTACAAGTCATAATCACACCATGCATGCACGCCGGTTGTGCAACAATAACAGCATCCTGCCTTGCCCTGTACTGCCCTCCCTGCTTGTATAGGTCTAGCTAGCTGGTTGTTGTTGAGCGCTGCTCTGGATCCCTTTAATTTGTCGTGTCTTGTCTTGTCAACTGCTCTTGTGATTGGTACGCGTGCACTGCTGCCTTTACATCTTGCACTTTTCCATCGCACCACTTTGCACTCTTAAGCATTACACAAGACAAGGCATGCATTTACAACTTATTACGCCCAAGATCTCCACCACACAATTATTGCAGTGCTATGCTGTGTGCTCCCATGCGCAATGCAACACGGGCAAGGCAGGATGGATAGACAACAACAACAAGCGACCAAGTTGAAGCTGACGCGGAGCGTCTGATGCATGGCTTGATATGAGACGGAGCATTGCACAATTGTGCTTCTCTATTTTCCCAATCAATCGCTAATACACTATAACAATTGCGGCCCGACCACTAGGCTATGGTAGTAAAAGACACTACCATGAGTGAGGTCTGTGTGTCACAATCTATCCCAATTCATGACATTCCTCCCCAATTTAACACGTGAGTTCCTCATAATCCAATGAGGCACTAGCCCACATCGCCGTGTTCGCGGCCGTACCACGATCGGTCTGCCCGTGGCCTGTTGGATCCGGCCCATGAACGCACCTGACCGACCAAACGGCCATCCTCACCGCGCGACCTGCCATCGCAGCGCGACCGCTCACGCGGCCTTAGGTTGAACTGGCTCGGCGCGCAGGTCATGATCCCGCGCCCAGCCTAGGGCAAGCCGCCCCAAATGATTTGTTTTTACCTTGGATCTGCCTCAGTCCCCTACGGGAATGGAACCTGAGACGTCAAGCTCCGTTACCATTATTACAATTGGGGCCCGACCACTAGGCTATGGTAGTAAAAGACACTACCATGAGTGTGGTCTGTCACAATGTATCCTAATTCATGACATACACGTCAATCGTGCGACACAACGTGGTCGCGAACGGTCTTAGTTGGCATGATAAGGCTACCGCAAATGACAATGTATATGACTCGTACGGCAATATCTTCGAACAAGTTTTGCAATGATGCCGTCACGCCATCCATTCAAGTATTATAGCCCTTAAGCTTCCTTGATGTTTATGGGCTTTGTAACACGGTCCTCAACACGTATCCCAGGTCTACCATCAACATCACATTTGAAACACAATTCTCAATGATCCAATGCATGTTAACTTCACCTTTCATGGGAATATTTTTGCTCATCATGTGGCAATGCCTACGGAGCGCCAATGAATGCTTGTCCATACATACAAATCCCTCCCATTGGTTAACTTCTTGGCTTTGGCATTATCCAGCGTACCATCACAACTCCATTATCATTGGAAGACCATCGTGGTATCCAACAGTAAAAAAACCACAGCATCAAACACAAGGGAACCACAGCATACGCCACCTACACAAATAGTACCCACATGCCAGCACAAACCACTCCAATCTCAGATTACCAACCTCTGCGCACCAGCACATAGTTGAGGCGAAGAGCAACATCTGATGCAGTAGCTGTATGGGCAGGCCGTGGTGCTGGCCAGCTTGGGGCTGCGCACACGGCCGTGGTTGCCCCTTCCAATAGCGCCACCTCCTAAGCACGCTGCAACGCACAAGACTCTTTGCTGCTTATTCATAAACATGAAGCCGGATATTCAGCTAACAGGCACACCCTTGCCTGGAACACGGCGCGCACAATCGATGGTCAACTCATGGACGGGGGCACTTGGACGTTCAAAGGTCTCGGCCGCCAAGGGGAACTAGTCTTCTTGTGAGTGATTGCTATACTTGTGGCGATTGATCAGCTCCACTACACGTGCCCCCCTCCCCGGCCTGAGCGCCACATGTGGTGATCGTATCAAGTAGTAGGCATTAGTCGTGGCCAGGCTCTAAGGCACCAGATCAGTCTCGTCCCAGGTCAAATGGGCATGAGTCAGAGCACTCTGGACTGAATGTGCACCTCAGAGCGTGTGAAAAAATTGATACCGTCGTTACACGTCCACATGTATACCAGCACCAGCAATGTCACTCCCGTTTACTCAGAGCGTTTAAAAGCATAGAGCAATATGCTCCACACCCGCGTTGCTGATGCCAATGCGCATGGAATATGAGACTAGACAGCCCAGCCAACTTTTAGAATGCTCTTGTAATGCATCATGGCTAATTTGCTCAGCACCATGGCTAGGTTTACGGTCAGGCTTGAGCATGCGACATGTAACAGAGAAAATCTGTACAGAAGCGCGGAAACCCTTATAAGATAACCCTTGTCAGGAAACACTAGAAGTGCCAATAGATGGGTGGAGTAGACGAAGAACCAAAACCAAAAAGATGGCACAAACTTATGCAATCAAGCGCGGTTACACGCAAGACTGCAGCTCCTTCACTGCTTGGTCTGCTGCGTGCAGCACCATCAACTTCACCTGTAGCAACATAACTCCATGTGAAAGAGTTCAAAGAGTTCAAACTGAGCACACACTAACATTGATGAATATGTGCCAAATCCGTCGTTGCACTGCTCCAAACAATAAGCAGCTACATGTAAAGCAAGACAAACACCATACCAAAACCATATACAGACCTGCAGCTTGTCCTCTTTAGCGCGGTGGTCATGAGGGAGTTTGCGGAACTCAGCTGTCAACTTTATGCACTCGCTCACGCTTTCTGGGGAAACAAAGTCCATGGCCACCTTGATGCAAGACTGCGCAATGGTCAATCGCAGTTACACAGTCGTATACAACAAGCACATGACCAAGCGAGTTAGCACCATGTGCTGCAAAGCTGAACCGCCACACAAGGCCGTGCAACACAGTTGTTGTGGTTGACGTGTACCAGTCAACATACCTTCAGGTTGCGCACTTGGTGTGGACATCCCGCAGGTATAAAGACAGCTTCCCCATCATACTGAATGAAGCGCCAGGGAACAACATCTGTAATTTGAGCATGTTACACACTGTAGCACAAAGCTGTAGGAGATGGAGCAGATGGTCTCCAAGAACATACGCCTGCAAAGTGCACACAGCCAGCAATGAAAGCCACGTACTGTACTGCTCCTGCAGCTCTTTCAAATGGTTGACTGTCAGAAAAAAGGTCTGATCGTGTATTGGGTGCACCACCTGCAAGTGGGCAAGAAGCAATTTAACATCACTGAAGCTGAACGACAGGTTCAATTGACATGACGCCACACAGCAACATCGCAAGCATGCATGATGCGTCAACCCACCTCCTCAATAGGCTGGTTGCTTAAATGCGTAAAGCGGTGCTTGTTCTCAACCAAGTATTTTTTCAGGTTCTCCACATCCTCTCGTTTAAAGATGTCCCACACAGCGGCACCCGTGTCTGGTTCGGCCTGTGGCTCACTGTTGTCTTCTGCCGCCGGCTCTGCAGAGTCCGCAGCAGGTGCATCCTGTCTGCTCTCATCGAGTTCTTCAACACCCTTCCTAATCTTTTTGCCCTTGTCGCCTCGGGACTTGCCAGCAGAGTCCACAGCCGGTCGGCTCTCATCGGCATCTTCATCACCCTTTTTGTGCTTTGTGCCCTTGTTGCCTTGGGTTTTCTTGGCACCTGCTTTCTTCTGCTGGTATGCTTCATTGGTCTTGTCATACACACCGTAAGGGTCGCAGCTGTGCATGACAACATTGACCTGCACAACACCTGACATCAGGATGCTGGTTTCTATCGAGTACATCAGACAGCAAGCACCCATGTAAGTTGAGCGCTTAGCTGCTCATGTCTCATACCGCATCGGACATGTCACAATGCAGCTTGGTTGCAGAGTTGCCAGTATCAAACTCTTGTTCACAGCCATACGCAACATAAGACTTTGGACCCAAGTCAGGTCGTACAGACTCCTGCAGCAGCAGGACGAAAGCATTAGCAGCAGAGGTTATTCCTGGAACTCTGCCGTGGTAGCACAACAGTTGTTGTGCGTATGATGTATTGAAGCGTTGCAATGCCTCACAACAGGTTAACGTCACTCAGGGAGCAAACTGCAGACAGTTGAAGCTTGTCTGGTTGAGCAGTTGCAAAAGCAGCGCAATCCCATATGCAGCAAACATGGCAATTACCTCCGGCAGGTAGGTTGCTAGATTGAAGATGCCGTCTATGGGGTTTGTGTATTCCTGGTAAGGCAGCATTCGCACAAAGTCCGCAAAATGGCGTGGTAGTCTTTCATCAAACAAAGCCTGCCAATTGAACCTTCAGCATAGCTGCTGTGACCCATTTGTGTTACAGATGAAAGCAAAGTTTGATGAATGCTAGTTTTGGAGTCCGTCGAGTAACCCAATCAGTAATGGGTCAGCTGACCTTTGGAGGCCAGTCCTTCAGCTTGAAGTACTTGCGCTTTTGTTTCTCATTCTTTTTGCCATTGCCTGACCACCATCCATGCTTGTAACCATTGAAAAACATATGCACACCCATGTCCACCTGCCAGCACGGTTTCAACTCAATCAACACGAGGGCTATAACACCATCCACACATGCATGCGTGCCAGGCTACAGTTATATCATACGCCCAGAAAGCTCACCTCGCACAGGTCGTGGCAGTCAATTGATGTTATCGTCTTCGAGTCAGTGTCACCTTTATAGTGATAAATGGCGCGCGCCATAACCTGTTGACGACAAACGTGTCATAATGCAGAGGGCAATGGTGAGCCTCAAGTTTGCACCGTTGTGAGAGACGACATACTTGAGGGTCCCAGCTCAGTGCGCTCGCAGAGCGGTTGTCTAGCAAGCCCTGCACAACCACCGGCTCGCCTTTGCTCCAATGCCACTGGAAGTGCAGCAATGTGTCACCTGTAGCGGGAAGATGTCAGAGGCCAGAGAGGATCGCTGTGAGGCTACCGTACCAACATGCTGCATGCACTGACCGTCGTCTGCTTGAAGCTCACTGATGTGCGGGCGAAACAGGGCGTGCTTCTACAGAAAACCAACATGATTTAGTGACTGGCTTTGGGCTGGTTGATTGCCATCTGCAACGAGGCGATGAGCATAACCTGAGCAGCATCGGGGCCAATGGACTTGTAAACTTCCTCGACCCACCGATTTCGAGGGCGCTCAACGCGTGCTGATTGACTGACACGCCGATGCGACAGATGTCAGTTCTGCCCATGTACCTTTCCACTAATAGCTCCATGATGCACACGCTTCGAAGGACTACATCCTACGAGAGGATAAACAGGAAGACAAGCTGCTACTACCGTACCTGTCGCTCTGTAATTTGCTGCACCAAGGGCACTCCTGTTCAGTCACGAATCAACAGATGAGATAGGCAGCAAGAAAAACCATGTTTGGACATACACCCACTGCACAAGCAATCACCTTTGCAGACAAAGAAGGGGGTTCACCCAATGATTCTGGGTCAGATGCAGCCTTTTTCAACTCTCGTAGCAAGCTTTTTGCCAGGGTGCGCCGCAGACGCAAGGTGCGTTGCCCCCTGCCCTCGCGTTGGCATTCAGCACACTCGATGGAGTCGCCACTTTGTCGTTGCTCATTGCAGCATGGCAGACACAAGTCGTAACCACACTCGGTGCATGTTCGATGCAAATCTGAGATGCTCGTTGTGCAGTTGTTGCTGCCAGAGAGTAGCCCGTCAGATATCCATTGGGGAGAAAGACATTGCTCATGGGAGAACGATAATCCGTGAGTACAAGCGCACAGCACAACACGAGCAGAATGGCACAACACAGACAGCACAGCAAGGCAGGACGTCGAGGCAAACGAAAGTGCAATACCAGTACAGTCGCTCATCTTGTGGGACAGGCTCAACTTCTTCTTCCTCCTGTGCAGCTGATCAAGAATGACACAGGCAGTAAGAGCCATGGAAAATGAGGTGGGCATGCATGTCGTCTGACATGCTGATGAGAGGCGCACTGAAACGGCATTTGGCAAACGTCACTGACCTTGTTCTTCAGCCTCTTGCTCTTCCACTGTCGTTGATAAGGCGGGCTGGACTGCATGCAGCAAATGCCGCATCATCGCAGCCTTTTGCTCTGGACTGTATGAGGTGCGATCCTGCAGTACATATCACGAGCAACTGCTTCAAATACAACTCGACTACTCAACACTAGGGTAGAGTGACCTGACCATGCATGGTTAGTGACAAGGTGTGTCAGGATGGGAGATGCATACCTCCAATGCTGGTTTCTCTCTGATGCATTGGTTGCAGTTGCATGTGTGCAAACAGCGCGGACATTTTTCAGCAGCTTGCTCTGTAGACAGGTTGGGATACCTGCAGAGCAGCTGTAAGGCAAGCACTTGTGTGCATTAATGAGTGCATCATGGTGGGCATTGGCATTTGTGCTGTGCCACTGGCACGATGACCTTACCATCTCTCCAAACACTTCTTGCAGTAGCCTCTTGCCTTTTCACAAGTGCTGCAGTGAACAACCTCATCCATGCTTCCCGCGTTTCTGAAGCACTGGTGGCAGACGGAACTTTTCTGGCCTTTGCCCTGTCCACACAGCAACATGATGACATACAAAAAGTGGACCACAATGCAGCGCAATCGGGCCTGAGTGTACGCTCCGTTTGGGACTAATACTTGGACACTACCTTAAGTGTTGGGCGACCTGAACCAGGTGGACCGCCGTTGAACTTGTCCCCAACAATAAAGCCCTCTCTCTCGTGCACCTCCCTTCCAGAAGCAAACTCTTTGAGAGTGTACGTAGCAGGGCCGATACGCGCGAAGATGCGGGTCAGGTCAGACGTGACGGAGCTAGCGGGGTTCTGAGCTTTTGTCAACGGTTGGTAAGACTTCAACACTGCCTTGACAATATCTGAGCTTTTCATCCCGTCAGGACCTGCTGGCCCCAGCACCTCCGCAATGGCATATCTGAGGGTAGCCTTTTGGAAGCGGTTAACAAATGGTGACAACTCAGGATGACCGGCGACTTCATGCTTGACTTCGTGCTTGCCTTTACCATTTGCATTGCCGTTGGCATCTGTCTTGTCCTTCCTGCTGACTGACTTCCTTTTCTTCTTGTCCTCAGGCTCTGGAGATTTGGGCATCTCGGGTTGTGGCTCAACGTCATCCTTGACTCTAGCTGCAGCACTGCCATCGGCCTTTTCCTTGGCCTTTTTCCTACCAAGAGACTTCCTGGCTCGCTTGTTGCTGCGTTCTGAGAACGGGTCCTCGTCATCCTCTTCTAGCATACTGCCAGTGTAGTAGGTAACCTGGTGCAAAACGGAGACACAACAACCTTGTCATGCCTACAATGCAGCATGCCATGCGACTTCATTATCACTGGCATTGGTGGGCATGAAAGCCAGTTGTCTAACCACTCCACAACATCAATGCTCAAGCTTGTCGAGCGCACGCATTGCATTGCAAGCAAACTCGTGCACAAACCGGCTTTTCCTTTGCCGCACGAGGACGCTTTTCCCTGGTGCCACCTAGACCGAACAGCTGCTCGACAAGCAGGTGAGAGAGCTTCTTGTTGCTACTGCTGTTCTTGCCATTGCTGTTGGCGCCCTTGCCATGTCCGTTGCTGCTGACCGCAGCGGCACCGTTGCTATGAAATGTCCGCTTTTCATCATGCTGGGCACTGTTTGCCGTTGTGGGCGCCCTCTTCGCCTTCGGCTTCTTCCGAGCCATGCCTACCCACACTGATTCTTCCGCCTGCCCCGCGTCAAGCTTGCTTACTCGCTTCCTGTACACGCTCCTATCCCTTAAGCCCTAAGCGGCTCAGCTCTCCCCCGCGTAACTCCTCCATGCAAGCTTGCTGGTAGGCTTGCTGCTGCGCATGCCAGCAGCAAGCAGCAGCGAGACAAAGCTACAAGCTCCCTCCTTGCACCTCTAATCGCCGCAAAAGCAACTTCAAGACCCTCCTCGCAGCTAACGTGCACCGTAAACCTCAACCTTCAACACGGCTGCCCCATGCCGCCGCCGCCGCCGCGGACGACGACGACGACGACGGGCAGGACGGGGTTTAAGAATTGATTTTGCCGCCACAATGCGTACAAACTTTGCCGATGTTGGAAGCTATATGGTAACGAGGGCGAGCTGTGCCAATTTGGTTAACAACTAATCTTCAACAATGAGGCCTTGCGATGCCCACTGTAGGGAATCCAGGTGGTGGCTGCAGGAGTCGTGCTGCAGGTGAACATGACACACTTACCGACAGTGTCTACTAGAGACACGTACCGTACAACCCGAAATTTTTATCAATTGCCTTGGGTTGTAATTCAATGAAGGTATTACAGGTAGTTTCAACCATAATCTAAATGCATTTTATGGTCATCATAGCGGTTGAACAGGTTGAAACGGAAAATAATTCGCAAAAGTGAGTATGGGTTGTAATGTACGTGTCTTTACAATACACTCGATTGCTGCACGTGAGTTGCAAAAAGTAGGCCAACCTTGTGCCATGGGGCTGTTGGCAACAGCCTATTGCATGTTGGCTGTTTTTCATTGCTATGGAATTAAATAAAGTCAAGCGGTCGTCATTCCAATGATACCATTCAATTGTAAATGATGCAATGTGCAGCATAACTTGTACTTTTGCAGGTTGTGATGTTGTTATGACATGCTGCGCGCAACAGCTTGCGCATGTACGACATCAATCGCCCATTTCAAATAACCATTGTAAGATATGTCATATGAGGTGATTTAGGAATCAATGCATGCACATTTATGTGATGTGTGTCTTAAGTTGCGTTTACTACGCTATATACACTTACGTACGCGCTGATGCACGCATGCATGCATACATGCATAAGGTATACATTATACATCATATGCATTTAAGGTCACACATATATGCTCAATGCACAGTAAGCACACAAGGAATAGCCACCACAAGCAAGTTTAATCATTACACCCAGGCCTTTAGCAACTTCGAATCACACCAGATGCACTACGTGCTATTTAGAGGTGATGCAGCAGGGTGACACATGCACGCACACGCAACAGTGCGCTCATTGTATTACGAAGAGGTATACAGCGTGGTCTTACAGAAGGAGTAGAAGGCTCCAATCATCATTCGATTGTGATATGTGTGTGTCACAGCCCACTCGACCATAATAGACTTGGTGCTTTTATGGTCGATTTGTGGTTACTTAATGTACGTTCCCGTTACATTCCCCCCAACTCAAGAACGCTGACGTCCTCAGCAGCCCACGCTCAGCTGGGGAATCATCCCAGGGGTTTGTTAGGGTCTGTCACCGGCCCCAACGGCAAGGACCGGCCAGTTTAGGCCCATACCGGTCAACGCGCGCATAGCGCGGCTGCCGGCCCCACTGGTCGCATCGCGACAGGCAGGTCGCGATCTGCCGCGCCGACTGAATGCCGGAGCGACTGCCATAAGCAAGTCGCGACCCATCGATGACACTTATGAAGTGACCATATACGATGTTAATGGATCGAGAAACAACGACCGCGGAATTCGTGTGCAAGGCAGGAACCGAACCCGGGACTCGAATTCCGATGACCAATGTCACAGCCCACTCGACCATAAAAGACTTGGTGCTTTCATGGTTGATTTGTGGTTACTTAATGCACCTTCCCGTACTGTGTGAGTAGGATGTACGAAAATAATCGCGCTTTCAAGCTGTGTAATGCTTGTCAGACGCGCGTATGCTTGATTCATGTTTTCTTACAAAGTCATCCAAAACACTTTACCATATATAGAAACAATGTGTGCAGAGCTATAAATCCTTGTGGCCATGTGAGCCTCCATCAATACATTATGCCATTGGCACTGCCAACATCGTGTAGGTTTTATATAAAAAGGGGGAGCATGCCATTTTCTAAAAGTTGGCATTTCACAAGTTTGTAACATATCGCGGGTTCCATATATACAAACCTTACAACACCTATCGAGCTGTTAGAGAATATGCATAACAAGCACCCAACATCATGCTGCATGTTGGAGAACCGGATAGGGTTTAGTACTGAGGTAACAAGCCAGTAGTAGTAACTGCTACAATCTATGCTTATGTAAGAGTAGGTACGCCACATTCATGAGCCCAAGCTCTTAAGCGCGCGAGCCCCCCCCCCC